>LPNX011057162.1:200348-270305 GCA_001517045.1 Pseudotsuga menziesii
GGGTGATGATGATGATGATGATGATGATGACAATGATGAACAATGTTGGTGATGATGATGATGATGAGGATGATGACAATGATGATGGTGAGGATGATCAGTATGATTATGATGATGAGGATGAGGATGATGACAATGATGATGGTGAGGATGATCAGTATGATTATGATGATGAGGATGAGGATGATGATGATGATGAGGATGATGACGATGATGATGATTATGAGGATGAGGATGAGGATGACAACAATGATGATAGGTTTAGTTGAAACTTTGATTTTATTTTACATTCAACCATTTTCAAAGGAATGATGATGATAACCATGACGATGATGATGAACAATGATGATGAGGAGGAGGAGGACGATGATGATGATGATGAGGATGAGGATGAGGATGAGGATGATGATGATGATGAGGATGATGACAATGACAATGATGATGAATAATGATGGTGATGATGATGAGGAGGAGGAGGAGGAGGAGGAGAAATAATGATGATGATGATGATGATGATGATGAACAGTGATGATGATGGCGATGATGATAGGTTTAGTTGAAACTTTTCTTCGATTCTATTTTCAAGCATTTTCAATGGGATGATGATGATGACCATGACTATGATGATGATGATAAGGATGAGGATGATGAGGATGAGGATGAGGATGATGACTACCATGATGATGATGATGAGGGTGATGATGATGATGACAATGATGACGATGATGATGATGACGATGATGACTATGATGATGAACGATGATGGTGATGATGATGAGGATGATGAGGATGATGAAAGATGATAATTTTATTTTGAATTATTTTCAATGGAATTACGATGATGAACATGACTATGATGATGATGATAAGGATGAGGACAATGATGATGATGATGATGAGGATGATGACTATGATGATGATGATGATGATGATGATGATGACGACGACGATGACAATGACGATGAACGATGATGGTGATGATGATGATGAGGATGAGGATGATGAAATATGATGATGATGATGACAATGATGATGAACAATGATGGTGGTGATGATGATGATGATGACGATGATGAGGAAAATTGATGATAAGGATGATGACTATGATGATGATGATGAGGATGACTATGATGAGGATGATTACGATGATGATGATCATGATAGTGATGATTTTCAGTGTTGGAGGCCTCCATTACCCCCCACTAGCCATAGGTAAGGAGCCTAAGAACTCATAATGGAACCCATGGGCCTAAGAAGAAAGTAGTGGTGAAGACTATATTGTAAAAATACTCAAACATGTGTGAATACGAAGTCATTGTTGAAGAACATTAGTCATTAAATAAGATAAATGTTAGTGAGTAAATGCTCTAAATGTTAGGCAGGGGCATGTGTACGTCTAATTGTGTGTGCAGGTAAATGCGCATGCACTGTATTATTTAGGTGTGCACATTCTCAAATATGCATGCATGCACCTATTACTAGTAAAAAAAAAATAGATATCCAGATTGTTGGGATTGCTACCAATTTTCATGGTTTTTCTATAGATGTTCGCACATTTTGTGCTCCTAAACTTTGCAATTTGGCTCACAATCCATCACCACTCTTGGATCTATTGGATAGAAGCTCACTCTTGGAATCTAACAAACATATTTAGTGGTATTGGAAGTTAGTGGAAAGATTCAAAATACAAGTTTTCATTGCAAGAAAAGATCATTTTGAATAGGTATGGTGAATTGTAAATAATTGTTTTCAGTCACAAGCTTTCATGTCATTTCATTGATTTATGTTTTATGATATTCCTACAACAATATCTCTCTCATAGAAAACATTTAATTTCACAATAATAATTCCCAACTTCACATCTAAACAAGTCTCATATTCTCCATACAAGATGAAGTATGCAATGTTAACTAATTTACATTTGCACATGAATATATTTTTATTTCACACAATGATGCCATAGATGAAGTTATCTCTTGAGACTCTTCAATTTCAAAAAAAAAAAACTTTGAAGTAATCATGGGAGAGGGTCCATATTGAATAGTTCATCAAGTTGTCCATATTCTCTATACAAGATGAAGTATGCAATGTAGAGAAATAATCATTTGCACATGAATATATTTTGATTTCCCACAAGTATGGAATAGATGAGGTTCTTTATTGAGACTCTTCAATTTGTATAAAAAACTTGGAAGCAATCATGGGAGAGGGTCCATATTGAATAGTTTACCAACTTGTCCATGATCTCCTCTTCATGCTAGATTTATCATAACATGCCTTTGGGCTTGACAGGGATGCCTCTACCTCAATGATTTGTCCTTTTTTTGAGGTATTTGCAACTTCCTCATTGTGTAATTAGCAATTTTGTTCTCTTAATAGTTAATTTGTAAGTTAATGAGTATAATTTATTCAATTTATTCTCAAGACATCCAAACACCAACTTGTGCCTTCCCTCAGAACTAATGTGGCATATTACGTTGAATGTCATCTCATCAGAAGGTGTTGGAAATGAAGAATATTTCACTTATCTTCTTTTGATTTCCAATAATTTTTTAACATAAAGGAAGTCATAATCCTATAGCTGTAGTACCTGCAAACTTGACTCTCTTTAATTGACTCAAATAGAGTATAGAAATGAAACTTTGGTAACGACATAAAGAGAAACCTTTAATCAGCATTTATGTATCAATGCCAATAATTAGCATACTAACATATATCTGTAATTTATTTAATTATGTTGGAATGCGTCATGTTTCTTGTATAATGGAACCAATAGCTTATTTGTTGCTTCTTATGCATGGGTAGACCTCATAGTTTTGATAAAGAAAGTTTTGGATATGGGAAAATCACGTAATAGAGAAAGAAAAACTAGAAGGAATATGCCCATTGAAAAGGAAAATGACATAAGAGAAAAGGCCAGGTTGGAAATGGAGAGAGTGAGACATGGTCCATACATTTCCACTAATACTATGACTGATCCTAACAGATTTTATTACATAACAACCTCTACTTCAGAACCATGGGTGAAGCGGTTGCATCCAATGGACCCAACTCAAGTTCCAACATCAACACAATCTTGAACCAACAATCCATCAATGAGTCATGTTGAAGTTCTTGAAGACATAGGTGTATTGAGAGATGTCGAGTATGAAGTGTTGGACCCAGGAGAAATGATTAATTTGTAATATTTCCAAGAAGACCACAACCATGTCAAGCACACTCCCATTATGGACCGACGTGTGAATGAAGCACCACAACAAAGAATCCTTGGGATCCATAGCTCATTTACACCTTCCCTACCTCGAATGTCTACTGCAAGAAAAAAGACTCCTACACGTATTCATGTGGATGAAAGTTGTCTATCAGGCCTTGAAGGTAAGTTTCCCAAATGCACTATCGATTGGAAATGTAGCAAACTAATGAAGGAATATTTTGAATCCAAAGGTGATGTAGGTAAATGTCAATTATTACTATGTTTGTTAAAGTCAAATTGTTTTGTTGTTGTTAGGAGAATTATGGGCATAAATATGGTTACAAGTGCAAAGGCTAACAATCATATTGTTAGAAATCTCCAATCTTATTTTAATGTGATTGGGAAGACGTACCGTACTAAATATCTTTATGCGGCTCGTTGGGTGTTATCAGAATCAGTTGCAAGAAAGTCCACACGGAAACGTCACCTCCTTTCACAAACTTCTCAGATACTTAAATTAAATAGAAAAATTGTTTAGAAGTACCTTGTTATAAGAGAAAATATGCAGACTCCAGGTGGAAAATATTGTTGGGATTTTGTCGGCAGGTTTGCTCATCGAGATATGAAGCTAGTTGATGTTGTAAAGGACTTTGTACAAAAGTTTTGGCATGATCATACCAGACCTTCGTCTAATCAAAGAGATGTGCTAAAGTTGAGAAAAGGTTCTACTAAACGTGAACCCCACGTCAAACATGTCCTTAACACAACACAGAATGAACTATATGAGAGATTAAGGAATGAGCACACACAATTGAACCTGGGCCAAAGGCCCTTTGAGAAATGTAAACCATCGTACATTTGTATATGCATTGATAATTCAACACACGCTGTTGTAGATACCATGTAGAATATGAATATTTTTATGACACGTATAAACATATATTTTGTGATTTTCATACTAACCTTGAGCAAGGATGCAATAAATCCGTAATAACACTGAATGCATTGAGAGATTTTATCGTCAACATCATGTGTCCAAGACAGGAAGGAAAAAATAACTATGGAAAATCATGTCTATATGGGAATTGTTCCATGTGTAGTGGGTTTTCTCTTTTGAACCATTGCATTCATGGAAGCGATGAGCATCAATTTGGAAATATGAGAGTGGAGATGCAGAGCTTCAAGTACGTAAACTATGAATCAAATAGTGTGGAGGAAAGTAAGATGATTGCATTGGTGAAGTCACAGGTACAAATTATTATTGCATGGTTTCCCTCTTACATGTTAATTTTCTACATATACATTCTTTAAAGGTCACATTCTAATATGATCCTTGTTTTCATGGCAAAAGTTACGAGTATGTGATATTTTTATGGAGTTCTACAAGAAAACTGAGCAGTATGTTCAACATGTGCATGTAGCGTGATGGTAGGATGAGCAATAAAAAAAATACAGGGACAAATTTCCCATTGGGACCATATTGTCAATTGTGTATTTTGCATAAAACTACACCCTTCAGCCACAAAATGAAATTCAGAGTCAATACTACCATTCCAACCAAGTCAGCATCATGGTACATATTACGTATATGCATGGACCTGAGAATAGCATTAACAATAGGATAATATAGAAGGAGACAAATGTTTACATAAGTGATGATAGATGCCCTGATCTGCATTATGTGCAACATTGTTTTTGAATTTTCTATGATTAGCTAAAGGAGGGAGATATATAGATGGATCAACATCGGATATGGTTAGATGGTTGTGCGGGCAAGTTCAAAAATTCCTGAGTCTTCCAATGGATGGGTATGTTACATAAGACTTATAATGTGTTGCATTTATGGAACTACTTTGAGACTGGGCATGAAAAAGGTGAGAATGATGGGGTCGATGCATGAATCAAGATCGCACTACAAAGGGAGGAGATGAAGTTTAATAGAAACCCCCATATCAAAGATGCATAATCCATATTTCAATGGTTCTCTGCAACAATTCCAGACCAAACTATAGTGCAATAAACATCAACAAGGGTAGGAAGGAAAGTTAGGAATTTTTGGCATGTGGTTGGCATAGATTGATCGCATTCCTATATTTGCGGCTTAGTATAGGGAACATGTGTATTTCATTCATTTTGAAGCTCAAACAACCCCCTATTTGAAATATGGACACGAAAATTTTCTTTCTTTTGCAACCCTTGTAGTAGTGGTGAATGGGATGAATGCGAATGCATGGATTGGGTTGATGGGGATCGTGTGTCACTTACAGTAGACCCACATGTAGTCGACGAAAAAACCCACTTAGAGGAGGGTCAGTCAATCATTTCAATAGACTATGACCATATCTCATATCGTGTACAACCAGGAGACATAAATGCAGTTGTTGCCCCAAAAGACAATGAATAGGGAATGGATTATTGGTTGGCATAGTGCATTCGAGGTAAGCAAATCCTGAATGGATCATTGATTGATGATGAAGGCAATGAATTTCCTATTGGATCAATGGTGGTTGAGGGTGAATATCTTACACTAGATGGGAAATCAAGAAGAACTAGTGGGCATGTATTCATGGATTACTGACCAGGTCCTATGGTATATGACTTCACAAACTTGATTGTTGGAATGAACATCCATATATAAACAATTACAACCAATAAATCAACCAAGGTACATTACTTCTTGCCTCATTCACAGCATGAGATATTGATGGAGGAAATTAGCAACAGAGAGGATCCAGATGGCTATATTAAATGAGATTGGGTAACGCTGCTTACACTCCACTTGGGAGAAACCCTAGTTTTAAAAATATGGCCTGGAGGCATGCCCAGGATGTGTGGAGTTGGCTGGGAGGCCACCTTATCCATAATCTCGTGCCACGATCACAATGGACCCATGGTTTGTCCATCCTTAATTACACTTAATGTGAAATTGAGCCGACCTTTACCTAATTCCTTAAATTAAGATAAATAATCAGAAACCACTCAACTGATAAATAATCAAATTATCATAAACCCATCCATACGTGGTACGCATGAGACTCAAGAACAATGGAAAATTAATTACACATTGCAGGAACCATAATCCATTCTAGGGGTATAAAAATGCTTAAAGGAGACTGAGTGTCATGTCCCCATACCTCGACCGTGGAAGAGGACGCGACCATGGACTTAACCATCCAGGATACCAGCCTCATGAACATGTGAATTGCTAAAATTGCATAAATAGAATGCTAAGAGAAAATGCATTGCAGTATAACATGCACAGAGTAATTGCCTATCATACTCCGCTATAGATATTTATCATTCACAGATTGAATTGTCTATCTAACACAGTGGAAACATCATCCATTCACACAAGCATTCATTCAACATGTTCATTAGTTTCATTAACAACAAATATAGTTGCAGAAGTAAAAATGGACAAAATTATTTATCTTAAGATGAATTCATTCCGCAACCAGCTACGTCGCTGCAACGTTCCACCCAACCATAGGCCAGCATGCTCCTTAATCTCTCAGTAATGCTGCCGTCCCCGAGCCGGGCATGATTCTCCAAGGAATAAGGGAACAACAGGATTACACGTAGCCAAGGATACCCAAAACACACAGCCAAGCCAACAGATTTGGGTTTATCAGGCCATTAAGGAGCTGGAGAAGGAAAATTGCTAAGCTGGTGAGCTCATTACAGAGCCAAGAACACCTACACCAGAACTAGCCTGACCTCTAAGACACCCAAACACACCCAACACAAGGAATCAGTCCCTTCTCTGCTACACAGGCCCTCAGGCCCTGCATTTCCTTCCAGTGCTATTTAGGGGTGATGGAGAAGAAGGCCATCCATCTAGCTCTGTCTGTGTGGTTTCCAGCCACCAGGTTTATCAAGCAAATCTAAGCCAACATCCCTGCTCCTCTCACAGTCCGAATACCAACCATTGCACTCAAGAAATTAATTTAGCTGTCACAGTTTAAACGAAAAATGACTTCAAACCATCTACAGCAGTCCCCAAACGTAACAGCAAACACAGCTC
Organism: Pseudotsuga menziesii; assembly: GCA_001517045.1. Taxonomy (NCBI): domain Eukaryota; kingdom Viridiplantae; phylum Streptophyta; class Pinopsida; order Pinales; family Pinaceae; genus Pseudotsuga; species Pseudotsuga menziesii. The sequence goes on from LPNX011057162.1 coordinate 207,566, forward strand.
ATGACATGGGGGAACAAAGGCCCGTTTTGCACAACCGAAACTGTTGGGGAAAACGTACGTAGACCATACCGGGGACAAATTTTACAGTCTCCCCATCGGTGCATGAACAATCACAATGCCGAACCCACAATTCATCCCGTGAGTAAAGGACAAAGCCACACCATTCTCAAATCCATGGACGAAAAACAGTGTGGGTGAAACCAGGAAAATTCTTGTGCGTGAAAACCATGAGCAAACAATTGGAAGTGCGTGAAGGTGAACAGCTACCGGGAGGACGTGAAATTGATGTGCCTAGGTGTTTAGCAACTCGTGGAGAGGAAGAAGTGTCTACATGACGGGATGAACAGCAAAATCATGGGTAGAGTGTGCATGTGCATGAGGATTGACAATCCTGCCACCCCACTCCCAAAGATCATAACTGCCTCAACCACCAGCAGCCTTTCTTAATGAAAGTGGTTGGAATAAAACAAAGGAAAAAGACACATGGGTTTTTCTCTCATTGGCCAAGGTTGACAATTTCCCCCCCACCCCTATCCTTGTGAAAATCATGCCCCTTTCTCATTTTAGTTTTCGCGATCGTAGCTGGTCGGGTTCATTTTTAATTATAGATGCATATTTACATGATGACCAACATAATATATGCCGCATGCCCCAATATACAATCGGTGACAAATTTAAATCCAAAACATAACATAACCGATCAATGGTGGGGCCTTGGCCTTTAGCTCCGCACCCTGATCATTTAATATATACATCATGTACATCTAATGCAACGGGGTCAAAACCGGGGCATTACACTGAGAGTATAAATGCACCAAATTATGTAATCACAGGTATGAATTGTAAGCTTACACTGAATAATTTAATTATCCATACATAATATTGTCTTCAAACAACATCTATATGCCAAATAACTAAAAAATGAATAGCATGTCAATGTTGTGGTCATTTTGAATGGTATTGTATTTTGGATGGAGTTTTAAATACAATAAACTCAACCCTCAAAGGTAACAATTGTTTAGTTTTCTTTTTGAAAGGTACATTTGTGCATGGAGTTATTATCTATGCCCTATGTTCAAGTGATATGATTAGAGACAATCGACTATTTTTCCCATCCCTTTCACACTACTTCTTGTTAGCCACTAAAGCTATGCAAGAACACACATTTTCATCATTTTCATTTTCAATTCCTTCTGTTCTTTTTAATTAGAGATTGAATTATTTGAATGTAACTTTCAGGTGAAAATGTTTGATGCATGTATCTTCAGTAGACACCCTTCACTAGTTTAATATTTCACCCATGTTTCTCTTACCTTTGCTAAAGGAGTTTAAAATATATTCCTAGTGTCATTTTTATGATAAACAATACAAGAGCAATCCATAGTAGTTTTTTGGGTTCCCATTTAATATTGAAAAACAATTCTAATGTGGTGCAAGAGCCTTAAGCATGTGAGTAAAAAAAATGTTGGTCAAAAGTGAGATATTATTTCAGCTAACCGAAACATGCTTATTTTTGTGGTCTTCCATTAGGCTTGTATTGCTTCTTTTCAAGCTTAAAGTTTTTTCCAAAATTGGAGGGAGGAAATATTGTTAGGAAACCAACATCATGTCCTTCACAGGTTTGCTAACTCCACACTTTATATTGTTCTCTACATGTCCTTCCTAGTAAACAACTATCTTTGCAACTTTCTCTCCAATTTGTGTTGCATTGGGCTACTAATAAAAAAATAATTGCTCTAATATTGTAAAAATAGTATTTGACTTGTGCACTCTACTTTCATCTCTAACTTTTAATTGCTATTCTAGTAATTTTTTGTCCTTATTCTATTTGAGTCAATAAATTGAATTGAATGTGAAAGTAGAAGGTTCAACACAGAGAAAGGTCAAAGATTTGTTCATGTTTAAGAGATACAGTTTCTCTCATATACCATAGCTAAATATACCCATCCTAAGTCTTCTAGGACAACTCGGATTATGTCTTTCCAAGTAACATTTCTTCTTTCTCTTTTTGGAGAAATATAGTTCCTTTCTTTCTTACATATTAAGTGTTCGAATCGGGACATAAGTGGTGGTATTATTAATCTTGCACATTGATCTAGGGACTAAACATCAGTCTCATCAAAGATTAATCAACAAATAACTCATGAAATGGTGTAATCGAACTACAGAATGAGTAGTCGCTCTGTATATTCACACAAAGAATGAGAAATTACATTACAATGACATGATACAAGCATGAATCAAAAGCAATTCGAATTCCTAAGGAGGTCACTCGATTGAATGAGTGAGTCTAGATTAACTGAATGTAAGCCATAGTCAACACTCAAGTTAACCACTGATCAAAACCCTAATTGACTCCACTGAGACCTGAATGAAGTTGAAGTGAAATAAATGACTGAGTCTCAACTGAGAGAGATCAGACACATGTCATAGCAAGCCAACCATCAATTTATAGCACTTCAATGACTCCAATGAACTCCGATGAGGTTAACTTAAGTGGAACTGAACATCAGAAGTGGTTGGAGGCGCCCCTATTGAATCCAGTTCATTAATTAAGCATTAAATAATCAATTTAATGAGAGGAGATTCCTTCACTGCCCTGTTTAGCTGATTGTAACCATCAGTTAGCAATAAAGTGCATTAATGACACTCATATCACCCCTAGAGTGGTCCAGTTAGCCTCCCTCAATGTACGAGAAGGATAAGTTAGCCTCCTTTACTGGAGGTAGGCATGGGTGTGACTAGATGATGTCATTTAATGCTCCACTGATGTCAATTAATGTCAATAATACTTGGGATAGTGGTTTAACTAAGCCAATTTGACCAAAATGAGTGTGTATGGTGGTAAATGTCTCCAACACCCCCCCTTAAGCTATACTCAGGAGGAGTTAGAAAACATAAATGCATAAAAACGCTAGGGTTGTGGAAACTAAGGCCATAGGTCACCCTGTACAATGCTGAAACTGAAACAATGCTAAAAAACAAGCTAAGTGAGGAAAAGAGGGAACCTTCCCCACCCCTCAAGTTGAACACTGAAAGTAGTCTGAATCACCCTGATGAAATCACCCCCAATAGTGAATGGAGGTAAGTGAAATTCTTTTCTGAAAAGCTCTTGGTGAAGATGTATGCAGTCTGCTCATTAGTCAGGCAGTATTGCATAATGATGGTCCTGTCATGCACTAGCTCCCTGATATAGTGCATGTGGATCTCTACATGCTTGGTCCTCTTCCTAGTAACTGGATCTATGTAAATATTAATAGCACTTTGATTGTCACAAAATAAGACAGTGGACAAATTACTACCAAGATCAAACTCTGAAAGAATGCCTTGCAACCAAACTGCTTGGATGCAAGCATTCACTGCTCCTCGATACTCGGCCTCTGCTGAAGATAGTGCTATGGCAGCCTGCTTTTTGCTAGACCAAAAAATGGGGCCATAACCAAACATGAATACATATCTGGAAGTATACTTCCGATCAATAGAATCACCCACCCAATCGAAATATGTGTATCCAACCAGCTCTAGCTCGGTGTCTGCAGCATATTGAATGTCGTAGGTCCTGGTTCCCTGAATATACTGGATGATCCTCTTGGCTGCCTTCCAATGAATATCATGAGGCTGTTTCATATATATTTATATATAATTCATGGCATAAAAGATATCAGGCCGAGAATGTGTCAAGTACAACAAGCTACCAATCAGTTGTTGATAGATAGTGCAGTTCATGGGAGGTGTGCTTTTTCCTTCTTTAAGGCTGATCCCTGAAAGGAAAGGAAATGGTGTAGGCCTACAATCAGCCATGTTAAAATTGACTAATAGGTATCAAATTTATTTGTACTGAGTGACCATAATCCCATCATAATTTTGCTCAATTTCGAGCCTCAAAAATTATTTTAGGAGCCCCAAATCACTCATTTCAAAGGCATTGTGGAGAGTAGTTTTCATGGATGAAATGGAGGAAACTATGCTACCTATGATCAGTAATTCATCAACATATAAAACAATGATATTTAGATGACCATAATACTATTGTAAATACACATTTGGATCTGATCTACACCTTTGAAAGTTTTGCGAGAGAAGGAAGGCATCCATCTTGAAATACCACTCTCTTGGAGCATGTTTTAACCTGTATAGTGACTTATTTAGCTTGCAAACCAAAGATGGATCAGTGATATATCCCTAAATATGATTCATTTATATTTCCTCATGAATATATCCATGCAAAAAGGCTGAATTAACATCCATGTGATGCACTTCCCAGTGCTTGGATGTTGAAATTGCCAAAACAAGGTGGATGGAGTCCATTTTTGCAACCGGTGCAAAGGTCTCATGGCAGTCCACACCTTGGACCTAAGAGAAGAATTTTGCCACCATCCTTTCCTTATATTTTCAGGTGCTACCATCAGCAGCAACCTTGGTCTGAAACACCTACTTACATTGAACCAATTTCTTTCCCAGAGGAGGAGAAACTAGCTCCCAAGTAATGTTTTGATGAAGAGAATTCATCTCTTCATCCATGGAAGCTTGCCATCTCGGATCCTTCCAAGCATGGTAGTAGGATTTTGGATCTGAAATAATCATCAAATATTAAGCTTCATAAATCAAATTATTAGGACAAAAGAGCACAATAACTGCTTTTGGAAATCAAACCAGGTTCTCCTTGGATCATCCAGATTTCCAATGTTATCTCCTGCGGAGGAGAGTGTCTGTCGAGCCCATGTGGAAAAATGATTTTTCACTTTAGGTTCTGATTCAGCATATTATTATTACTGCACATTGATATCAGAAATCAGAGGATCCAAATCAGGGTCATCACCCCCAATTTCATCATCCAAATACTTAGTAGAATAGGAAGGAAATTAAGCAGTTTTCTCCTTCACTAGTTCCACCTCCTGAAGAGGCTCATCGAACTTGACACTTATCTCAATCTTGATATATTTTGTTTTGATATCTATCAGATTGAATACTTTTGATTCATTAGGATACCAAATGAATAGACATTCTATGCTTTGCGGTTGCAAAGCCCTTCTTTTATCAAGCGGAATCTGGGCCCATGCAGTGGACCCAAACACCCGTAGGTTCGACACATTCAGCTTGTGTCTGAAGTATGCCTCAAAATGGGTATTCCCTTTCATATATTAGTGTGGCATGCTGATATGAATGTATTCTGCAAATTTCATGGCCTTAGCCCACAAATTTTCAGCAAGCTTCTTGGATTCCAACATACAGGTGGTCATCTCCTTAAGAGACCGATTCTTCCTTTCCGCTACTCCGTTTTGCTGGGGAGTGTAGGGAATTGAATGTTGGACCTGAATACCACTTTGGGAGAATATGTGAAACAAATAATTACTAACATACTCCCCTCCATTATCATATCTCAAGATATTGATCTTAAGCCCAGAGGCATTTTCGATCAAGGCCTTCAATTCAGAAATTTTTTCACATACTTCAGACTTCATTTTGAGAAAGAAGACCCATGTGTACCTTGAAAAATCATCAATAAAAGTAAGAAGATACCTTGATCCATTCATGGATGTGATAGGCATCAGACTGCTTATACCAAAATGTATCAGCCCCAATATGTATGTAGCTCGGTTTGCCTTCCCCCGATCAAACTTGTGCTCAGGGTGTTTTCCAATCACACAGCCCTTGCAATTTTCGGTGGTTTCCTTGATGACCGAAAGGCCTTCAACCATGGATTTTTTCTGTAATTTATGAAAATATTTGAAATTTAGATGGCCAATCCTTTCATGCCACAAACTACTAACCTCATTTCCATGAGTTAGCAGAGCGGTGGGCTTTGCATCCGGCACAAAGTGGGAGAACTCATAGGCTCTTGCATGATGGTTTGGAAGACCTTTAGCAATCAGTTTCCCAGATGCAAGATATGATATCTCAACATAATTTGGGCTGAAATAAACTCTCTTAGGCACTCTAGTATGTGTCATCCTATAGACACTAAGGAGATTTGATGCTAGAGATGGTACATATAAAACATTTGAAAAAAAATCCATTTCAAGATCAACGGTACCTTGTCCTTATAAAATGATGGTGGAGTCATCTCCCATGTGGATGGGGATGGATTTGTTGGTCTCCAACGATGAAAAGGAGCCTCTTTCAGCCATCATGTGGTTCGAAGTTCCAGAATCAATCAAGATTTCTTTCGACTTCGAAGTGATTTCCATGAGGGCATGACCTTTTTCATGTTGTGGTTCTCGATCTTGTTAATATCTCCTCCCAAATATTTTCAAAAGATTGATGTGATTTCTCTCAAGGAGAGAGGTAGCTTCATCAAGATTCTTCTTCATGCAAGCATGTTCAGGGTGGAATCCCTTTCCACAGTAAGAACACTTGAATTTTTCCTTTCCATGGTGCCCTTTTCCTTTGTTCTTCCTTGAGCTGGAAGCCTTATCATGCTACTAATTTACAACTCTAGGATTAGGAGCATCAAATTTAGTTTTTTATTTCTTCTACTGCTAACCTTTAACCTTCAAATATTTAGGCCCCGAGACATGGAGGGATTTATCATAGGAAGATCTGATGATCCCAATCTAGGAAAGCTTTCCATGTTCACTTGTGAGGGACTCAATGAAGGAATTGAGTGTAGTCATATTCCATCCAGGGGTTGTGAGCTTCGCCACACGGAATTTAGAAACAAAAAATGAATAATCAGCCCCAAGTTTGGAGAGTATGGCTAGGATGAGATGATCATCCACCTTCCTCACTTTGCATTGCTTCAAGAGTAAAACGGTGTGCTTGAACCTTGTGAAGAAGTCATTCAGAGTCTAGAAATTGGACGCCTGGAGAGACATTAATTCATTTTCAAGCTAGTAAACTCTCAAGTCATCTTGCTTTCCATATAGAGTTTCCAATTTGTCCCATATTTCTTTTGGAGTCTTCAATCCTGCAAGATGGAAAAGAAGATCCCGAGAAATAGAGAGGCACAAGAAATAGAAGGCTTCATCCTTCTTGTTAAAGAATATTGATTTTTCTATGGCTGAACCAACCTCAACTTCAGTGTCCATGGTGACTCTATAGAGTCCTCTGAAGCGCAGCTGAATCTCCATTTCACCTTTCCATGAGTGGAAATTGTATGGAGTCAAAATATCTACTGAGGAGGCCATCTGGATTTGCTGGAGCGAATGCTTCACCTATAGAAAACCTAAAAATCACAACAGAAAGGGAAATGTAAGGTCGGATAGCCTGTACATTTTAGGCTTTCATCACACCTAGTATATTCAATCAAGCAAGCTTGATCAACAAGTTATTTACTTGGGGTATGAAGTGGTAAGCCTTGGCTTCTGGTGCAGTGCTAGATTTTTGAGCTATTGCTCAATTTTCATGTAGAAATCTATCAAAAAGCTTGTTTTTGAGAGATAGAGCTTCATCCTGCCGTGAGCTCTGATACCATATTAATATTTCACATTGATCTAAGGACTAAACATCAGTCTCATGAAATATTAATCAACAAATAACTCATGAAATGTTGTAATCGGACTACAGAATGAGTAGCCACTTTGTATATTCAAACAAAGAATGAGAAATTACATTACAATGTCATGCTACAAGCATGAATGAGAAGCAATTTGAATTCCCAAGGAGGTCACTCGAATTGAATGAGTGAGTCTAGCTTAATTGAATGTAAGCCATAGTCAACACTCAAGTTAACCACTGATCAAAACCCTACTTGACTCCAGTGAGCCCTAACTGAAGTCGGAGTGCAATAAATGACTGAGTCTCAACTGAAAGAGATCAGACACATGTCATAGCAATACAACCGTCAAGTACTAGCACTTCAATGACTCCAATGAACCCTGATGAGGTTAACTGAAGTGGAACTGAACATCAGAAGTGGTTGGAGGTGACCCTGTTGACTCGAGTTCATTAATTAATCATTAAATGATCAATTTAATGAGAGGAGGTGCCTTCACTTCCCTGTTTAACTAATTGTAACCATCAATTAGCAATAAAGTGCATTAATGACACTCAAATCACCCCCAAATTGCTCCAGTTATCCTCCCTAAATGTAGGAGAAGGCTAAGTTAGCCTCCTTGACTGAAGGTAGGCGTGGGTGTGACTGGATGATGTCATTTAATGCTCCACTAATGTCAATTAATGTCAATAATACTTAGGATAGTGGTTTAACTAGGCCAATTTGACCAAAATGAGTGTGTATGGTGGTAACTGTCTCCAACAGGTAGAGATATGAGATAGTATACTTCCTTTCACATCAATGGAAAGCAAATCACATTCAAGAGATATCAGAGTTGGAATTTCTCACTATGGAGTATGACACCTAAGTAGTATGACAATTTTTTGTTCCTTATGTCACGTATAATCATCATGCCCAATATTTGTTGTGTTGTCCGCAAAGCCTTCAATGAAAATTGACTTACCAAGTCCTTCCTCAACCTTTTAATCATGCTCTTACCATTTCCAACAATTAGCATGTCATCCTGGACCGAGAGTGACCAAGTGTCCTTGAATGATATTTTCATGCAACTTGCAACTTGACATAACTCAGCAACCGGAGGTTGGATCGATGAGCCATAAACTCCGTTAGTCTCTTGGCATGGAATTACCTCTAGTGGGCCATCTCCACCGTGTTTTCATGGACCAGTGACTTCAATTTGCATAGGTTTCATAAATTACAGTTTTTCTCAGTTTCCTTCAATGCAACTCTCGCATTGGTGGGTCAACTCTACAAAAACCTCCACTATGTCAGTATTATTGGTGTTCCCATATCGACATTGGAGAAAGACACTTTTTGGAGCCAACAACATGCAATCTTGCTAGTCCATTTGTTTTTTTGCTCTCGATCAAAGAGTAACCAAGTGTTCCTGAATGACATCTTCATCTAACTTGAAACTCTACATAACTCGACAACTAGAGTTCAGATCGAAAAACCATCAACTTTGTTGGTCTCCTGTCATGCCACTACCTCTAATGGTCCCTCTCCATCTGATTTTCATAGCCCATTGACTCCATTGTGCATCGGTTTCATAAACTAGGGTTATTCTCAGTTTCCTTTAATGCAACTCTCAGATTGGTGGGTCAACTCTGCAAAACCCTTCATTGTTCTAGTCTTGGTGGTGTTCCCATAACGACATTGTCCATACACACCTATTGAATCCAATGACATGTAATATTGCTGCTCTATTTGGTTTTTCGCTCCCAAAATGAGAGTGACTAAGTGTCCCTGAATGACATTTTCATGTGACTTCAAACTTGACATAACTCAAAAACTAGAGTTTGAATCGATGAGTCATCGACTACCTTGGTATCCTGCAATGACATTACCTCTAGTGGTACCTCTCCACCATATTTTCGTGGCCCACTAACTCCATTGTGGATCAATTTATTAAACTAGGGTTTTTCTCAGTTTCCTTTAATGCAACTCCCGCATTGGTGGGTCAACTTTGCAAAACCATCCACTGTGCTAGTCTTGGTAGTGTTCCCATATCAGCATTTCCCATACACACCTATCAGAGCAAACAACATGCAATCTTGCTACTCCATTTGGTTTTTCGCTCCCAGACTGAGAGTGACCAAGTGTTTGTGAACGACAGTTTCATGTGACTTGCAAATCGACATAACTCGGAAACCAGAGGTCGGATCGACAAGCCGTTGACTCCATTGGTCTCGTGGAATGACATTATCTCTAGTGGTACCTCTCCACCGCTTTTACATGGCCTAGTGACTCCATTTTGCATCAGTTTTGTAAACTAGGGTTTTTATCAGTTTCCTTCAATGCAACTCTCACATTGGTGGGTCAACTCTGCAAAACCCTCCACCATGCGAGTATTGGTACTGTTCCCAATTGGTATTGGCCATACACACCTGTTGGAGCCAACGACATGCAATATTGCTGCTCCATTTGGTTTTTCTCTCCTGGACTGAGAGTGACCAAGTGTCCCTGAATGACATTTTCATGCAACTTGCAACTCGACATAACTCAGCAACCAGAGGTTGGATCGATGAGCCATCGACTCCATTGGTATCTTGGCATGCCATTACCTCTAGTGGGCCCTCTCCACTACATTTTCTTGGCCCATTGACTTCATTGTACATCGATTTCGTAAAAAAGGGTTTTTCTTAGTAGATTTATTGATGTTGTAAATTGTTGTAACAAGAGGTTCTGGATATGTTATATGCTTGGAAAGAGTTCTGCAAGGGATGTATATTCATGGTGTTAACGTACACTTGGACTAGGTTTTATTTTGTTCGGTTGCCTTGTGATATTAGGATGAAGATAAGTTAAATATCGAACCATAGTGACCACCTTGACACACATGTTGAGGAGAAGCAAATGAGCATAGTAACCACCTTGCAACACATATTGAGGATAAGCATTGGAGCATTGTAACCACCACTTACACATATGTCGAGAAGCATTGGGAACAAGAAGATGTGGTACACAACTAGAGATGGAATGCATTACATGAGGAAACTTGGATATGCATGAGGAAACTAGGGTTTATATATGTAAGTAAACCTTGGAGAAGGAGATATAATACTAGAGGAACTGATGGTTTCCTTGCAGAATCTATAGCTCTTTTTATGGAGGAAAAGGAGGTACAATTAGGGTTCCATCCCTGTAGAAGATACAAAGAAAAGAGCTAATTTCTTTGGTGATATTGCAGCCTTATTCTTGTGTGATACATGGAGGTTAGGGAAATACCATGGAAAACTTAACTTGATAAGTCTCAAGCTTCTTTTGATTCCTTTCTTAGAAGAATATTTTTTTAAGTTTAGTTGATTTTCCATGGAGGTCTTGGTGCTTGTGTTGATGCAATAGAAAAATACCTAGGGTTCAAGGAATCATCCTAGGATAGACATGTTGAAATCAAAACTAGTCCTAGACTTGTCTAAAATTCCTTGTGCTTCTATGATGAAAGATGATTAAGTTTTACAAACCCTAATGAGGAAAACAATTATAGTGTGGATACCTTAATGACAACAATGATAGTTTGGGGCTATATTGGCTTATGGTTTCCAAATATATATACATACATATCATATCTATATATCTATATCTATATATATATACATATATATNTTCATTAGATATCCTAAGTGAAAACCTTTGGATAGGTCATCATGCACTTATGTACACCCAAAGAGAACATGTCGCTGCCAAAGGAAGTGTCAATAGGGATGACAAGATAGGAAGTAAGTGGGTGATATAGGAAAGAAAGGAAGTGACCTTAAGCTATGATAGGTGGGTAAGAAGGATATTAGAGTCAAGAAGTTAGGGTAGCTTAGGATGAGTTAGTGGTGTGTATTATGGTTTCCTACTAGGTAGTATTACAGTCTAGTTTGATAGGGAATCCTAGGGTTAGTAAAGGTTAGAAAATGCAGTAGAAGGCCTATTGATATGAACAAGGAAAGTCAAAAACACATTTAAGATGAAGATGAGCTATGTTTTAATTATTTTACAATGGTTTATAAAAGGATTTCTCATGAATATATAACCCTAGCTTATGTGAAGTAATCCATGCTTAAGATTTGAAGTATTTCATTTGATTAGTCGATAAAGAATATGTGACATATGACTACAAATCCTAGGCATGCTCATATACAAACAAAAACGTACTTTATAAGAGGTCACAAGAGATGGTTGGATAGGGTTGGTGTTAGGGTTTCCCTCCTAGGTTTATGTTTTCATCATTGACTCTAAACCCTATTTTATGCATGCTAACCCCAAAACACTGTTTGGCTTAGGGTTTCCTCATTTATTATAAAGCCTACGTTATGCATGTTAAAATTTAAACTTCAGTTAGGGTTAGGATTTCCTCATTGATTTGAAACCCTAGGTTATGCATGCTAACCCTTAAATCATTAAAATTGAAAAAATTTCAATAGATCGTTAAAATTTCAAGTGCTCAATAGATCGTTATAGAAGACACATATTCCTGAACTTGTTTCATTTTTTATTTGTCAAGGAAGAACAAATTTTACAGGACGTTATCATCATATCGTACAAAGGAAACCTATTTTGAAACTAACACACATTGACATAGACCCAAATGAATCCATTTTTCATGAATATAGAACTGTCAAACTAAGAATGATTTCCAACTAAATCAAAATTATTATGATAGTCTAAAACACTAATTTCCAGCTTTCCAAAATGAGTGTACAATTCCAAATGAAAGTACTAGTGATAAACAAGATTTGAAATGGAACTTTGAATTAGTGAAAGGTACCATCAAAACAAAATTATTTCCAGCCAAGCATTTATCATTATGACAGTCCTATATTTCACATTTTAGCTTTTCAAGACAAAGGTACAATCTTTTTAAGTAAACATCAGTGATAAACAATCTATAAGTGCCAAGTTTCCAAACCAATGTGACTCTTGAACCAAATCAAATTCCCACTCAAGTAAAATGTCTTGTGACGGTCCAAGATGTAATTTCCATTCAACTAAAATGTCTAATGAAAATCCAAGATGTAATTTCCAGTCCAGTAGGAATGATAAGAAGTATATTCACTTGGATTTTGATGACACAATGAATTACAAGAAATTTAAGGCTTTTTCTAGTATTTTGCCAAGTTATGGATGTTTATATATCACAGTCAAATTTGTTTAAGCATGCCTAGGAATGATTGTTTATATACAGTCCCTTTAGGGTGTCTTTGTGCCACTTTAAATTGGGTTATGGACAAATTTGAGGTGAGGCATTAGTGAGTGGGTAAGATAGGAAATCAAGGAAGTGAGTTAGTGGTGTTCTAGGGATGTCCAAAATGGATATTATAGTCATAGATATAGGGAGAGCCATGGGGGTCTAAGTAGTGTGGAAATAAAAGGAATAAGCCTTGATTTAGAGAGAGGGAAAGGTAGGAGTCTAGGGAAAGGGTTTTATCAAGAGTTAGGATATAATAGAATGGTTTAGGTGTGTCGTATGGCTTCCTAATAGGTAGTATTACAATATAGTTTGGTAGCTAGTCCTAGGGTTAAACACGGTTAGAAAATGGAGTAGAATGCCAAATGAGACAATAACTACTATGTAAATACCAAAGGAAAACACGTCCTTTCTATTGAAATTTGGACAATGAATAAGACTGTAGGTGTTAATATGTTGGTTCAATATGAGTTAGGGTTCTGTTGCAGCTGCAACAATTTCCCAAAATTCCAAAAATTTTAGCACCCTCCTTTTGCTTGGATTAGTTCAATTTTCTTCGTTGAGTTGGTCTAGTAATGATTTCTCAGGAGGATTAAATTGATTTACCACTTGTTTGGTTTCTCCTTTTAGCACTTGAAGTAATCCACTGTATGATCAACTTTCTCGCTACCTTTGAATGCATTTGAAGCAGGCCTGAATCGAAAGTTTTTGGTTTGGTTTTCCACCATTGCGGACGGATCTGTGGTTTGGTTTTCCGCCGTTGCGGATGGATAATTGGTTTTGTCTTTGATTTTCCTTCCGATCCGTTGGTTTTCTCATCGGTCGATCTTTTGGTTTCTGTCGGAGGAATTTGTCATTTCTATCTCCACCGTTGAGGATGGAAAACCACTTCCTCTCCCGATCATTGCTTAACTGTTTCGTTCCCGCTCAGCTGACTTTTGGGTTTTACATCTGAGTTGTTTATTTTTTCTTTATTCGCTATTGCGGAAGATGTTTGCTGTTAGCTTCCGCCATTGCAGATAGGCATTTGGTTTTGGAATTTGACTTTATTTCCGATTTAGTTGTTGTTTACCTCGGCTGAATCTTGGCTTTGCATTGGAACTTTTATCGTTTCTTTCTTCCGCCATTGTGGAAGGAAAACTGCTTCCTCATCCGATCAGTCCTTTAACGTTTCGTAAGTCATTTTGGCTCTGACATTGCGGAAGGTCGCACACTTTACTCTCCCACCATTGTGGATAAAAGAAAGATTAACCTTGCCAATCCCTAGCGGTTTCTCTTCTGATTTAAGCATTGTATGGCGAGGCGCGATACCCTTTTGATATCTTCTATTGCAGCTGCGGTTCCGCTTTCGGTTCCGATGTTAGAAGTCCGACGCGTGGTATTTGTTACCCGATTATCTGCGTCGTTGCAGATGGATCGAGGGTTTGGTCTTCCACCGTTGCGGAAAGAGATACACTTTCGGCTGTCGATCCAAATGTCTCCGACGTCCTACTTTTTAAAGTTTTTCCCCCACCACGAGAATTGACCGTATGTATATATATGAGATAAGGGGGACATGTTGGATTATTCTATTGGTATTTTCAACTGCTGTGCTCTGTCGCCATCATGCTGTCGGTCACTCGAATTTTGTTCCGACCCCATCATCGGTACCCGCGTCTAGGTGGCAGCTGTGGAGGCCCGACTGTCTTCGTCCCACCATACTCACCGGTTACACATCAGTGCCAGGTAGGCCTATTGTTACCCTACCCTGTTCCGTTCGAGGCATTGGATGGATGTTTACTGCATTTAGGTTTGTTGTGACTATTTATCTTCCCCTGTGATTGCACTTATATATTGAAGAGTTTTGGGGGTCTTACTGTTTGTGGTCGGGAGACGTTTTTAACCCATGGAGCAGTTTTTCCCGCGACCTTTCGCAGCCTTGCGCATAGTAAAAGGGTTTGGTGTAGACAGCCATTATGCCATCTGCACCAAACTGCCCCAGGCGATGATGATTTTAGTAGGGGAGAGTTTTTGTTGGGTTTTCTGTGGCATTTGGTAGTTTTTCCCTTCTTGTGTGGATTTCATATTACATGCACTTTCGAATAGCAAGCATTTCGCCGTGCCATTCCGTGCACCGTTGGTTTTATTTTGAATCCAAGCCAGTGAGGGGAAGTTTACAGATTGATCACCAAAAGAGAGGTTCCTGACATGGGCTTAGAAGAAGAATCCTTATATGCCAACATAGAAAGATCTTCCCTGATGAAGATCGTCACCAGACCAGAGCTGTTCCCGTGCTTTGAAGTAATCGGATGGATTCTGCCTCGGGAAGATGTCACAACAATGATTTTGGAGGATGTTAACAAACACGGCTATGCTGCATATAGCCCTGGATATGTAGCTCTGGCTTATCACCTGCCAGAAGCCCAAGTCTTTTTATCTGATGACTGGCTAAACAACATTAGAATGGATCTGGTGGAGACATTTAAAAGGATGATGTTGCAAGGAAAACATTACAGATACAGACCAGCAGGTGATTATGATACAGCTAGCTTAAGGGCTCCCTACAGGTTCATAGCTTTAATGATGAACCGGATTTTTGGAAGGGCACATGGTAGATTCTTAAAATTAGAATGGATCCCAATAATTTTTCATGTTGCAACCCAGGGGACAATTTTCAATTGGGCCAACATCGTATCCAATAGTCTTTCTGCTTGCTTGGCTTCAGCTTTGGGAGGAGTACACCAGAAGAGATCAGAATTCTATATGAGTTCCATACTGATAGACTGTATACTATGCAACCATCCTTTCCCTGGTCTCAGGTGCATCTCGGATAGGGAAAGAATGCTTGTTTATGCTACTTATAAACCATTGTGGGCACATAAATATCACAGCCATTACAGAGAAGTCAGTGAACACTTCCTTATGCCTCTATACACACTCATTTTCCTGAAGGAGTGTAATTGTATGTCGGAGGAGGCCTTGCAAGTAATAGCGGAGTACGCAGACTACTATTTGATTGAAAATGGCCTATACTTCAGGATGTTTGGAGGTTCGAGAGCACCTTCCCTGCTGCCTAAATACGCAACTGATTACATTATTCACAAGGAGGCAGTTAGACAAGTGTTCTTGAATGGAATAGGTAGCTTTCTATTTGAGCACAAGAAGACAACCTATCCCTCTTTTCCCTTCAAGATAGGAAGCTACAAGTTCACCAAAGTGAAGAAGGCCGATGAATTTGTAGAAGAACTGGAAAGATTTCATTTTGGCGAAATGCCCTTCTGTAGGAATGATACTAAAGGAAAAGTGGCTGAACACTGTAAAGAGCACAATGTGCATTTTGAGTATACCCACCATTTTGATAGGGAAGAATCTGTCTTCCGAAGTGCCCTGAACATGACAGCACTGAGGAGAAGATTCAAGAAGAAGATCACCACCAAAGGTGGGAAGGGGGATGAATAGGCTAAGGCTAAGGAAGAAGCCAAAAGAAGAAATGAAGAAGCTCAGAGGCTGGCACAAGAAGCTGTAGGATGGCTGCATACAGAAGAAGAAGCGAAAAGAAGAGTTGCTCAGGAAGCAGCTAAAAAAGAAGAAGAAGAAAAGAAAAGGAAGCTGGATGAGGATCTTAAAAAGCAAGAAGCTCAAAAGCTAAAGTTGACACAAACAGAGCAGTCAGCGTCTGAAATAGCTACAGGGCAGACCTAAGACATGGAGAACCCCAAGGTTCAAGACCCACAAGTGCCTACTACCAGCACACCCATGGTCCCCACACTGAAGATGGTCCCCTTTGTACAGAAAAAGGGAGAAGAAATCCCAGATTTTAACACTGTGTTTTATGACAGGGCTACAAAGAGGATAATAAAGAGAATAGAAAAGAGGATTGAAACAAGAGATATGGCTGGTAAAATGATCATGGATACGGCTGTTATGTTAGGAACAGACCAAGATCCAAGACTCACCCTGAGAGCCGGGACTGCACTACTCCACATCTCAGAAGATAACATGGACAAGGTAACAACTGACTTGGAGAAATCCCAAAAGTCCTCTGCTCAGTTAAAAAATACACTAAGGAAAGAAAGAGAAGAAGGCAATAGGCTGAAGCGGAAGTATGAAGACATGCAGAGGGAGATAAAGGCTTCTAAGGCTGAATTGCAGGCCCTCCAAGTAGAAATACATGTCAGAGAAACAACACAAGAATCCCTGGAGAAAATACAAAAAGAATATCAAGAACTAAAGATAGAAAAGGAACGGCTGCAGGAGAAGGTGGAAGAGCTAGAAGAGCAGTAAAATATTATCTTACAGGCCAGTGAGATGCACTTCGAAGAGCAAAAAGAGAAACATCAAGAGCATATTTCTTCTTTGACAGCTGCTCTGGAGGAAGCAAGGGAGCAGTAGGTTAACCTCCAACCATTCAAAGAGCATGTCTTGGCCCAAAAATCCAAGATGCTGTAGCTACAGACTACTGTTGAAGAGGAGAGATGTAGAGTGCTGCAGATCAATGGCCGATTGGAAGAGATCTTGGAAAATGCATCTTACTTTGTGGACAGATCTCAAGACGTCCTAGAGGTCCTGACTGCAAGAATGGCGAGGCTGGAAAGCAATGAAGAAACTTCAGCAGAGCTGCCATCAAGAGATAAGCAAGGCCTCAAGCAGGATTACGACTTAATAGAATTTGCTATTAACACCGCAGAGGATTTCAAGAAGGCAGTCAAGAAGACAAAGGGAGCCTCTACGGAATTTTTTAGGAGAGTCCTCATTACATACAACCAGTGCCAGGTAGAAGCAGAGCAGAGGCTAGATGATTTTCCATACCACAATTCATTTGTGGATATGTTGCAGAAAAGACATCAAGATGAAGAATCAAGAATGCAACACATTAAGGCCATTGATGACCAGATTCTGAGAAACGAAGTAGGCCATTCGGCCGTTAGTGTGCAGCTTTTGGAAGACCAGCTTCGGTTAAGCGCAGCCCGAGTGGAGGCTATAAAGAACCAGGCCAAAAAATTTGAAATCAACATTCAGTTTTTGGAACCCTACGCATTTGAGGGCATTTCCTCTGATGCTACGGCATGGAAGAAGTTTTTAGATGCCCAAGTGGGAGCCTCCTCATGAAGGATCGGTCATTATTGTAATTTGTAACTATTTTTGTAAAAAATTTAAGAAAAGTAGAACATTGGGAAATGAGGGGTTGGGAAGCCCAAAGGTCACTTTGGGCAGCCCAACAGTCTCACCCTTTTGTATAAATGTAAAATACTTAGAGGGAGGAGGGGATTTTTCCCAGTGAGACTAAAAGAGATATTGTAAGAAGAACTATTTCTCTTTGCAATAAAGAAATATGGTTTTCCTGTTGGAGAAAGATTGGTGGAATGTCTAAATGTTGTGTTGTGGACGGCTGAAAGATGAACTATTTTGTTTTCTAGGTTTTTGTCCATTAACCATGAGATTGTTCTAACTCTTTGAACCTATGTTCTTGTTTAAATGATTTCTGGCTTATTTTGTGGAATGACTACCTTGAGTAATGTATGCGGTTCATAAAACAATTGGCTATCTGGTTGTTGAAATATCTTTAATCGTTCATGCATTGTGCAAAGAAATATCAGCTAATTGTAGTTTCTCTTTATATTGCATGTACAATACACATTACTCACAAATAATTTACAATCTGGCTCCCCGGGGATAGGTAGATAGATAAATAGTTAGTTCATTTCATTGCTGCATATGTGATTTAGATGCAGGTGGGTCTACGACGAGAGGTAACAACCTGTGCATCACGTTGTGACAGCTCCTGGCATCTAAATCATCCTGCATTGTTAGTTAGGCATATGCATCTCATACATTAAGTCAAAAAATACGAAAAACACGGTGGACCGGGCCGTAACCGGTAAAACCTTTTGTTTTTGTTACTTGACCTATGGTAGTCGGACCGCAAACCAAATGGATTCCCTATACCAAACAGTCAACGGGCTAGTTGGGAATGTTGACTGGGGAGAATCCCTTTCTGTTGTCTCCTGCGAATTTCCAGGCCTCAACATTTTTGGCGCTAGAAGGAGGGCCGCCAGTGCATGGCTAGCCGTGGAACATATTTCCCAAGATTACCTTACTAGCAGATGTTTTGAGGATTTTAACCTAACCCAAGTACTTACAGGTTCTGGTTATACCTTTGAAGTAAGAAAGCCTGTTCTCACCCTACGTTGCTCTTTACTCAGACTTTGTTCTTGTACCTATGCCTATGGCTGGCATAAATGTAAATCAGCCCAACCCTCTGTTGGCATGGAAAGCTAGAACCCCTTTGAACCTCACACCTCCATTGCATAACTTACCTCAAGCTTTTGATAAGCTGCTGCCTAAGTTTGACCCCGAGGAAAGGGTTGCTGTAGACAACCACTTGCAAAGTTTCTATCTGGCGGTAGAAGGTTTAAGGGCTAGGGAGTGCGAAGATGTTGTCTGTAGATTATTTCCTCATACCTTGAAAGGGGCAGCTGCTTCATGGTATTTTGCTCTTCCTGCAAATTCTATTCCTGATTGGGACACCTTCGAAAGGGTTTTTAGAAGTAAGTACACAGCCCAAAAAACACATGCCTCATTGATGAAAGGTCTTGGTTTGTTATGGAAAGAGAAGAATGAGAAGGTACGTAGTTTCACTCAAAGATTTTAAATATACCTAAAGAACCTTTCTAAAGCTGATAGACCCTCAGACAAAGTCTTAATTGAATATTATACCTCAGCCCTAGGACCTGAGTTGGCCATGTTTTCCAAGATGAAAGCCAAACCTACATTGGTAGAGACTTATGAAGAGGAAGAAAGGGTAGAGGCTGAAAGGGAAAGTGTAGAAGATTATCCTGATGTACCTGGAGAGAAAACTACAAATAGAAGAACGTTATTGCTGTCTAAACCTAAAGAGGAACAATCACATGATTATCAAGGAATGCTGAAAATGGTACATAATCTATCCAATAGAATAATAGATCTGGAGAAAGGGAGGGAAGCTCAGAAAACTCACAAACCCTACTACCAAAAAAGAGAGGATAGTAGCCAATGGAAAATACCTCCACCAAATTTACCATCAGTAAACATAACAGAAGTAGGGGGTGATAATTTCTGCACTTTTCACCAGCAACCTCATTCAGAAAAGAAGTGCCATCAATGGTTGAATTTGATGACATTGGTTATGAATCAGCTGCTAGATTCTAAATTAACCAAGGACAGTGGCCAAGAGGGAAAGGAAAACCAGACTATGGAGAAAGAAGATAATGACACTATGTTTTCATGGAATGGTATCTCGTTGTTTGACACTGAAGAGAGCGCTCCAAAAACTGAATGCACACCTACATCAATAGAGGACATGGATTTAACAATTTCGAAGATCAAAAGACTGCAAAAGAATGTCAGGAGATAGGAAGATGTGAATGTTAAGAATAAAACACCTGAAGTCACTATGGTAAACCAAGAAACCAAACCAATTAGTGAGCCTATCAAAACTGTAGAAGAACAGGTAGGTGTTAATGGGGGAAACACTAATGAAATGGGAGAGCTTGAAGAGGATATACCTACTCAAAACCAACCAGAAGAAGAAGACATAGAACCAGGTTGGGAAGAGAAAGCTGATACCCCACCTTTTCTTTTGACCCTACAAATGTTGAATCATAATGTGCATAATTGCTTAGTAGATTCTGGATCAGCAGTGAATGTCATGCCACTGGAGATTTACAAAAAGATTAATGGAAAGCTAGAGTCCACATTTTGTGAAGTAATGCAATTAGATAGCACAAGTGTTAAAGTAGTGGGAGAAATGAAAAATGTCCTCATTCGCTTGTCTGCAAACAACAAGATTTGTCAATTTATTGACATCACGGTGGCTGACATACCTAGTGGATATGGGCTTATTCTCAACAGAGATTGGTCTGCCAGGTTAAAAGGATATTTTGCTTCAGATTGGTCTCATTTATTGTTGCCTCTCATAGGTACCCCAAATAAGATTAATATTTTGAGAGAACCTTACATGAAGCATACTGTCACTAAACTGGGAGAAGGTAATGATTCTGCTGATTCTGTCCTAGGAAATTATCGGACTGAGCTTAAACCAAGACATCATACCTCAAGAAAGGCCAGTTCTAAGATTAACTATCAGCCTAAGCTTCTTCAACTTCCTCGGGATGATGAAGATAAATGTAGGATTGTAGACATGTGTTCAGTTGCAAAAATAGCAGAGCTAGACCATGGTTAAATACCTCATGTCTATAATCCATCCCACCCTCCAACTCCCCAAGATTAAAGATTTCTCAGGAGTGTGTAGATTTTATTTTTTTATTTTTCTTTTCTTTTGCTATGTACATAAATAAATTTATTTGTTTCCTTTAATAGGACTTTGATGTTGTCTTCTTTTGATTGTTTGATTTGATGATATTTCATTTTTCTGCTTTATTAGTTGTTCTTTTGGTTTTGAATAAAGAGGCAAACTCTTGGTTGCAATGGAAACATCAGGGTTCTTTATTAACAAAAAACTTAAGCAAAATACTATGTTTAAAACCATAGAATGTCTTCTAGTAGCAGTGTTCCTAACTGGCCATGCATTCATTGAAGTCTTACTTAACCCCTGTAAATAACTCAGAAGTGAAACAGGTCTGGAATATTGAAGAGTTTTGGGGGTCTTACTGTTCGCGGTCAGGAGACATTTTTAACCCACGGATTATTTTTTCCCGTGACCTTTCGCAGCCTTGCGCGTAGTAAAAGGGTTTGGTGCAGATAGTCGTTACGCCGTCTGCACCAAACTGCCCCGCGCAATGATGATTTTAGAAGGGGAGAGTTTTTGTTAGGTTTTCTGTGGCATTTGGTAGTTTTTCCCTTCTTGTGTGGATTTCATATTACCCTCACTTTTGAATAACAAGCGTTTCGTCGTGCCATTCCGTGCACCGTTGGTTTTGTTTTGAATGCGAGTCGGAGGGGGAAGGGATGTGCCATTACATTTAGGCTGTTGACCATTATATTGCATGGGAAATCTATTTGAAAGTGCTGTTGAAAACGATTGCAGGGGTTTTTGTCCCTTGTATGTCCTGCGCAATGAAATAGCAATGGCACCCGTAGAAGAGTGGGAGTTTTCCTCATGTAGTATAGATGTTTCCCTGCTCGATTATATGGTTAGAAGTGTTTAATAGCCTACAGCATTGGTAGATTGCATATTCTACTGTATATGACTGTATTTTCATCATGTTAAACATAAACTAAGTCGCTGCACATTGGGTTTTAATAGTTCTGTAGTTAGGCCATTTCAGGCTATACATGCATATATTTGGTTTATTGACTGATTTCTATCATGTTAAAATATAGAAGAAATGATACACTACCCATTGATGTAAACAAGTTTGTCACTCAGCCAAAATGGCTTCATGTTACAAGTTTGTGGCAGGAAGAGCTCACCATGTCAAAGAGACAATAGAAGAAAGCTCCTATGGTTGAAGAAGATCCAGAAGAAGAAATTGTCACTAAGACAGAATACATATACAAGGACAGGAAGTGCATTTCTGGCGTTGAACCTGAATATCAGTCGAGGGGAGTTTACAGATTGATCACCCGAAGGGAGGTTCCTGACATGGGATTAGAAGAAGAATCCTTATATGCCAACATAGAAAGATATTCCTTAATGAAGATCACCACCAGACCAGATCTGTTCCCGTGCTCTGAAGTAATCGGATGGATTTTGCCTCAGGTAGATGTCACAACAATGATTCTGGAGGATGTTAACAAACAGGGCTATGCTGCATATAGCCCTAGATATGTAGCTCTGGCTTATCACCTACCAGAAGCCCAAGTATTTTTATCTGATGACTGGCTAAACAACATTAGAATGGATCTGGTGGAGACATTTAAAAGGATGATGTTGCAAGGAAAACATTACAGATACAGACCAGCAGGTGATTACGATACAACTAGCTTAAGAGCTCCCTACAGGTTCATAGCTTTAATGCTGAACCATATTTTTGGAAGGGCACATGTTAGATCCTTCAAATTAGAATGGATCCCAATCATTTTTCATGTTGCAACCCAGGGGACAATTTTCAATTGGGCCAACATCGTATCCAATAGTCTTTCTGCTTTCCTGGCTTCAGCTTTCGGAGGAGTACACCAGAAGAGATTGGAATTCTATATGAGTTCCATACTGATAGACTGTATACTATGCAACCATCCTTTCCCTGGTCTCAGGTGCATCTGGGACAGGGAAATAATGCATGTTTATGCTACTTATAAACCATTGTAGGCACATAAATATCACAGCCATTACAGAGAAGTCTGTGAACACTTCCTTATGCCTCTATACACACTCATTTTCCTGAAGGAGTGTGATTGTATGTCGGAGGAGGCCTTGCAAGTAATAGTGGAGTACATAGACTACTATTTGACTAAAAATGGCCTGTACTTCAGGATGTTTGGAGGTTCGAGAGCACCTTCCCTGCTGCCTAAATATGCAACTGATTACATTATTCACAAGGAGGCAGTCAGACAAGTGTTCCTGGATGGAATAGGAAGCTTTCTGTTTGAGCACAAGAAGACAACCTATCCCCCTTTGCCCTTCAAGCTAGGAAGCTACAAGTTCACCAAAGTGAAGAAGGCCGATGAATTTGTAGAAGAACTGGAAAGATTTCATTTTGGCAAAATGCCCTTCCGTAGGAATGATACTAAAGGCAAAGTGGCTGAACACTGTAAAGAGCACAATGTGCATTTTGAGTATACCCACCATTTTGATAGGGAAGAATCTGTCTTTCGAAGTGCCCTGAACATGACAGCACTGAGGAGAAGATTCAAGAAGAAGATCACCACCAAAGGTGGGAAGGGGGATGAACAGGCTAAGGCTGAGGAAGAAGCCAAAAGAAGAAATGAAGAAGTTCAGAGGTTGGCACAAGAAGCTGTAGGATGGTTGCATACAGAAGAAGAAGCAAAAAGAAGAGCTGCTCAGGAAGCAGCTGAGAAAGCAGAAGAAGCAGCTAAAAAAGAAGAAGAAGAAAAGAAAAGGAAGCTGGATGAGGACCTTAAAAAGCAAGAAGCTGAAAGGCTAAAGTTGACACAAACAGAGCAGTCAGCTTCTGAAACAGCTACAGGGCAGACCCAAGACGTGGAGAACCCCAAGGTTCAGGACCCACAAGTGCCTACTGCCAGCACACCCATGGTCCCCACACTGAAGTTTGTCCCCTTTGTGCAGAAAAAGGGAGAAGAAATCCTATATTTTAAAACTGTGTTTTATGACAGGGCTACAAAGAGGATAATAAAGAGAACAGAAAAGAGGGTTGAAACAGGAGATATGCCTGGTAAAATGATCACGGATACGGTTGTTATGCTAGGAATAGACCAAGATCTGAGACTCACCCTGAGATTCGTTACTGCACTACTCCACGCCTCAGAAGATAACATGGACAAGGTAATAACTGACTTGGAGCACTCCAAGAAGTCCTCTACTCAGTTAAAAAATACACTGAGGAAAGAAAGAGAAGAAAGCAATAGGCTGAAGCGGAAGTATGAAGACATGCAGAGGGAGATAAAGGATTCTAAGGCTGAATTGCAGGCCCTCCAAGTAGAAATATAGGTCAGAGAAACAACACAAGAATCCCTGGAGAAAATACAGAAAGAATATCAAGAACTGAAGAAAGAAAAGGAACGGCTGCAGGAGAAGGTGGAAGAGCTAGAAGAGCAGCAAAAGATTATGTCACAGGCTAGTGAGATGCACTCCAAAGAGCAGAAAGAGAAACATCAAGAGCATATTTATTCTCTGACAGCTGCTCTAGAGGAAGTAAGGGAGCAGCAGGTTAACCTCCAGGCATTCAAAGAGCATGTCTTGGTCCAAAAATCCAAGATGCTGCAGCTACAAACTGCTGTTGAAGAGGAGAGATGTAGAGTGCTGCAGATCGATGGCCGATTGGAAGAGATATTGGAAACTGCATGTTACTTTGTGGACAGATCTTAGGACGTCCTATAGGCCCTGACTGCAAGAATGGCGAGGCTGGAAAGCAAATGAAGAAACTCCAACAGAGATTCCATCAAGAGATAAGCAAGCCCTCAAGCGGGATTATGACTTAATAGAATTTGCTATTAACACCGCAGAGGATTTCAAGAAGGCAGTCAAGAAGACAAAGGGAGCTTGTACGGAATTTTTTAGGAGAGTCCTCATTACATATAACCGGTGCCTGGTAGAAGCCGAGCAGAGGCTACATGATTTTCCATACCACAATTCATTTGTGGAGATGTTGCAGAAAAGACATAAGGATGAAGAAGCAAGAATTCAACACATTAAGGCCATTGATGACCAGATTCTGAGAAACGAAGTAGGCCATTCAGCCATTAGTGTGCAGCTTTTGGAAGACCAGCTTCGGTTAAGTGCAGCCCGAGTGGAGGCTCTAAAGAACCCGGCCGAAAGATTTGAAATAAACATTGTGTTTTTGGAACCCTGCGCATTTGAGGGCATTGCCTCTGATGCTGTGGCATGGAAGAATTTTCTAGATGCCCAAGTGGGACCCTCCTCATGAAGGATCGGTCATTATTGTAATTTGTAACTATTTTTGTAAAAAATTTAAGAAAAGTAGAACGTTGGGAAACGAGGGGTTGGGAAGCCCAAAGGTCACTTTGGGCAGCCCAACAGTCTCACCCTTTGGTATAAATGTAAAATACTTAGAGGGAGGAGGGGATTTTTCCCAGTGAGACTAAAAGCGATATTGTAAGAAGAACTATTTCTCTTTGCAATAAAGAAATATGGTTTTCCTGTTGGAGAAAGATTGGTGGAATGTCCAAATGTTATGCTGTGGATGGCTGAAAGATTAACTATTTTGTTTTCCAACATTTTGTCCATTAACCGTGAGATCGTTCTAACTCTTTGAACCTATGTTCTTGTTTAAATTATTTCTGGCTTATTTTGTGGAATGACCAGCATGAGTAATGTATGCGGTTCATAAAACAATTGGCTATCTGGTTGTTGAAATATCTTTAATCGTTCATGCATTGTGAAAAGAAATATCAGCTAACTGTAGTTTCTCTTTATATTGCATGTACAATACACATTACTCACAAATAATTTACAATCTGGCTCCCCGGGGATAGGTAGATAGATAAATAGTTAGTTCATTTCATTGTTGCATATGTGATTTAGATGCAGGTGGGTCTAAGACGAGAGGTAAGAACCTGCGCATCACGTTGTGACGGCTCCAGGCATCCAAATCATCCTGCATTGTTATTTAGGCATATGCATCTCATACATTAAGTCAAAAAATACAAAAAACACGGTGGACCGGGCCGTAACTGGTAAAACCTTTTGTTTTTGTTACTTGACCTACGGTAGTCGGACCGCAAACCGGACGGATTCCCTATACCAAACAGTCAACGGGCTAGTTGGGAACATTGACTGGGGAGAATCCCTTTCTATTGTTGCTTGCGAATTTCCGGGCCTCAACAGGTTCTGCAGGAGTTAGAGTTCAATTATCATTGTTATTATGTAATAAAAGGAAAATTTTATAAAGAAGTATGCAAATTTGTAATAAAAGGAAAATTAATATAAAGAACTACAAAATTATATATTAATATACAAAAATTTCCAATCATATATAGTAGTACTGAAAAATGGAACATCGTTCCCAATGTCTATACAATGGAAACTCGTGATGTATATAAAATATGGAAAGTCGTGTCCTATACAAAATGTGGCAACTCATGCCCTATACAAAATATGGAAACTTGTGCAAAATGCCACATCATGGCTAGTGTACATAGGAGGGTCTCTCAATCCTCCTCTCCACCCTCGAAGCTCCCAGGTGCAACTCTGAAATCAATCTTCCTCTTCTTTGATCTAGAGGAAGCTTGGTTCTTTTGGCTGGTTTGACCACCTCCCCTTGGGCTCTGAAATGACAAAATTCAAATGTCAACTCCTATAGTAAATTATACAAGTATAAAAAACAATTTAAAAATCAAAATTACATTTTCAAATTTTAAATAGCTCACCTTAGAAGAGACTGTAAGTGGTGAGAGGGATACCCTCCTCCATTATCCAAGTCTCTCAGTAATTCCACCCTGCAACGTTTAAACAGTAAGATAAATCATATAATTCATTACCTATGTTAATTTTCATTAATATTGCATGGGATTTTCATAAACTAATCAAACTCAACATGAACATAGCATGTTGGTCCTAGGGGTTGGCAGGTGGAACAATCGCCTGGTACTTAGGGGTGGCAGGTGGAGTAGTGGGTTGTACAACCTGCTATGATTCTAGGGTGGATGGCATAGCAGAGGATGTAGCCACATCGACGTTGGCTACAACACTAGGAGGCACAGTGGGAGAGGGCCTGGACTAGAGTGGGAGAAGTGGTGATGTATGACGATAAACACCAACTGGTCGTAGAATGGAACGGGCCACCTTAGAAGAGGAAACAAGGGTGGTGGTGGAATATGGGAAAGGGGGATGAGGTCTAGGATGGGGTAGAGGGATGGGTGAATGTGGATGGATGGTTTCATGTGGTTGCAAAGGGGAGGGTGGAAACATGGGAAATTGCAAGGGAGCAGGTGGATGGGTGGGGCGGGGGGGTGCAGCTGGATGGAAGTGTGGTGGTGGGTGAGAGGAAAGGGATGGATGGAACAGGATGGGGAGGGATGCAGGGAAAGGGACATGTATTCCAAGGGATACACTTGGCATATATGGTGGGAAAAAGGCATTCAATGGAGAGATAGTGACACCGACGTGCTTATGTACTCAGACCTACATACATATTCATGGCATCGTATATTAGTAGATAAAAAATATAACTATACAAATATAATCCATCAAAACTGAAATTAAATTTATACTTTATTACAAGATACCTGCTCACGAGGGGATCTGCTGATCCTCGATGGGGATGGATGGTCACTCAATCCTATGAACACCTGTTCATTTGCACAAAAATAATTAGATTCATTTACTAAATATTGACTACATTGGATGACAAGATTAACTAATAACATTAAATTTAATTACTGAAAGAAAACTACCTATGTGTACGGTGTGGTGATGTCCTCTGCAACTACCATGGATCCATCTAGGTTGAAGGAACCAGCGTCCTCCCACCAGGGTCTTGGTGACAATGAATAGATGTACATTAAAAAAGATCAAGTCATCAACATATGATTCTAAGTTAAATTTATTAGAAAGTATGAGATTGCATAACATATAATCAATACTTGAACATTAAATAAAACAATAACTAACCTGGTGTAGGTAGCTCTCTATGGCATGCTCCTGCGTGGGAACCTATAATGGATGCCCAAAATGAGAACAACAATGTGGCACTAGTTTTGTTGAGCTGGATGGATCAACCTGGCTACCACCTGTATCTGCTCTCCCTTGCCATACCAGTAGACCATGTAAAATTGTGTCTTTTGGGGGGGGCTCCTGCTCGCTCTACAAGGACATAGCAAAAAATGTGGTATTCCTAAGTAGGTGTCGTGTGGCACATCTAATGGGCTCATGGATCTCATCTAGCCCGGTAGCTAACCCAGGGGGTTGAGGAAGTGATTTAGGCTGTCTCCTAGGTGTAGGAGGTTCTTTGAGTGGGTTCCAGTGGGCGTGAGGTTGATCTTGGGATAAGCTAAAACCAACGCCGTAGAATTCAGTGATGTTGAAGTAGTTCACATGGAATCCTAACACAAACTCATCCCACAGTTTCCTGAGAAAATACTATGGGACCTCGACATTGTTGCGTGGAGGCTTGTCAAAAACCATGAACCATCTCTTCCTCTAGGTTTCTCTCCATGACTATTAATTACACCAATCCATGCAAACTTGCCTCTTCCTCACATTTGGAGGCTATCCTCTTCTTGGATCTGTAAATTTTCTCCATAGTTGGGCTTTTGTGATATTCGGGTTTTTTATATCCTCTTTGGATATACCAGTGCTATCTCATTCGATCCCTATATTCACTCAAACTGGTTATCTCATTGTGGGAAATGTTGATAGATTCTATTATATTTTGTAGTGATGTGGTGAGGGAAACCCGAGAGGGTTCCATAGTGTTCTTCAATTCATCACTCAAAATTCTTAATTGGTTTAAATACCCGTGTAATTCATCTTCGAGGTTTTCTTGGTTTAATTCGGGCTTTGGGTCCTCTGATTGGTTTGTTTCATTCCTTTCTTGGCTTCATTCCTTTCTTGGCATGGTTCATTGGTATTTGTAATTGTGTTTAGGTAATTTGTACCTGCAATATCAAAATTTTCCCATTTCAATTGATTTTCAAATTTTCTTATTTTTGTATTTTATTTGAAAAACAATAAAAAACATTGAAATAAACAAAAAAATTTGCATTCCTACTCCAACGTCGTTTTAGGCAATTTGGACAATTTCGTTGGGCTCCTTGGGGGTCGTTTTCATCTCTTTGGGAGCAGTTAACGCCTCCTTGCACGCTCGCGGGTGGGTAAAAAACAAAAGAATTGTTGATTTTTTTTAAAACACAGGGACGCGCGCATGTCCCTGTGTGCGATCACGCCAAACACTCGCGTGTGTCCACGTACGCATGCATGCATGTCATTAGGGGCGCGTGCACACTTTTATAGTCCATGCTAGAAATCCAATGTGGAGGTTCACCACTGCCAAAGTAGGAGCACGTGCGCGCATCCAGGAGGTGCATGTGCATTATTTTTTTACCCGCCTACACACTCCCATTGCATTATATTTTGGTAGCAAGTTCTTGCAGGTGCCCTAAAGTAAAACCCATAGAAAGCAAATTCAAAGCAATTTCTATTATTATAATATTATGATAGTGATTATCACTTATTGAGCACTAAGGGGCTTGCATTGATGAATATTTCATAATGAATTCTCTACCCAATGTTATACTGAAATAAGTATTTATATGGTAAAGTACATAATGTAAAATCCATATATTCGTTAAGCTTTTTATTAAGTATATAAAGAACAAATTCTAAATATATATAGAGTAAAATCACATATGTCAAATTACCATGACAAGATGGACTATTACAAAATGGATTTTTTATTTTATGATAGCTCTTTTGTTTAGAATATAAAAAATATGCTTTTAAATCTCGATCTTGAATAGTAAAAATCACTAATATTACATATTATGGCCTTATTTCATCATGCCCAAAATGAACTGTAATGAGATTTTTTTGAAAAACATCAACACAATATATATATATAACGAGTTTTAAATCTATTGTTTAAAAATATTTATTACACAACAAAGCCAAAAGTTCGATCACTATGAAAAAACAGTTGGTCCACAAAAGTATAAAATCAATAGATGATTTCATCAAATCTGATACGCGTATTCACTTCGCATGAGAGAGGTATCTATATTGGTGTTGATTGTGTGTGCGATATGAGTGGGAAAAAGGATTGAACATTTTGTTGTTGGAGCAAGTGTGGTGTGAAATATGACTAAATGGTTTTTTCTTGTTCCAATGGATCCCCATTTACTTTTATTTATGTTATTTATGATGTTAGCAACTCGATTGAAATGAGAAATATTTTATGATAAAATTATTCATTCTTAATGCAAAGAAGACAAAAAAAAGCCAGGCACATAGCTTAAGGAAGAGGAAGTAAAATACCTTTGGTGAAAAACGTAATCTTCTACCTTCGCGCACTGTGGATGCCCTGTGAACTTCCCCATATATTTTGTTTGATGAGATGTAATTTAGGTATGGTCCTCTACCTCTCTGGATTAAATAAAATTTTACATGGTTAAGGAAGAAGAAGTAAAATACCTTTGGTGAAAAACGTAATCTTCTACCTTCGCGCACTGTGGATGCCGTGTGAACTTCCCCATATATTTTTTTTGATGAGATGTAATTTAGGTATGGTCCTCTACCTCTCTGGATTAAATAAACTTTTACATGGTTTATTGCATTGCAACCTAAGGAGAATTCATTTTGTAACCTACTTAGAACTGAAAAATAAACATTTTTATTTATTTGAGAAAACATTATGTTAAAAATTATGTAATGATTTTATGACCAAGTTGGTGAAGGATGACTATAATTGAATATTTATTTATTTAAATAATTAAATGGAGAGACAACTATCCAAAGGAGACCGTTGAAAGAGTGTTCACTGATCCACAAGTGTGAACACTAGCATTTCCCTTTCTAGCTGTTGCAGGAAGGAAAATCCCTAAAATTGTGGTCATGTTTCATGAGAGGAGGAACTGAGTAGCTGGCTCATTTAATTTCAAAATTGACGCAAATACCTAGGAAATCTCATAAATACCATCAAATTGAGTAGGAGGCTTACTACATTCTATTTCCAAGTGAATGAACCTTGTTACTGCTGTAAACTGAAAAGTCTAGCACATAAGAAATTCAATGAGGGGATAGCTAAAGTTAAATTGTTGAGAGTTAAGTCTGCTATGGAGTGCTAAGTTACATAAGTTTCTGTGTGGGATGTTTCACAACATATTTGTCCTAGTGGTTTAGTGAATATGATCAGGGGTCCTAAGCAAGTAATATTGGCTGCTTCAGGAGACGGTTGGGAGAAACGATCTATTTTGGGTGTTTGTTCCCCTTTTGTAATTATCCAGGTTCTAAACTATTTTGTTTATTACCTATAAAATTACTTCATATTTTTATTACTAGTTTATGAATGTTATAGATTTCTCTGAACCAAGTAATCATTACTAAAGTGAGTAGGTTAGGAAGATCTTATGTTCCAAGTATTATTGTAAAGATGCTACAATTTTTCTCTTTCATGAAGTTAATGAAAAATGGTAGAGTATAATCCTTGTTCATAAGAAATTCGTAGTTTTCGGAATATATAGTACCGGTTTTTCTCTAGATATTTTCATCTCGATACATTCTTAGAATTACTATATTCACTATTGAAACAAAGTAACAGTTATTACTTTATCAGTTGTTAGATTTATGTAGGATATTCTAAAATATGTAATAGAAAAACTTTTAAGTTTTCTATCTGAGGTTAATGAACATAGTTATGACTAAAATATTTCTACTATTACAATTTTTTTTCTAAAAGTCTATTAGAAAGACTAGCTTTATGATTATAGTAAAATGGGTTAAACCTTCACTGAGACTAAAATAGGGTTTGAGAATCCATTTCAAAACTCCTTTAAAAAATCATAGTAAATCTACAAGAGTTTTTACTAAGTAATATATATAACCAAAATATATTTAAATCACTAATTTCACAGTATATTATGTATATATAACTATACTCGCAGTAATTCCATAATATGTCCCAAAGGCTTACTGTAATTACAATGAACTACAAACCTAGCCAAACAGTTTAAATCACTTATCTAAGCTAGGGTTTAAACATTAATATAAATATAAATAACTAAACTGTAGTAAATTCCGCTTTTAAAAAACAAGTTTAGTAACGATTCTTTAATTGACATCTCACCAGATCAAACCCTATCGAGGCCTTTTTCAACCAAAAATAAAAGTTTAAAGCTACCTTCACCAAATACATCCAGTTGGATAAAGATTGTAAACAATAATAAAAATATCCATCAATTCTTCACATAGAAGTTGAAATGTTCATTAAATTTATAATACCATTAATTAACAAAACAATAGTTCGAACTCATAAGGGAAAGTCTGCCCGTAACAAAACATAGATCTATTTTTAGCTTTAGAGGAATCAATTTCCTTTTATAGAAACCGCAAAGGTGTTACAACTCATAACTTAAACTAAACAGTAAAATGCCTAAAACACACAATGGCTTATGCATAAACAAATTATCAAGATTACAGAGGCCTCACGGCCTTATTTTCTTCACTTTACAAAGTACGATAAATCTCTTATGTGGAATCATTATAAACAACAAAAAAATTTACAAATTCATAATTCAAAACAAATTACAAACACACGTATCCAAGAAAGGACAAATTCTAAATTTTTTAGCCAAAACATAACAAGTTACAAAATCATAAAGGACTGAACCAAAACTAGTTTTTTAAACATATCTGTCTATAAAATTAGAAGAGCTAGAAAACAAAACTTAATCAGTACAACCTGAGTGGGCCTAATAGTTAACACCATGTATTTACTCCTACGAGGTCATAGGTTCAAATACAGAGGGGATTAGGGTATGTACACATCTATAGACTTTAGCAATAAAATCAATATATAGAGGGGGGTCCCTTGTCCCACAAACAGGGGGGTCTCATACACCAAATTGGTGCCTCGCTTGGTGGTGACCTTAAAAATAGATTATTATTATTACATAAAAAAAACCCTTTCAAGACACCATGGTCAAGGGAGAAAACTTAAAATTAACTTCTGGAGAATGTCATAGGTCAAAACAATTGACGATTACTTGTAGTTCAACAAAAAGAAACACATGAACGGATTCCAATCTAGAAACTACAAAGCCATATAACCACAGAGCCACAATGTCACTTGAGCAAGGAGTTCGGGTGCAGGTATTACAGAAGCAGTGGTCCTTTTGTGTGTGTGAAGAATAACCTTAACCTTCTACAACAACCACGATCGAGAACCCTACAAGACAACATCACAGAGGTCAAAACTTTATCACATTGTATGTTTAGAAGCTACAGAAAACCATAAAACATTTCAAAGAATACTTTTACCTATAGAAATTGAAAATGACGAAGTAGGTTTCCAAAGATTCTGTCGGTTGAAGCTTATTTTACAAACAGGTAGTGCAAATCGACATGCAAATCTGATCCCTTGGTGTATGCATTTATAAAACTTATAATACCATGGAATAAGGAAAGGCCAAGAGCTTGTTTTACTATGCCGAGAACCTGATTTCCCATGCCGAGAAAGCAAAATCCAAAGAGCCATGAATCTCTCATAGGGAAAAAACAAAAACATTACAACACGAAAGAGAAACTTGAGATAGGTTAACCCTTTCGGGTTTAGGATTTGAAAGGCATGCACT
The DNA here is from genome assembly GCA_001517045.1 of Pseudotsuga menziesii. Lineage (NCBI taxonomy): Eukaryota > Viridiplantae > Streptophyta > Pinopsida > Pinales > Pinaceae > Pseudotsuga > Pseudotsuga menziesii. The sequence continues at coordinate 241,063 of LPNX011057162.1, forward strand.
CTAGCTGGAGGCCATGAGGCCATCATGTGGCCTCTTAAATCCCACCGCGTTGATTTCCATTAAACAAACCCAACAACTCTAATGTTTTCAATCTATCCAATTAATGCTCTTATCTCATTCATTTTATTTCCATCACATTTGTGTCTTATTCCTTATATAACATATGGTTAGGAAGGAACTTTTAGTTCTTCGAAATATTTGTTGGACTCCTTGTATTTAAAGTTTAGACTCTTGGAAGTGGCCTAGTAAGGAAATAATCCCTCCTTGGAGCACTTGCAGTGAATAAAAGGTCTATATGTCAGATCCCATGCTAAGTAATACCATAACCCAAACCTTTAGCTGATAATGAAGATTAACAAGTGACCTAAAAACATAACTAGCAAGTACACTGACTATAACTAACAGAAATTAAATATAATATTTCTTTCATAACTTGACATCAAATAAAGTAGTGTTGTCATAACTATTAGTCACATCATGATATCGTCATAAAGAAGCATTTAGGTTCTATATATAAAATATTAAACACGTTTTAAAGATTGTATGAATTTAGTTATCCTCTTTGTTTGCAGATAGGCCTAAGTCAGAATTTAATGTTTGACGTATATGTGTCATTTATCTTAAGCACAAGTTAAAACATTGTATGGAATTTTTAGTCCCTTTAAACCTTTACATTTATTTTTATTTACGAAATTTGGAGACGTTACATGTGGTATCAGAGCAAGCTTCCAAACACTAGGCCCGATTGGATCACTCACATACAAACAGGAAACAAAATCTACTGATCATGTTTTAAAACTATTTATGTACAGAAATATAAAATTGTATTTTGCTGGAAATGGAAGGAGTTTAAGTATTTGCTGAATATGGATCTCATCACAATAACCTAGATAAAATTTATGCGGAATTAAATAATCAACCATCAAAACTACTTCACACAGTGAAAGATTTAAAGGTTGAATTACAAACTGTAAAAGAAGATAACGAAAGAATTTTAAGAGCTTAGGAAGAACTAAAATAGATATTACTAGACAAAATACACAATGGAGGAAAAGATAAAAAAAAAGGAGTATGAGACTAATTCTAGAATAGTATCATACAAATGCAATGGTAAGAAATTAAAATTTTATGATAGTGAAAGTAATTCTTCTTCAAGAGTTAAAGTAAGGTCACACAAAGGAAGGTGTGAATACACTAGTGAAAGTAGTGAAAGAAACCATAGTCATAGAAAGAGGAAGTATAAACCTTATGACGATATCTCGGGATAATTTAAAAACATAAAACCTCCCATGTTTAACAGGGAAGTGGAAAAGGGTGAAGAATCTGAGGCCTGGTTATCGGGTATGAAAAAGTACTTTCAGATTTATAACTACTTTGATATACTGAAATCCCAGATGGCTATCTACAACCTAACTAGAAAGGATGACATATGGTGGCAGGACATAAAACGAGTAAAAAACCTTAAAGAAAAATATTTAACTTGGACAGTCTTTAAAAAATACTTTAAAAGGAAATTCTTATCTGAACAATATTATGAAGAAAGAGCTAAAGAGTTTTATGAACTTAAACTAGGTTCAATTTCAAAGAAAGACTTAAGTAGTAAATTTCTAAGTTTACTAACATATGTACCATATATAATCAAAGATATTTTTAGGGGTGAAAGTTAGCCCATGGGCTAATTTTAGGGGGTTTTCTCCAAAAAAAGATTCACCATTTTGCAATTTTTGAATCCCTGTTTCACCCAATTTTGATGGGGTAAACGTTTTTCACCCTAAAAGTCGCCAATTTATTATATAAACAATATAAAATCCTTGGAAATTAAAATATTTTTTGAAAAGTATCGCCAAACATTTTATAGTTGGTGTTTTAAAAATTGGTAAGATTTGCCAACATTTATATGCTTGTAATAAGTACGATTCCTTAAAATCATCCCAGTATATAATTGACGAAAATCCTAAAATACAAGAGTTTCTAAGTTGTTTTCCTACTAGCTTCAAGGACATAATTGAATTTGATAATCCAAATACCCTTGAAGAGGCAATGATAAAAGCTATCTTCTACTACGAACAGAGTAAGAAGAGAGAAATCATACCTAACTAGAAGAATAAGAGAGAGAGTAACTTTGATCACAAAAGAAAAGGTTTTAATCCTAATAAAATATTCAGAAATAATTCTTGAAATTTCTCGAAGAATAATTACCAAGGAACAAATTATAAATCTAAAACACAACAAAATATCATAGCACCAAAAGACAGAGACATGCCTAATAATTATGTTAAAAACAATGAACGTAAGGATCCTGTAAAATGTTGGGAATGTTAGGGACCTCATTATGTGAAGTATTGGCCGAACAAAAAGGGAAACTTAAGAATGTGCATACAATCCAGGAGGAAAAAAAGGTTGGTGACGTAGCAAATGAAATTCCCAAAATCAATGCTCTCTTGGAGAATCAATAGGATGATCATCAAACCTCCATGGTGGAAACACAAGGTATGATACAAAACCAACCTGTTTCCATTCTTATTGACTTAGGTGCTAGTTTGAGCTATGTGTCACCTAGCATAGTAGAAAAATGCAATTTATATTTGAAAAATTTTGAAAAGTCTTGGCTAGTTTAGTTAGTTACAGGAACCAAAAAGAAAGTAGTTAATTATATTTAAAATTATGAATTGTTTATGAGTCAGTTCTAAACTCAAGTAAAGTAAAATGTATTGTGGTTAGGGTCTTATGATGTTTTAATAGGTATGGGTTGGTTGGAAAGACATCAATTAGTTTTGAATTGCTTTGAGAAAACATTTACCTATCTAAATGATGAAGGAGAAAATATTACCATCAAAAGGATAGGTAGGAAATTTTATGTTAGACAAATCTCAGCATTACAAATGAAAAACACTGTAAGGAAAGGTTGTAAATTCTTTGGTGTACATATAATATATAACGAACATGTGGATAAATAATATAAGATGAAATTTGATTATATTCCTGTTAGATTTTTATCATTTAAGAAATATAATCTTAGGATCTTATCTAAGAGAATAACATGCATAGCAATAAACACAAGAGACAAAAGACACAAAGAAATTTCCTCAGGGAAACCATAAGGGAGAAAACCCTACAACTTCTTCAAAGATAGAATGAGCACCAATGGCAGCAGTAAAACCCAAATATAGAAAAGATGATCTCCAACAGTTGTTCCCTCTCTCTCACTTGAGAGAGATTCTCCTCTCTCACTCATGTGCCCTAGTGAGTGAGTGTGTGTGTGATTTGTAGAAATGAGGAGAGCCTCACTTATATTTATATTCTTCCATTCACTTTATATCCACTCCAACAAGTCGGCCTCACTTAACAATTACTTACCGGGGCCGACTTCTCTAGGAGAGTCTAATAACCCTAGTGCCCCACAACTGTGGGGACTTTTCCCTCCAATCAACAAGGAGGTTTAACATTGACTCAATTATGGGGACTATTGCCCCGACTTACAATGGAGGTTTAACCTCAATGACTTTACATGACTTGTTTACATTATTGAATCATCCGATTGGAAAATCGGGGCATGGCATGACTACATTACATTATATATACTTCCCGGAATAAACATTAGGGTACAATACATAAGATATACAAGTGAATACATTCAGAAGTTACAAATACATGAACACTTCCTCTTAACTAGGAAGGTATTCTCTCAACACAATTTACCATCACAAGTCTTCTTCTCTGTATCATCTAGATCATCATCAAGTCATCTTCAAGTCATCTTCATCTTCAAGTCATCTTCATCTTCAAGTCATATTCATCATCAATCCATATTCAACAATTCTGGATCATCACTGGATAATCATCGTTGCTTTTTCTATCTCAATCAAATGGTGTTATCTTGTCATTCTTCTCGTCACAGAAATTTCTACATACCCGACCCTTTTTCATGCTGGTTGTAGGCCTAGCCTCTAGGTAGGTCTTCATCTTCTTTAGCACTTATATCTGACCATGATAGGAACACATCCAAGAACCATGTTAGAATGGCATGCCCAACACTTACATCTTTCATTCTCAAAGAATGGCTCTCAACTCTAGGCTGAGTGTCAGTCCCAGAATGAAACAAATTCTTGGTAATTGACCAGGTGCCTCCATTCTCCCTAAGAATGGCCTCTCATCACTAAGCTGTGCTTCAGTCCTAGACTGAATCAATTTCCTGGTAACTGACCAGGTGCCTCCATTCTCCCAGAGAATGGCTTCTCAGCATGAAGTTGAGCTTCAGTCCCAGACTGAATCAATTTCCTGGCAATTGACCACATTCCTCCATTCTCCTAGAGAATGGCTTCTCTAGATATTCATCATCTTTGACCATACTGTGGAACCCTCGGGACTGATTATGTGCATTAACAAAACCTTAAAAGAGCACCCTAGCACAGACTATATGATATCCAAGGATTTTTTACATGTGACCATCACAAAACCTTGAAAGAGCATCCTAGCATAGACTATATGATCTCTCGGGATATTTTCTATGTGACTACCACCACAAAACCTCGAAAGAGCATCCAAGCGCAGACTATAGGATCTCCCAGGCTATTTTCTATGTGGTCAGGAAAAACCTTAAAATAATGTCTTGCAACCTTCAAGAACTCTAAAGAGAATCCCACAAATTTTACGAGCACATATCTCAACCTCTCCGATCTCCAGCACTGATTACATGCCTCTAGTAGCAAAACCTTGAAAGAACATCCTAGCAAAGAATATAGGATCTCCCATGATCTTTTCTATGCTACCTATAGAAAAACCTCAAAAGAGCATCCTAGCACAGACTATAGGATTTACCGGGATCTTTTCTATGCTACCTGCACAACCTGTCCATGGCCAACCTGTAGCAAAACCTCAAAAGAGCATCCAAGCACAGACTATCAGATCTCTCAAGATATTTTACATGCGTATCTCTATAATATATCCACAAAGTATCATCCTGATACTCATCACAGCATCATCTTGATGCATATCATCATCATATGATCATCTTGATCATCATCATAGAAAAAACTGAAGCATCATCCCAATGCTCATCACACAACGCTTACATCCATAGCCATGGGAAGGATCCTCCTATCATGCTTGGAATGGCTACTACAAATGTGTCCCATCACTTATTCCTTGAAGTATATTCTATCTGAAGAACACCAAGCCTCTCTCTAAAGTACTCAAACTTCACCCTAGCTAGTGGTTTCGTCAACACCTCTGCTATCTACTCGTCGGTTGGAACATACTGGAACTTCGCTGCTCCTCTCTGCACCATATCCCTGATATAGTCATTAGAGGAATTTTGGGGTCTAAAATGGGCCTCCTAAGGAAAATAATAAAATAATAGTTAAAATAATAAAATAATAGTTAAAATAATAAAATAATATTGATTAATTTTGGAGGAAGAAAGAAAAAAACTACATTTTGTGTTCGTATTTTCGACATATCTCCTTGTGTTTTTACTCAAATTTCGATTGGGATAGCTCGTTGGATGTAGAATTTGATTCCGCATCCAACGAGTACCCACACTACATACTTTTGACAGACCCCACTACCCCAAAAATAACAAATACCTAAAAAAATGTGATGATGATGTCATCATCACGTTTTTTTCAGGTATTTCTTATTTTTGGGGTAGAGGGGTCCATCAAAAGTATGCAGTGTGGGTACTCATTGGATGTGGAATCAAATTCCACATCCAACGATCTCTCCCGATCGAAATTTGAGTAAAAACACAATGAGATATGTCGAAAATATGAAAAAAAAAGTAGTTTTTTTTAATGACAAATATGTCAATTCAACCATTATGGTTGACTTATTTTATTGAAATTCTATTGGTTCTTGAATTCCAACTCACAAAAACTTATTTTGGCATGTTTTCTTATAAGGCCCATTTTAGACCCCAAATTTCCTCTAATGAATATTTGATCTTAATGTGCTTCAACCTCTCATGGAACATTGGGATCTCAGACAACTTCACACAACTCCAGTTGTCATAGGTAGCATCCAACGAGAGATCAAATAACTCATACAATAGCTTCCTAAGCCATACTTCCTCACAACTAGTCAAACAAGCTACGATGTACTCTGCTTTGGCTATGCTCAGTGCTACGCAGGATTGATTCATGCCAAACCAAGAGATCACAATTGATCCCATACTAAAGCAGCACCCCTATGTGATCTTCCTATCAATGGCACTGCCTTCCCAATATGAATCCACATAACCCTCTAGGTTAATCTTATGATTTGTATCATACTTGATCCCATACTCAACTACACCCTTCAGGTACCTCACTGCATGCTTTGCAACCATCAGGTGAACATGTCTCAATGTATTCACAGCAAAGCAAATATCTAGTCTCATATTTGTCAGTTACATCAAGGAACAAATCATTTGACGATACATCGTGGCATCAACCATCTCTGATGAAGCAACACTCAATAGCTTCAGGTTCAATGCCATAGGTGTGGTCATGGCCTTGCAGTCCATCATCCTGAACCTCTTCAGGATCTCTACTGCATACTTCCCTTGTCCTAGGGAGATTCCATCCGCATTCCACCACACCTCCATGCTTAGAAAGTAGTGCATCATATCCAAGTCCTTCATCTTGAACTTTGCAGCAAGTCTCCTTCTTGCAACTTTAATGAGTTCCTCTTTTCTATCAGGAACAAGTCATAGACATATAACATGAGAATCACTCATCTTCCACCTTCAAACTTGAATAAAATTTTGGAATACGCTTTACTCTCAGTAGATCCTAGAGTCACCAGTAAGCTATCCATCTTGTCATACCATGTTGAACCTCAGGATCTTTTGCAGTTACTCCCTCTGAAGCAGAGCATTATTCTCCCTCTCCCTTTCATACTTTATCTATGCCTTGAATCATTTTGTACTGGAGTGACAAGTAGCTTCCTCTACTACTAATATTCTATGTATCCATCTAAGGTCATTGGATACCAAGATCGTTTATCTTAAAAACTTTCTTCTCACATCCATCTATGAGCTTGTCATCCTTTATAGCATTTCATCTTCAACCTTGTATAAAAGGTTAAGATCTTCATCACTCTAGGTGATCTTAAAGCTCCTCATGTATGTGTTATCCCATGGGTGCCTTCTGAGCTCATATAAGGCCTCATTTCATTTGCACACATGAGTCTGCTTGTCATGTATCTTAACTTCCAATGGCTGCAAATGTTTGTTCGTAGTCGATTCCTTCTTTTCATGAGAATCCTCATGCTACGAATATTTCCTTGTATCCCACGATGTTTCCATCTACTGCATGATGGAACTATGAACTTCCCTCCAGGTATCGATACTACATCCTAGACATCATTCTTCTTGAACTGGTCTTTCCTTTCTTCTTGGCTACTTCTTCATCAATGATGTCGCTGCATTCGTCATATAATTCTTCATCTTGGATTATTTCTTGAACTGTCGTCACTTTTTATTCGAAACATGTCTCAACCTTCTTTGCTTGTAGGTGATTGTACATGATCTTTCCTACAAGTCATATGTACCAGTTGTATGGTTAGAAACATTTCATAAGGTATATTCATAATGAAAAATTATTATGCATAAATATATGATCATGCAACTATTTTATCCAATACAACATTCATCCATATCTCACGGAACTTTCTAGATTCCTTCCATCTCTACCAGGACAACATTGAGATTGTGCACTAATACAATATGTCATCAAAGAGGTTTCATTCTAGATAAGTAGCAATGGAGAGTTGTATAGCACCATGGCTACTTACCCATCACATGCATATTAGTAGTATACTGTCATTAATGTAAACATTCTATTATGCAAAATATATCAACTGAATATAAACAAATGCATAACAAAACAATACCATGAAATGATAATTGAATACTTATCTTTATTTGTTTCATGGGTAGACTCCTTCTTTCAGCTTCATCATCTTCTTCATTCACAACAACATCATTTCTTATCCAAATTCTCAAGATGGATAAGAGGCTCTTCAAGAATTCAGTTCTTCATATTCCTCATCACTTGAGGTATCTTGTTTGAATCATGAAATCTTGATCTTCTATTGCTCCCATCTTATTTTCTCTTATTATTAGTCGAGCTTTATCTTGTGTGTACTCTTCTCATATTTTGCTGAAAGTAATCACTTCCTTCTGGCACATGTTCCTCGAATGAATGAATCCCATGATCCCTGGAAGCCATTCAAGGTGGTTATCACAAATTTTGCATTCTCCACTTTTTCTTATACTACTTCAATATGTTCTTTGATTTGAGAGACCCTTGTAAAGTATGACTATATGGTCTCTGCATTCTGTATCTTAACATTCTTCAACTAGTTTCTCAAATTCATCTTTCAATTTATGCTATTTCCTTCAAATAGCTTGGTAAAGGAATCAAACAATCAAACATCTCTTTCGTTGTCTTTAGGAAAGAAAATTGTGGTATAAGGTGATCCTTTATTGAATCAGTAATGATATTCTTGGCCTTGACCAAGTTCTTTTTGTGTAAGGCTTTTAGCCTCATCTCCATCTCGAACTGGAACCTCTCTACTTACGTAGGTGTCCAATTCATTTCCTTCAAGAACTTGTGAGATCCTATACTTCCATGCTTGGAAGTTGTCATCATCACCAAGCTTGTCATCAAGCTGGTGTGATTAGTCATCTTGAAATGAGAACCTCAAATGTAAATAGAAAAAATATTAGATCTTACCAATTTGAGGTGTCCATCCTGGTTCCGGAGCTAGCTGATCTAGGGTTTGTCAGAGAAACCCTAATTTTCAAAACATTGAATATTTCAGATCTGATTGGATAGAAAGATATACCTCTTCAAGGAAAGCTGTCCAATGTGTTCCTTTTCTGAAAACAATGGAGGCAAACTCCCGCAACAAGAAGCCCTAGTTTACCAATTTCTTCTGCAGAAATTCTTGATACATTTTTTGCAGTACCTACAAAATTACTACGCCTCTATATCTAAAATTTCGTAGTGCGGTAGCCTCATTTGTCCTTCTTCCAAAACAACAAGTTTCATCAATATTGGTTTGACCAATTGAGAGTTATGAGCATTTTCCCAAGCTGAGCTATTCCAGGACTCTTCATCCTAGAGAAGTTGTACGGACTACCACATGTCACTCTTTCATCTTCAGGATCTGAAAATTTTATCATGGAAATTAAAGTCTATGCACTTTCTGGAACATCTTGAGAAATTTCATTTGGACCTTCGTAGCTTGAGATATAGCAATTCTCCCCAGGTTTCCTGTTTGGGGAGGAATCTTGGGAGAGGATGGAACCCTAACTTGGAGGAATCATATATCCTATAATACAGAGAATCTAATGCTGAAACTTGGACATAGTGTACATAAGGAATTTAAATTCAACCCGTGAACATTTTGGAACCTGATCCTTCTCCAAAATTGAGATATAGTGAATCTACCAAAACTATCATTTTCAGTATTTTAGGGTTTTTCGCTCCCGGGGTAAAACTAGGGTTTGAGTTTTCTGGAGTTTCACCCAACCAAAAATATTGAACCAGGTCTCTAAAATTTGATTTTGATGAGGATAGAAATCCTATTCCAGGATCACTTAAAAAAAACTCTTCTGTGAAAATCCCTAATTTCCCGCACCAAAACCTGAAAATGCATGGAATCAAATTCTGCTTCGACAGAAAGATGGGCCCTTTAATGGAGAATTATCCTAGCCTTGTTTTGCTGATGGATTGTGGAGAGAGACCCAAAAATTAAGAATCCCTAGCTTCCATAGTTGCACAGTGTCTTCTTCTCAGGTTAGCTTTCATACCATGTTATATTTTTATCATTTAAGCAATATGATCTTAGGATCTTATCTGAGAGAATATCATGCACAACAATAAAAACAAGAGAGAAGAGACACAAACAGTTCTCCTTGGGGAAACCATAAGGGAGAAAACCCTGCAACTTCCTCATAGATAGAATGAGCACCAATGGTAGTAGTAAAACCCAAGGACAGAAAAGATGATCTCAAATAGTTGTTCTCTCTCTCTCACTTGAGAGAGCTTCTCTTCTCTCACTCATTCACCCCAGTGAGTGAGTGTGTGTGTGATGTGTAGAAATTTGGAGAGCCTCACTTCTATTTATATTCTTTCGTTCACTTGATGTCCACTCCAACAAGTCATTCTCACTTAACAATTACTTATCAGGGCCAACTTCTCTAGGAGAATCTAATAACCCTAGTGGCCCATAACTATGGGGACTTTGCCCTCTGATCAACAAGGAAGGTTAATCTTGACTCATTTGTGGGAACTATTTCCCTGACTTACAATGGAGGTTTAACCTCAATGACTTTAGATGACTTGTTTACATTATTGAATCTCTCAATCGGAACATCGGGGCATGACATGACTCAATTACATTATAGATACTTCCTGAAATAAACATCGGGGTACAATACATAATATATACAAGTGAATACATTCTGAAGTTACAAATACATCAACAATTCCAATCCTGCAATATTTCTAAGATGTTTCCTGGGAAGAAATTCTAGGAGTACCTCCAAAGACAGTTCTAGATTTTACTATTGAGTTGCTACCAAGAGTTGTACCTAACGTAAAGTCTCCTTATCGAATGCAAATTTTAGAACTTAACAAATTAGAATTATAACCACAAGAACTCATAGGAAAAAATTATATACGACCAATTGTAACCCCTCAGGGAGGACATGTCTTATTATTTAAATAGAAAGATGGTACATTGTGTTTATGTATAGACTATAGTTAACTAAACAAAATGTCAATTAAAAGTAAATATCATTTTCCATGCATCGATGATTTGTTTGATCAAATACGTGGAGCGACGATATTTTCAAAGATAGACTTGATATTTGGATATCATCAAGTCAGAATTAAAGACGATCATATTTTTAAAACCTCTTTAAGAACTCGATATAGATATTATGAATTTGTAGTTATTCCCTTTGAGCTAACAAATTATCCTGCAAATTTTATGTGCTTAATGAACAGTGTAATAAGTAAATACCTAGATAAATATTTAGTCATATTCATAGATGACATATTAATTCACTCAAAAATGAAAGAAGAACATGATGAACGCTTGGAGATAATACTACAGGTTATGAGAGAACATAAACTGCATGCGAAGTTTAGTAAATGCGAATTCTTCAAAGATTAAATACATTATCTAGGTCACGTGATATCCAAGGAAGGAATATCAGTAAACCATGATAAGATAAAATAAATAATTGAATGGCTTATTCCCAAAGATGTAATAGATGTGCGATCATTCATGGGAATTATACATTACTACAGGAAATTCATAGAAGGATTTTCAAAGATTGCAAATACCATAACATCCTTGAAGAAAAAGAGAAAAAGATTTGTCTCGGATCAAAAGTGTGAAGAAAGTTTTAATAAATTAAAAGAATTATTAACTACAACACCTATACTAAAAATATTAGATCCAAGAAAAGATTTTGTTGTGTGCATTGATGCATGCAATGAAGGTTTGCGCAAAGTACTAACACAAGAAGGTCACGTAATTGCTTCTGAATCACGGAAGCTAAAAACACATGAAAATAATTATGCAACATATGGTTTAGAGTTGGCTTCCATAATTCATGCTCTTAAAATGTGGCACCATCATCTAATTGGTAAAAGATTTTTGTTAATGTCTGATAACATAAATTTGAAATATTTGTTTGATCCACAAAATCTGAACGCAAGGCAAGCTAGACGGTTAGATTTCCTTTGCGAACATGATTTTGAAATCAAAGACATGAAATGAAAGGAGAACAAAGTGGTTGATGCCTTAAGAAGAAATGAAATACTGAACTTATTGTTTCCTTTAGCAGTTATAAAACCGAATTAAATGATAAATTGGAAGAAGAGATAAAAATGGACAAGGAATACCAGAATCTAAGAGAAAAAGTAACTAAGAATGAATGTGAATATATAAAAACAGATTAAAATTTAAATGAAAAAGTCTTAATGATGTATAAAAAAAGACTTTATGTAACTAACATACCAGAAATTAAATTGTTGATATTAAATTAAGTAAATAAAAGTTGTTATTCCAGACACCTGGGTTATCAAAAGACGATAACAATGTTAAGAAAAGAGTATTTTTTCCCTAATATTAAGAACGGATTTGCTGAATATATAGCTAGGTGTATAGATTGTCAACAAGTTAAAGCGGAACAGCAACACGTAGCAAGTCTTTTTTAACCACTTCCAATTCCAAATTAGAAATGGGAAGTTATCACTCTTGATTTTATAAGTCGATTACCTAAAAATCAGAAACAAAATGATTCTACAAATGGTAGTGGTAGACAAAGTAAGAAAGGAAACACATTTTATACCTGTTAAAACAACTCATAAGGCTACTAACATTGCTGACATCTTTATGAAGGAAATTTTTCGATTGCACGAAATCTGGAAGGTAATAATTTTTGACAGAGATCCTAAGTTTACAGGTAATTTTTGGAAGTCATTGTTTAAAGGACTAGATACTAAATTGAATTTCAGTACAACTTATCGTCCGCAAACAAATGGAAAAATAGAAAGAATCAATAAAGTTCTAGAAAACATGTTATGAATTTATGTTAGGGACTATCCCAAGAAATGGTAAGATTATTTGCACTTAGTCAAATTTGTGTATAATAATCATTATCAAGCTTAAGTTAAAATTAGTCCTTTTGAAATATTGTATAGTAGGAAATGTAATACTCCCATTTCATGGAGTAATCCAATTGACACATTGATGTTAGGACTTGACTTGTTAAAATAACTGGAACTAACAGTGAAACAGGTACAAAGCAATTTGAAAACTAAACAGGACAGGAAAAAGAGTCATGCATACCTTAAAAGAACTCAGAAATAATTCCATGTAGGTGAGCATGTATTTGTTAAGGTAAAACACATAAATAGATCCTTTAAGTTGGGGAATTGTGCTAAATTAGCACCGAGTTATTTTGGACCATTCAAAATATTGGTAAGAGTTGGACCAGTGGGTATCAGTTAGATTTTCCACTTAACCTTAGAATACATAATGTATTTCATATTTCCATATTGAAAAGTACATTTCACAATGCTACTCATGCGATTGACTGGAATGCTATTCAAGTTGAACCCAAAGGAGATTTTCAGGTGGAACCAGACTGTATTCTCGATAGGAGGGAAATTTTTCTCAGGAATCGCACCATTGGACAAGTAAACATCCAATAGAAACACCTAATTCCAGATGAAGAAACCTAGAAATTGGAAAGTCATATGCGGAAGGCATATCAAACTCTATTCCAGGAAGATTCAGAATAAACTTAAGCAACATCAAGGATGGTGTTGAAATTAAGGGGGTGGTGTTTGTATCCTACCTAGAAATGAAAAATAAATATCTTATTTATTTGAAAAAATATTATGTTAAAATTTATTGTAAATTTTTTATGACCAAGTTGGTCAAGGATGACTGTAATTGAATATTTATTTATTTAAATAATTAAATGGAGAGACACCTAGCCAACAGAGACTGTTGAAAGAGTGTTCAATAACCCACTAGGAAGAATTAGCAGTTGTAGTAGGCCAAATGACAAAGGGAAACAATAACATTTCACTTTCTAGATATTGCAAGAAGAAAAATCCCTAAAATTGTGGTCATGTTCTCTCAGAGTAGAAACCGAATAGGTGGCTCATTTAATTTCAAAACTAACCCAAAGACCTATGCAATCTTATAAATACCATAGAAATGATCAGGAGGCTTACTACATTCTATTTCCAAGTGAATGAACCTTGTGACTACTGAAAACTAAAAAGTCAGGCACAGAAGGATAGCTAAAGTGAAATTGTTGAGAGTTAAGTCTTCTACGGAGTGCTAAGTTACAGATATTTTTGTGTGGATTTTTTTACAACATATTTGTTCTAGTGCTTCAATGAACAGGATCGGGGTTCCTAAGCAAGTAATCTTGGATGCTTCAGGAGACAGTTGGGAGGAACTGTCTCCTTTATGTGTCTGTCCCCCTTCTACAACTATCCAGGTTCTAAATTGTTTTTTTTATTACCTGTAAAATTACTTCATATTTTTATTACTAGTTTAAGAATGTTATGGATCTCTCTAAACCAAGAAATCATTACAAAAGTGAGTAGGCTATGAATATCTTCTGTTCTTAGTATTATTGTAAAGAATGCTACAAGTTTTCTCTTCCATAAAGTTAATGACAAATGGTAGAGTATAGTAGAATTCTTGTTCATAAGAAATTCACAGTTTTTTGAATATATGGTGCTTGTTTTTCTCTAGATATTTTCATCTCAATACATTCTTAGAATTACTGAATTCAATGCTGAAACAAAATAACACTTATAACTTTATCATTTGTTATATTTATGTAGGATAGTATAGAATATGTAATATAAAAACTTATAAGTTTTCTATCTAAGCGTAAGGAACAAAGTTATGACTAAAATATTTCTACTATTAAATTTTTCTACTAAAATTCTATTATAAGTACTAACTTTATGATTACAATAAAAAGGGTTAAATCTTCACTTAGGCTAAACTAGGGTTTGAGAATCCATTTCAAAACTCCTTTAAAACATCATAGTAACTCTACATGAGTTTGTAGTAAGTAATATATATAACCAAAATATATTTAAATAACTAATTTCAGAGTATATTATGTCTATATAACTATACTCGTAGTAATTCCATAATATGATCAAAAGGCTTCCTGTAATTACAATGAATTACAAACCTAGCCAAACAATTTAAATCACCTATCTAAGCTAGGGTTTAAGCATTAATATAAAATATAAATAACTAAAACATGGTAAATTCCGCTTGAACAAAACAAGTTTAGTAACGATTCTTTAATTGATAGGTCGATAGGTCACCAGTTCAAACCCTGTCAAGGCCTTTTTCAACCAAAAATAAAAGTTTAAAACTACCTTCATCAAATACATACACTTGGATAAAGGCCGTAAACAATTTAATAAAATATTCATCGATTCTTCACACAGAAGTTGAAATGTTCATTAAATTTATAATATCATTAAGCAACAAAACAAGAGTTCGAACATGTAAGGGCAAGTATGCCCGTAAGAAAACATCTATTTTTAGTTTGAAAGGAATCGATTTCCTTTTATAGAAACTGTAAAGGCCTTACAGCTCATAACTTAAACTAAACAGTAAAATGCCTAAAACACATAGCGGCTTATACATAAACAAATTATCAAGATTATAGAGGCATCACGACCTTGTTTTAATCACTTTACAAAGTATGATAAATCCTTCATGTGGAATCGTTATAAACATCAAACATTTTTACAAATTCATAGTTCAAAACAAATTGCAAACAAATGTAGCCAAGAAATACCCAATTCTATTTTTTTTAGAGAGAACGTAACAAGTTACAAAATTATTATGAACCCAGCAAAAAATGGTTCTTTAACCATCTCTATATACAAAATTAGAAGACCTAGAAAAGTAAACATAATCATTACATAACAAAACCCCTTTCAAGACTCCATGATCACGGGAGAAAACTTAAAATTAAATTATGGAGAATTTCATCAGTGTTTTCACATAGTGGCTTATGCATAAACAAATTATCAAGATTATAGAGGCATCATGACCTTGTTTTAATCACTTTACAAAGTATGATAAATCCCTCATGTGGAATCATTATAAACATCAAACATTTTTACAAATTCATAGTTCAAAACAAATGTAGCCAAGAAAGACCCAATTCTAATTTTTTTAGCGAAAACGTAACAAGTTACAAAATTATTATGAACCTAGAAAAAACTGGTTCTTTAACCATCTCTGTATACAAACTTAGAAGACCTAGAAAAGTAAACATAATCATTACATAACAAAACCCCTTTCAAGACTCCATGATCACGGGAGAAAAATTAAAATTAAATTATGGAGAATCTCATTGATGGAAAACACTGAGGGTTACCATTTTGTTATTCAACAACAAGAAATGAAGGAATGGATTCCAGTCTAGAAACGGCAAAGCCACAGAGCCATAAGGCCACAATGCCACTTGAGCAAGGGGTGCAGGTACAGGTATTACCACAACAGTGGTCTTTTGCTTACATGAATAACAACTGGCTGAGCTTATCTAGCATGTACGTTCATGCTAGTTAATCCAGCTAGTGTGGGTCCTTGAGTTCATGGACTATCGTCCCTTTGGGATTTTTTGAAATTGTTTGGCTGCACTATAGCCCACTGCCACCCGTTCACCCTTCGGAGCAGCGGCATCTCTGCATATGACAGGTATGGGATCACAAGGATCGATTCAACATGAAGAACTTGTTAATAAACTCAACCGATTTTCTCACTTCCTTCGACTGAAATGAATATGACCTCAAAAGGATAGGGACTTGCTACACCGACACGACCTGCACATTCATTTCAAGATTTCAATAACGAGCAGACATGGTGGAATAGCGCTTCAAATCGACAGGCGATTTATCTTCATCATCTTCTTCTTCTGATTCCTAGGATTCCTCTGATGACATCATAGACAGCGGAAATTCTTCATGGGGTTTCTCGCCTCCACTGATCATGCCCGATACCTGCAATGACGACCCTCTCTTCCACATGAAATATATGAAAGCCAGCCTCCCTTCTCGCAAGTAAGTCTATTGGAAACCATGCATTTACTAAGAAAATCATTCTATCTTCATTTTGAATGGGAGCTTGTGCAATCTTTTGTTGATTCTCGTTGATTGTTTGCGTGATTCACAGGATGGGTTTGTACGATTTTTTCACAGGAAAGTCGCATTCGTTTACATCTCTGGAAGATGTGAAATGCGTGGAATATCTCGGAAAGCCAGAGAAAATGATCAAGAATTCCCATAGCTGAGAATCAACGATCGAATCTTCATTTAATAATCAGATCATTCGATCATTAATCTCAGCCGAATTTGTGGAAATTCCCAGGAAGGATTCCTTTCACCCTAATATGAACAAGAAAAGTAACTGTTTAATCGCCTGCAGGATATTGCGGTCACCTCCAAAATGATTTATATAAAGCTCATGGGGCAGCGGACCATACATCCATACACCAATTTACAGATCGAGTGTCTAACAGCGAGTCTTGAACACTGTACATAATACTCAAACTGATCTTCTTTTTATTTAATTATAAACTTTTGAAACCCTGATGGGGTTCAATCCGAGGGAGGAGAAGCCCATTAATGGTTTATTTACTTTAATCCCAAATCTTAAAATGGATTCTATCTTATGATAACTGTAATACTGACTTGATTGCAAGGGAGGAATGAAAGAAACCATAAATGGAATCCCCTGATGTAAGCTTTGTTCTTCCCCTTTTTCTGGTTTTATTCAAAATTCGATGCCAGATCTAAATTTTTTTCAACAATATATTCGGTCAAGAAACACTTCTTTGTTCATTCATCTATTAATGATGATAATGATAAATATTTTTAGGAGTTGGCTAATGTTTAGACCATTTTCATCTTTTTAGGAAAGTTTGATCGAAATCCGGTAGCATGATTTGTTGTTGAAAATGAGATTTTCAGTGTTAAAATTGCAATTTTTATTGCAGAAATGGATTCAGGACCCTCCATTACCCTTGGGGCACCAAAATTATGCAATTCCAATCAATGAAAACTACCATTTAAACAAAACTCTAAGAGAATTTTGGATGCAAATGGTCTAGATCTTAGCTTACTGCATATTTTTATGGTGTCATTTTGGGTTATTTCATCCACACAAATAAATAGAATTTGTAAGAAAATCAAATTGGTCCATTTAATGTAACTTGGGTGGTTGAGAAGAATGATTGTTACCCTCTATACTCTTCATCCAAGTTCAATTCTAGTAAGTGACATGATACTCTTTTTAACCCTTATATAATGCTTGATATGCTCTATGATGTAAAATGGTTATACATTAATTTAGTTTGAGAATAGAAAGTCTCAAACAAAACCAAATTAGTATTAAAATTGAGTAGAATTTATGACAAATAAATAAAATATTAAGTATATAAACTAATTTCATAAAAAATGTTCTCGAAAACTTATAATATTAATTTGAATGCATTTGTTATCCTTAATTGGACACATACAAGTGATATTTTTTGAAAACATTTGGTGTACAACTCCCATAGAATGTTGTGTTCAAATTTTCATGTTAAAGAATTTGCAAAGAAAGGGCTGAGCTTATCTAGCATGAGACAAAATTTCATTTAAATTCCGATAAAAAATTTATTTTAAAAGGATTAGCATTAACATACAGAATGCAGATTTGTTTATATCAAATATAATTAGCAGAGTTCAAAATTTGATCACCATTTAACATCCCAAGTGTAAAGTGTCATTTCTGGTTGAAAACTTAAAAACTTAAATGTATAGATAATAATATGGTGAAGTGTTATATACATACTTTTTATTATTTTTCTATTTAATTATACACTTTTGATTGAAATTGTGAAGTAGATTTAATTATTGTGTTTTTATTATAATTATGGGTAGTCTAAAATTTTGATGATTTGGGTTTTAATAGGCTAATTTTTAGTGTACAATTTTGTATTTCTAGTACAATGTTGGATAAATCTGGTGAGAAGTTTTCAAAATCCAAGTTACATCTTTTAAGTTGTGGAATTTTGGGTTCCACAAGGATTTTTGAAGATGCTAAATCCATTTATACCATCAAAATTGTGATTAAAACACCTTTAAATTCTAATTTTGCAAAATAGAATATTCCTAATTCTAGCAAAAACAAAATCATCTTCTCCAAATGATCAATTTTTTAAACAACTCCTTATATTTATGCACACCAGCAAATGAAGATGATATTGGATTTAGATTAAGGATTATGTTCACAAAATTTTCAATCATAAAAAAAAGTTTGTTACTCCCCATTCTATTGAATAGCCAACCTTCAACACCTCAGAAAGCTTGTTCTCCCAACAAAATCCCTAAACCTAAAGTCAATATCCCCTTCATTAGTTTCTAGGTTAAATTATAAAATCAACACAATGATGCAATTAACTTCACAAACTCTAAAAGCTCTTCTATATTGATGGCTAAACCATGAAAAGTATATAACTTGAAATATACAACTTGTTTAAATCAGTAACTTTTGAAATATATAGCTTGTTTAAATAGGTAACTTTATCAAGTTTCCCGTAGGTCCTCTTAAAGTCATTATAGACTACCAACCAATAATTATAATAGAAATAAACACAAAATATGTTATAATATCCTACATATATGATCTTATAATCAATAATATTATTTACAAATATCTTTATGCAAAAGAACAATTATGAATAAAAGAGGTAGTTTTCCTACTTTCTTGACTCATCTCATCAATTAAGAAATCATGTTCTATTAATCCTGAGAAGTTATGAATAAAAGAGGTACTTTTCTCATTTCCATGACTCATCTCATCAATTGAGAAATCATATTCTATTCACCCTCATTGTTGATTATAATGATTATTATAATTGTATTAATTTTTGTTTAACCTAATATTATGAATGAAATTAGGTCTTTTTTATTTTTTCTCAAGAAAAAAACTTCATATTTAATATTTAAGGATTAAAATGATAATATAAATTATTTTAACCACTTAATTCAAGTCCATAAATGAAGAGAAGTATGATCCATGAGTCAAAATAAAACTACTTAATAGCAATTTTCCAATGAATAAATGATCCTCCAAAAGCCTTAAATGTATGGTTCCTTCAAAATATCAAAAAAGAAGATAACTTACCCCAAGAAGCGATAAATATCCTCCTTAAATTCGTGAACACACAAAGTACCATATTGTAGTGAAACAACTTGTCTAGATAGAGAGTATGCTTTGATGCTGAAAGCCTTGTAAATATGAATAAAGACGGTTGAATCAAATTGAGATTTTAGCTCCAAAAAAATATTCATGATAAATCCCAAAGATAAGTTCGATATATGATACTTGTCATTTCTTTATTTTGTTAGGATTTTAAAATATCCCAAAACCTATAAGTTTTGGACACCTTTGTTCTATGTTGATTTCACCAATATCTATGATGTAAAGAACTCAACTCTATTGTTTGAACCAAGGCCAACACCATATATGAGAACAAATTCATGATGCTCACTTATATGAGGGATCGATCCAAAACCACACTTTCATGGACTACCTTGACTAGCCTCATTAAAAAATCCCAAAGGATAAGGGTGAGTGCAAGCTAATGGCGATCTATTTTTGCATGTTAAATGCAATAGAACTAAAAAACAGACATCGGTAATCTTACATGTGTATTTTGATGTACCTACACATTGAATCTTGCTTCATGTAAAAAATATGAAATATAGGAAATTGAATCACCTTTCGAAATATATAAATTTTATTTATTGAAAATTTTCATAACTAAGTCAATTTTTATTTCTTCTAACATTGAAATTTTATTTTTTTAACAAATGGTAAGGTATATTACCATGTTAGTGCATCATTTGAATGCTTAAATGATGTAATCAATATACGAAAATTTGAAAATATGTAGATAACAAATAGTACTAGTGCTACACTATTTTTTTAAAATAAAATTACTACTTTTAAATAGTTTTTAAATTTATGTAAATGGGAAGACCTTGAAATTAGTGCTCGAGTGTTAGCCTTGACAAAATATTCAAATATCATAAAAAAATAGCAATTAAGTAATGTTCATCGATATTTCAATTATAATACCTATAATCAATCCATTATATCTTTTTCCTTCAGGAATCAACCTACTTGAACCTTCTACAACCAAAAGGATAAAAAAATGACTCATAAAGGGAAGCTTGCCTAATATTTTTTAAAGTGGTGAAAAACTCTAATGTAGAGCCATTAATTAGGACAACAAAAGAAGGTAAAGATAAGAAACTCACTATGTAGTTAATTATTTTCATATTTGTGCCCATTTGCATAAGAACTAACCCTATCTACTCAAAGTTGGCCTTATCAAGGGCCTTTTCCAAGCCAAGCTTAAGCACCACCATAGATATCTTATCAGATTTAACATAATTCAAACCCTCCTAGGTTAATCTCATATCATAATGGATTTTTCTATCAAAGAGAGAACTAAATTGTTCCTTAGAGATGAAGACAATATCCCTTTCAATTTACTAACTTGGTAACTTTCACAATAGTTTTGTAATTAAGGTTGCATGATGAAATTGGTATGAACTCATTAAACTAATCATAATTTCTCTTTTTTCTAAATTTTAGTTCAAGGCACCTATCATATTCCACTAGACCTTGGAAATTAGTCAACTACTCATAAAATTTCCTCTTATAATGGGTTATATAAGCCTCGGTACAACATTGTCTAGCCATCAAGGCTTGAACTTTTTTATTTATTAAATGAAATAAGAATATCCTACAGTTCTTCCTTTGTGACTTCAACCTCTATGGCTTCAATAAAGTTATGATAAATAAATACTACAAAAAACTACGATAACTTGATTAAATCACTAATATTAGTATTTTTTGGAAAAATACTTATATATTTACATAAAAATCTTTACAACAAAGAAGATACAATACAATAGAAGGGTATGTATAACTACACTTAAAACCTCATCCTCAAATAAACAAAAATTAGAGGGTTTGTACGAAGGCATTACATGTTTTGTATCATAGAAATTAAAAGTAATAAAATATGAATAGGAACTTGAATCAAAACCCTTGGCATATTTTATTAACATAAAACATTTAGTTAACAACTACATACATGCGTTGTAATTTCATATTTGACAAAAGGAAAACAAATTACTAACATCATTTTCAAAAAAATTATTACACCAAAGTTTACAAAGAACAAACATAGCTAAAATCCTCAAGATGGGTAAAAAAAAAATTGAGTAAGAAGCTTACCAAGGATCTCAAAGCACCAAGAAAAACTATTGTTCAATGCAATCTCACTTGAAAAATGGTTTCATTATCAATATAAACAAACTCACCACAAGACATAGAAAAAGAACATTCCCATAATAGGCGCTTTATTGTTTTCAACTTGAAGTGGGAGGAGAAAATTCCATCTGAGAGACCACTTTTTACTAGTTATGCCTTGGTAGGAAGGCCCTTGTAAATTCCATGAAAACACTCCAAGTTTGTATCTCACATAAAACAACCAAATTATATGCAATCTATTGATCCTAGCATCTCTCTACATTAGTAGACACACGTCATGAATTAAGAAGATGGTTGATATCATGTTGTTGATGAAGAAGAAAATAGAATCTTCAAGAATTATATTCAACAAATATATGTCCAAACCTAGTCCACTCCCAATCATGCCAAAATGTGCCAGCCATGTCAATATTTTTTTTTTAACCATTGGAACAACAACCTCCCAAGAGTATATCGAATAGCCTGCAAACCAGACATGTCAATATTTATTATGAAAAGGTCCTCCAATGGAATAAGGTCATTAATCTCCATAATAGCATGCGTGTCCATAGAGGATAAATAAAAAACACAAGTAATGGATTGTCAGTCCTTCCTAGAGTGAGTAGACAAATCCCACAAATCCAACTAATAAATAAGCATATTCTCATTCAATCTCTTCCCTTGAAAATGATGAATGTATTTAACACACATTCCCTCCACCTTCGAACTCCAAATCGGTCTTCTCGCCAAATCCAATCCTTCCTGACTACCTAACGTCTGCCACTAAATGAAGCTATCTACCTCTCTTCATGCTACCCACATACTTTTGATAATAAAATATCTTCAGACATGGAATCTATTAAGGACATGAAATTAGATCACAACCCTAGAAAACCCCTGATCCTACCAATATGTTCTGCTATGAGATGAGGATGCCTCAACAACACCTTCCAATGAGAGCATCCCTCTAGACATCAGACCACTCGGTTGGTAGCCAAGATGGTCCATGGGTGAAAATATCAATAATTCCTAGAACTCCCTCATCCTTGGGCATAATGAAGACATCCCAAAGTACCATTTGGAGACCCCGAACCAGACCTTATTTGGGTCAGAAGTACAAATGTAAAATATGATCCAATCTATGAAAGTGATCCCTACTAGGAAGCCAACAAGAAAAATAATAAATACGTGAATATTGAAGAACCTTACCCACAATAGTAACTTTTTATTTTTAGAAAATGAAGGTTTTTTTTCCTCAAGATGAGTTTATGTTGCTCCAAACACCAATTCCATGCCAATCCAAATAAGTCTACTAATTATATTTGATATAAACAAATCTGCACTCTGTATGTTAATGTTAATCCTTTTAAAATAAAAATTTTATCAGAATTGAAATGGAATTTTGTCTCATTATCCTAAATGATAAATCTTATTTTATGCATTTCCATAGTATTTAACTGTAAACCTCAAATAGGTAGCACCTCAAAATCGTGTGCTTTCAAGAATATTCCTCTCATTTGATTGATTGCTCTTGGTTTGCCAAAAAAAACCTAGACCAAAATCCACTGTTATAAATCAAATAACAAAGTGCATAATCATTAATTCAAATACACAAATTCTATAAAGAGCTACCTATTATGCAATCAAATATATAAACTTGAGGCCAGGCCATTGTCACAATTTTAAATCATAAATGATTCAACTACCTCACAAATATTGATCGCTAAAGAAAACCCTAACCCCTAGAGCCAATATTCTTCTCATTTCATTCATTCAATGTTCTGCCAACAAATCCCTAAACCCAAAGCCAATAACAACAAGAACATAAACATGAAGTCCAAAATAACAAGAACAATCAAGTCACCGGATCTTTTAGACCCTTAATGTGTGTAGTTTTGCTTGTCTTGGTGATGGGAAGATATGCAGTTTGTTTGAGTGGGAAATGGCAAGCCAATTCAGTTCCATTGAGAACCAATGTAACTGTTCTATTGGATCCTCCACAGTGAAAGTCAAGATATGATCCGAACCGCCATTAACATGAGCAGGTTCAAGCTCACTCTTCATGCAACTGAAAATGTCACATATGAGTGCCTTGGAGTTGTCTCCAATAGAGTAATTGTGGGAGGAGGTATGAGGGGCCCAGGAAATGTCATTGAAATATTTGTTGTGCCACTTTACCTCTGTAATAGGCAGATCGGGGTGTCTAATGCCAAGAACAACAACCATAGGGTTACCCCGAATGATGGTGGCAATTTACATGGGGTTCTACTTGTTCCATGCTAGTCTAGACAGAGCAAAGCAAGGCTAGGATGCTTGATCTCATAGAGGATTGCTTAACGCTCCTCGATCCTCACATCAAAGGTCTGAACGAAGCCATCACCCTCTCCTAATCAATGTCCTAGATAGTGTAAGTCATCTTGGTGCAGCAAGTCCCTATCCTTTTGAGGATGTATTCATTCCAATCGAACGAGGTGAGAAGCTCAGTTGAGTTCATTAACAATCTCTTCATGTCGACTCGATCCTTGTGATCCCATACCTGTCATATATGGAGATGCTACTACTTGGAAGGGTGGAGGGGTACAACCCACATTAAATTGATGGCAGTCGGTGGTGGTGGGCTACAGTGCAACCAGAAAATTTCAAAAAATACAAGAGGGACAACAGTCCATGAACTCAGGGACCCACGCCAACTTGCTTAACTAGCATGAACGTACATGCTAGATAAGCTCAGCCATAACAACCTTGCCCTTTTGCAGCAACCACGATCGAGAACCCTGTAAGACAATATCACAAAAGTCAAAACTTTATCACATTGTATGATTAGAAGCTACAAAAAAACATAAAACATTTCAAAGAAGACTTACCTACATAAATAAAAAATGACAAAGGAGGTTTCCAAACAGTCCACCCATTGAAGCTCATTTTACAAATAAGTAGTGAAAATCGACATGCAAATCCGAATCCTTGGGGTATACATCTATAAAACTTACAATACCTTGAAATAAGGAAAGGCCAAGAGCCTGTTTTACTCTGCCGAGAACCTGATTTCCCACACCGAGAAATGAAAAAGCCAAAGAGCCATGACTCTCACACAGGGAAAAAACCAAAACAATATAACAGGAAAGAGAAAATCGAGATAGGTTAAACCCTTAGGGTTTAGGATTTGACAGGTTTGTATTCCAGTTGGAGGCCACAGGGCCATCACGTTGTCTCTTAAATTCCACTGTGTTGATTTCCTTTAAACAAACCCAAAAACTCTAATGTTTTCAATCTCTCGAATTAACACCCTTATCTCAGTCATTTTATTTCCATCACATTTGTGTCTTGTGTTCAATATAACATATGGTTATCCAGGCACTTTTCATTCTTGGAAATAATTGTCCCCCATTGTATTTAAAGTTTAGACTCTTGGAAATGGCCTAGTAAGGAAACAATCCCTCCTTGGAGCACCTGCAGTGAATAAAATCTCTATGCATTTCTCCTAGGCTAAGTAAGACCATAAC
Source organism: Pseudotsuga menziesii (assembly GCA_001517045.1). Lineage (NCBI taxonomy): Eukaryota > Viridiplantae > Streptophyta > Pinopsida > Pinales > Pinaceae > Pseudotsuga > Pseudotsuga menziesii. The sequence goes on from LPNX011057162.1 coordinate 266,445, forward strand.
CCATCCATTTAGTTCATAATGAAGATTAACAAGTGACCTAAACACATAACTAGCAAGTACACTCACTATAATTGACATAAATTAAATATGACATTTCTTTGATAACTTGACGTCAAGTAAAGTAGTGTCGTCATAACAATAAATTGCATCATGATATCATTGTAAGGAGGCATTTAGGTTCAATGGATAAAAGACTAAACATGCTTTAAAGATTGTATGAATTTAGCTATCCTCTTTGTTTGTAGATAGACCTATGTCACAATTTAATGTTTGATGCAACTGTGTCCTTTATGTTAAGTGCAAGTTAAAACATTGTATGCACTCTTTAATCCATTTAGACCTTTACCTATTTTCTTTTTTATTTACAAAATTTGGAGATGTTACACATTTAAGAAGAAGGATAGCCTAAGATCTTTCCAAAGGTCGTGCGATCAATTCTTTTCCGAGGAGAAGGTTTTTCCTGATTGTCAAAGGTAAAGATTAAAATCCTAAATCTTATGCATAGTTTAACAAAATGTATCAGGGTGTGTGCAAGAAGTTGAGGGTCTCTTTTGGTGCGTTAGATGCAATACAAAACTGAAAAAACAGGCATCCATCAACTTGGACGCATATTTTGAGACACTTACACAATGAATCTTGCGATCGGTAAAAAACAAGAAATGTAGGAAATTGAATGACCTTTCCAAATATATATATTTTTTTTTCTATTGAAAATGTTGTTAACTATCTAAAGTTAGATAAATTTTAACAGGAACTTTTTATTTTTTGGACAAATTATAAGGTATATGTTTTTGTGGGTGCAGCGTTTGAGTGTCTAAATGATGGAATAAACTTATGAAAACCGGTATACATATAGAGAACATATAGGACTAGTGCATGACTATTTTTCCAATAATAAAAATAATATTTTTAAATTTTTTTTTAATTATCTAAGAGATCAAACATCAAAAATGGTACGTCAATTGTGGGTGCAGCATTTGAATGTCTTAATGAAATTATTTGGAAATGGGTTTTCTATAGCATGTAGATATTGGTGTTCTTTAGTGCACCATACAATTTGTTTTTTAAATGGTTGAGAAACGAAAGAGATATGGATGAAACACTACTAGTGTGTTTTTTGAGTTGAGGAGTGATGACAAAAGATAAATAAGAAAAAAATAGAAAAAATTATGTATTCTTGTTAAAATTTACATATTTAGAATCTGCAAAAAAAACCATATTTGTTTCTAAAATCTCATAAAAAATGGAGGTGTGCAGCATAATCAGACGAACCGTTAAACATGAACATATTGAAAATTTGGATATAATGCTGAATTTGCCATGGTTTATCATACTCCAAGGCACATGCATGTTGAATCTGAAGCAAAGTACAAACCAGACACATAGGCATAGGAATTCCATGAAAGCATGGGTGGAGGCTCGGCCTTATCCTTTGGAGGGAATAAATTTTTGAATTTAAAAACTACGCGAGCGCGATTTAGTTAAATAAAAATGCGTGCACGTTGTAAATGAACAAAACGTGTGTGCGTTATATACAAACATATCGCATGCATGTTTTGTAAAACTAAATAGCGTTCATCATCATCATCATAATGCTCATCTTCATTATCATCTTCATCTTCATCATCATGTTCATCTTCATCATCATGATCATCATCGTCATCATCATTATCCTCATCACCACCATCATCATCATCATCACCATCACCATCGTCATCTTCATCATCCTCATCATCATCATCGTCACCATCAACATCATGAACATCATCATCATCATCACCATCAACATCATGAACATCATCATCATCATCATCATCGTCATCATCATCAACATCATCCTCATCATCATCATCCTCATCCTCTTCCTCATCATCATCATTATCATCATCATCATCGTCATCTTCATAATCATCATCATCCTCAACATCAACGTCATAAACATCGTCATCACCATCATCATCATCATCATCATGATCAGCATCATCTTCATCATCATCATCATCATCACCATGATCATTGATCATCGATCATCATCATCAACATTGCCATGTTCATCATCGTCATCTTCATCATGTTCATCATCAACATCATTATACAATCATCTTCATCTTCATCATCATCACCATCGTCATCATCATCACCTTCATCTTCATCTTCCTCACCATCGTCATCATCATCGTCGTCGTCATCACCATGATCATCATCATCACCATCACCATCAACATCATGAACATGATCATCAGAATCATCACCGCCATCATCAACATCATCATCACCATCGTCATCATCATCATCATCATCATCATCATCATCACCTTCCTCATCATCATCATCATCATCATCATCATCAACAACACCATCACCATCATCATCATCATCATCATCTTCTCCATCATCATCATCATCACCATTGTCGTCATCATCATCATCATCACCATTCCCATCATCATCTTCATCATCATCATCATCATCATCATCAACATCATCATCATCATCATCATCCTCATCATCATCCTCACCATCAACATCATCACCATCATCATCATCATCATCATCTTCATCATCATCATCATCATCATCATCATCATCACCATGAACATCATCTTCATCATCTTCATCTTCATCTTCATCATCATCATCATCCTCGTCATCATCATCACCTTCATCATCATCATCATCATCATCATCATCATCACCAACATGATCATCATCATCACCATTAACATTGTGAACATCATCATCATCATCATCCTCATCATCATCACCATCAACATCATGAACATCATCATCATCAACATCACCATCATCATCATCATCATCATCACCATCATCATCATCCTCATCATCATCACCATCAGCATCATCACCATCATCCTCATCATCATCACCATCAACATCATCTTCCTCACCATCATCATCATCATCATCATCATCATCAACATCATCATCATGATCATCATCATCATCCTCATCATCATCATCACCTTCATCATCATCACCATCATCATCATCATCATCAACATGATGATCATCATCACCATTAACATCGTGAACATCATCATCCTCATCATCATCCTTATCACCATCAACATCATGAACATCATCATCATCATCATCATCACCATCAACATCATCTTCATCATCTTCATCTTTATCATCCTCATCATCATCCTCCTCATCATCCTCCTCATCCTCATCCACATCCTCATCATCACCTTCATCATCATCATCATCATCATCATCAACATGATCATCATCATCACCATCAACATCATGAACATCATCATCATCATCCTCATCATCATCCTCATCATCATCACCATCAACATCATCACCGTCATCATCATCATCATCATCATCATCATCATCATCCTCATCATCATCCTCATCATCATCACCATCAACATCATCACCGTCATCATCATCATCATCATCATCATCATCATCATCATCATCATCACCATCAACATCATCTTCATCATCTTCGTCTTCATCTTCATCATCATCATCACCTTCATCATCATCATCATCAACAACAACAACATGATCATCATCATCACCATTGACATCATGAACATCATCATCACCATCCTCATCATCATCCTCATCATCATCACCATCAACATTATCATCATCATCATCATCACCATCATCATCACCATCAACATCATCTTCATCATCTTCGTCTTCATCTTCATCATTATCATCATCCTCATCATCATCCTCATCATCATCACCATCACCATCATCACCATCATCGTCATCACCATCAACATCATCTTCATCATCTTCGTCCTCATCTTCATCATCATCATCACCTTCATCATCATCATCATCATCAACATGATCATCATCATCACC
>LPNX011057163.1:0-96909 GCA_001517045.1 Pseudotsuga menziesii
CCATACCTGTATAGTGAATGTGCATTCAATCATCAAATGATTGATACATTCCGCAGCCTGATGACATAATGAACAAATACCCGGTCCTTCAAAGCCTCTACGTTGTAGCGTGTTCCATGTGAGAATGTGGCCAGCCAACATCAACCAAGTAAATATAACAGTCTTATGAGGTATATGCCAATGCCATACCTCCTTGAACCATAACGGTATAATATCCGGGAAATTGGATATAACAGTAGTTGAATATGCCAAAGCCGCCGTTATAGTCCCAGATTTAATATTCTTGTTCCAATACAGTATGTCCTTGCAGTGGTTCAGACACAGTCCAGTATTCCGGATCAAATAGGTATAATAATTCCATTCTGTAGCCAGTGCCCCCGACAGATCGATATCCAGTGCATCCATCCACCCCATGAAGCGCCCATCACCATAAAATTTGGCTGCCTGTGCCAAAAAATAGATTCTTCTACCAAGTAAATGAGACAATAAGGGTTCTGACAGCCGAGAGGATCCAGCCAAACCCAATATGGGATCTCTACCCACTCTAATGCTCCATCCATCCCCAGGATGCCATGCCAGCCACTGTTTCGGGATAGGCATCGCCTGCAACAAGGCCCTCCAAATATTCGAAATAGATCTCCGGTCATATTCATGAAAACGAAGCCATTCTGATATCGGCCATCCCCGAATATATTTAGCAGATATAACCCGATGCCACAAGCTTGGAACAAAAATACACCTCCACAGGAATTTTGCATGAAGAGCCCTACCGAATGCTGCAATAGCCTTCAATCCCCAGCCCCCACATTCTTTAGGCCTTGCCAATAGTTCCCATCGTACCAAACAAATAGATGGCTTATCTCTGCAGCCCGACCAAATGAACCGAGTCACAACACTCTGAATCCGTCTAACAATAGCCCGCGGAATCCAGGATAGAGAGTACCAATAAACAGGTATGCATTCCAATACAGATTTTGCAAGAATAAGTCTACCACCGATTGATAGGAATTGATGTCCCCAGAATCCGATGCGTGATTCAATGCGTCGAAGTAGCCAATGCCAATCACTGATCAGATAGTTGTTTGGCTTCAAATAAAATCCCAGGTACCTAAAGCCATTGTCAAGAGGGAGAACTTCAAATGAAAGATGTTGTTTTATAACCACCAGCTCGTCAGGAGGCCACTTCGATTGATAAAACTGTGACTTACACATACTGATACACATACCCGTAGCGCCACAGAATAAATCAAGTGCATGCTTATAAGTAATCCATTCACGTATAGTGCCCCCTCCAAACAGAAGAATGTCATCCACAAATAATAAATGGGTAATAAAAATACCAGCAGCCACCTCAATACCCATGATATCCCCCTGTTCAGATAATCCTTTAATCATCCTGCTAAAGCCCTCCGCGATGAGAAGAAATAAAAACGGTGATAACGGGAAACCCTGTCGCAAGCCCCTCGAAGCCGTGAAGAAAGGAGTAGGACTACCATTGACCAGTATCGAATAATTTGCAAAAACCACACAGCCCATAATCCAATTTGTGGTATGCAAAGGTATACCAATCTGGAGTAAGACCAATCTTAAAAAACCCCAGTCCACCCTATCATATGCCTTANAAAACCAGCAGCCACCTCAATACCCATGATATCCCCCTGTTCAGATAATCCTTTAATCATCCTGCTAAAGCCCTCTGCGATGAGAAGAAATAAAAACGGTGATAACGGGCAACCCTGTCGCAAGCCCCTCGAAGCTGTGAAGAAAGGAGTAGGACTACCATTGACCAGTATCGAATAATTTGCAGAAACCACACAGCCCATAATCTAATTTGTGGTATGCAAAGGTATACCAATCTGGAGTAAGACCAATCTTAAAAAACCCCAGTCCACCCTATCATATGCCTTAATAAGGTCCAATTTCAATACCAGTGCTTTCTTGTTCTTCACCTTAATGCTATGAATGGTTTCCTGAGCAATAGCAATAGCATCAGTAATCAGGCGGTTTTCAAGGAAACCAAACTGCTCATCAGATATCCCCAAGGACAGCCCCCTCTTCAGCCGATTAGCAATAATTTTGGTAATAATCTTATAAATCAGATTGCACAGTGATATCGGCCGATACCCCGCGAAGGATAAAGGCTTATCCGACTTAGGGATAAGTGCCACAAAAGTAGAATTCAAAGAGCCACATACCCTTCCCTGAGTCCTAGATTCCTCCACCATAGCCAGTAAATCTGGTCCCATCAGTTCAAAAAAATGTAGGAAAAATTCTACAGTCCAGCCATCTGGACCTGGACTCTTAGAGAGTTCAAAAACCTTCAATGTAGCATGTATCTCATCCAAGGTGACAGGTGCAAAAAGCCGAGCACCCTCCAGTTCCTCAAACATCCTCGGGTACTTCAATATGAGCTCCATCTGTGCAGTAATAGAAAGATTATCCTGTAGTTTATATACAGATTGAGAGTATGAAAAAGCCGCAAGTTCAAGATCCTCCTGGTTTGAAATGACAGTCCCATCTTCCATCTCCATATCCCAGATATGGTTGTGGTTCCGTCTGGCATTGGCATATAAATGATAAAATTTAGTATTATTGTCTCCATTCTCAATCCAATGTATGCGACTTTTCTGTTGAGCCGTCTCCTCCTTGCGTCTCAAAATGTTTTGCTGTGATACAGTTAGAGTTCTCAGCTTATTACTGACCTCCACATCAGGTATACCCGCCGGAAAGTCCATTAGTATATTAGCAATTTCATGTTCAAGTGTTACCAACTCCTCCAAATCTGCGGCCTTGTGTATCTTCTCCCAATTCTTCACCTCCACCTTTAAAAGACGCAGTTTCAATACCAATTGCCGCATAGGAGATAGATTGTCATCCACCACCAAGTTCAACCATGTCCTATGTACAAACTGCTCAAATTCAACCATAGACAGCCAAGACGCGTTAAATTTAAAAGGGTATTGGATCCGATCACCTCCCATTTCCCACTGTAATACAATGGGAAAATGATCTGATATCTTATAAGGCACAACCCACGTCCTATAAGTATGCATCTGCTCCAGATAATCCGCTTCCACTAAGAATCTATCCAAGCGCTTGCCAATACCAGCCATACCCCCACGTCCGTTCTGCCAAGTCGGACGAAAAATAGATGGCTCCACATCAATCATACCATCATCCCTAAATAGATTATAAAAATATTCAGCATCCGGATCCATTCGAGTGCAACCCCAGGTTTCACGGGCAGATAAGGTGAAATTAAGGTCACCCCCGATAATCAATCCTCTCTCCCTCAAAAAACCACCAGATTGAATGCGATTCCAAAATGGAATCCTATCATGATATGGCCCATAACAGTTGAGGATCTTATTCACCTGTACTCCATTCATGAACCTACCAAGCAATAAAATACCTGCATCAGACTTATAAACATCAAAAATTCCCCGATAAGGATTCCAGGCAGTCAGCAATCCCCCAGATCGGCCAGTAGCATCCACTGCACTCATATGCCAACTCCCCACCACCTTAGATAATACATCAATAGCCTTGTCAGCAGGCACCATGGTTTCCTGTATTAAAATAACATCAGGTCGGACGATCTCAAAAATCCTGCGGAGGGCACGTAATTTAGGGGCACCCCCTACCCCACGAATGTTCATAGAGAGAATAATCATTTTAAACCCCTGGCCAGGGCCTTCTGCTCTCTAAGGGCCCGAGGGTGTTTGGATGTAGTAGGTGACACAAGAGGAGAATCAGATAAAATCCCTTTTAATTTCCTGGCATTCCGAGTCTTCAGGGGTGAAAATTCCAGGTCCAAACCCCCACTAATACAGCCCTTGGGATCATTAATCCGTAAGCTCTCAGACCCCGAATCGGATGAAGGATGATCAAGAATGACCCTGCCACCCTTATATACCGGAAGCTTCGAATGCTGAAGAACGTCTCTATATGAGGGGAGCACATCTGAGATAGATACAGACTCGACCGGCTGAGCAAAAGTCCCCACTAGTCCCAGTGAAGGCCCAGCATCGCCATCACTACACTCCGCCCTCCCCTCCAGAGCACATGATTCCTCAGAATCCAGTGTAGTAGGTACATTAGATACCTCAGCACAGGTCGGAACACTAAAAGATAACAAGGGAGATGCGGCCCGTGGGAAATCCTCCAGCACCACCCCAGGAGGTAACCCAATGGGAGCCTGTCCCTCCGAAAATAAACCAGATTGAAGAATATGATGCTCATTGAGGACCGAGGCTTTTAAGCGGAAAAAATCCTCCAGAGATAAAGTAGCAAACAATGAAGGAGAGTATAATTGAAACATACCAATCAACTGTAGATCCGGAGGAGTTAATGATGTAAGGTCCATCGACGATGAGCACTGTCTTGCCACGTCCGATTCAGACTGAAGGCCGTTCCGAGATGGATCAGAAATCAAACCGGGACAGTTCTGCTGAGATATAGGACGGCCCGTGCATTGTGCCTTCAGGTGTCCCACCATATAACAAGTCGTGCACCTAAAAGGAAGGCCCCAATAATCCAATGCCATCTGGAAAGTATGCCCCCTCCAATCAATGTCCAAATCAGCCACAAGACCCTGCGATAAATCAATCTCTACTAAAATCTTACCGATGCGACGATCCAACCCCTCCAGCATGGATGGCTCCACATGCAAGAAGCGTCCCAGATGATTGCCAATTGCAGTGAATGCATCCAAATTCCACAGGCAAAGTGGACAGTTCGATAGATGAACCCATAGATGTCGGATGAGTAATACCTCCTTCTCAGGGTCAAAGAGATGACTCCACCTCTTGAGCATCAAGCTGCCCATACCCCGAAGCCAGGTCCGAGATAAGATAGCAGCAGAGTCCTCCAAGCTCCGAAACATAAAACAGTACCACCCCCTGGCCAACTTAATAACCTCCGGCATATATGAAAGTAATGGACACCAATGATCACGGACGAAATTCTCCACATCCCGTCCAGAGCAAGACCAATAACTAAATTTTCCTACCAATGCCGTCATAGACATCGTAGCCACAGCATCAAGCCCAATGTCATCCCCCAGGACCATCCTCGGCCCCCTCTTCTTCGGCTTCCAAGGTTTCACAGTATCACGCCGACCAGATGGCTGCTTCTGAGAAATATGACCAGTAGTACCAGACGAGACGTGTGCAGAAGGGATATTAAGATCAGCAATATGACAGTCATCAATGATTGCCAGCATGTCACGATCAATTGCAGGCTCAAGGGACAATAAAACCTCCGGACAATCCCCATCACCAGTATAATTACTGCCAGGGTCCGCCACCCCACGTACATGACTACCCCCAAGACCAAATTTAAGACGTAATGCATCATCCGAGATATAGAGACCTGCATCCTTCCAAATGATCTCATCATTAGGATCCAGAAGATCTGAGAACGTGACACCTGCCCCCACCATCAGATCTGGTAGGATATCACATAAATGTCGCAACCAATATATATGTGTAGAAATGTGCCCGATGACAGACCAATAACTACAAATGCCACCTTTCCAATAGGCCCAACTAATGCATTAATCATCCCCCCATCCCAATGGATGCCTTAATAAATAGTTCAGGCTCCGAAAAAAGAAAAATATCTGCACCCTTCAATGCCCCCAGGACGTAAAGCCAATGACAACCAAGTGACAATTAAGACAAATAACCAACCGAGCCCCCATCATAAATGCAAATTCAAAAATTGCAAGATGAGGAAAACCAGGTGGTATAGTAAGTTACCACACACCAGAGCCATGGCGACATCCAAGGAAAGGTCCACCATGCATTATAGGACCCCGCAAATAACCAGTGTATTGTAAGATACAATGGGTCAAATGAAGTAACCCCAAAAACAATATAAAGCCCCGAGAATCCAGTAAATAACCAGACAGCATGCACAGCACAGATGAAATGGACGACAAATGGCAAGACTGACGAAGACAGTTCTGAAACCAAGAATAGTGCCAGTATTGTCATATAAACAATAAGCCACAGAGAAAAAACATAGTTCTATCCACCCACCAATCATGAGGACCCATAGTAACTCCCAGACCAGAGTGGGTCTGCTCTAGAAATATATCCTATGTGTACAGGGCAAGACCAAGTAAAAGACCAGTGCCACTATTCAACGCCATCAAATAATATGACACATCTACACAAATCAGATGTAGAGGGAAAAACCAAAAAAACCCCTGCTAAAACAATGTGTATAATCGGTTCTACCAGAGATTTCCACCAGTATCAAGTTCGTTCCCTGCTCGCTCCCAGTTGATCACTGCTCGTTCCCTGCTCAGCCTACGTCCATTTCGTTTTTTTTTAAATGTCTTTGTTCAAACATGTTTATTAAAACGAATAAGATGAGTTGCGGAGTATAAGTTTCTTCCTTATGCGTTTAGACAATAATGTATGTAGTTTTAAAAATTCGTTTAAAGTCGTTATTAATTATGCATAGATTTTGGGTATTAAATAAAAAATTATTTATTATCTCTGCTTTGTTGCTGTTATTATGTAATCAAAAAGTTATTGGTTTAATTTTTATTTTACAATTATTATATTTCAATTGAAAATAACAATTTAATTAATTAATTTGATTTTTATATCTTTAGAATTTATTTATCTAATACATTATTGGTTTAATTCTTATTTTGCAATCATTACAATACAATTGAAAATGATCATTTAATTAATTAATGTACTAACACTATAAATCAACATATAACACTTGTCCAATTCTTATTTTGCAATCATTACAATATAATTGAAAATGACAATTTAATTAATCAATGTACTAACACTATAAATTAACATATAACACTTGCCCAATTTTCTTGAAAACAAATTTAGTTTATTATTATTAGATATTTACACAATATTACTTATCTTCTTTTTATAGGGACAATAAATATAATCTTACATCACAATAATTGTATATTTTTTTTTAAATTTATTTATCTAATATATTATTGGTTCAATTTTTATTTTGCAATCACTACAATCCAATTGAAAATAACAATTTCATTAATTAATTTATTTTTTATATTTTTTTAAAATTTATTTATCTAATATATTATTGATTCAATTCTTATTTTGCAATCATTACAATACAATTGAAAATGACAATTTAATTAATTAATGTACTAACATTATAAATTAACATATAAAATGTGTCCAATTTTCTTGAAAACAAATTTAGTATATTATTATTAGATATTTACACAATATTACTTATCTTCTTTCTATATGGACAATAAATATAATATTACATCATAATAACAAATAATTAATAAATAATTTTTAAGAGGTTTACAACTGGTATGTTTAAATCTTACTAATACATAGTAAACATTATAAATCTTAAATACATATTAATACTTTTGAAAACGAGATGTTCCATTTTGAAATCTCCTTGAACTCATTACAAAATTTCTTCATCCATAGTCATATCTATGGACAACTGAATTGATAGTTTTTTATGAGTGGCCAAAGACACTCAACACCAATGAAACTTGAACCAATTGATGGAGCGTGACATTTTCAACTTCTAACTTTTTTTATTTGAATGCCTTGGTATGTCAAATATGTAATATTTATGCATACTTGATTTTTTGAGCTTCAATTTAGTTAGCAACTCTATTGTTCAACTAAGATATGGCTACTTGATTATTAGTTAGGAGTCTCTCATTCCTCCTCAATGCATGTTGCATATTCATTGACTCAAGTTTCTCATCTTTTCCACTATTTAAGGATTTAATTAAAGAGACATGGGATAGCCATGATCCTTGAAAGATGGATCACATATTTGAAAAAAGTTATCTAGGAACGCTGACACCACCACAACCAAGCACATTCCTAGATGAATGTGTTTAAACAAAGACCTTGATTTTCCACCTATGTTTACATGGATCCTATTATACCATGTATTCATGAGCCTGCTCCAACATAATGCAAGTCGTTAATGTTGGTGCATGAGGACTCTGGTGAGTAAATACATATCACATCGACATGTAATAGTGTCGCAACTTGTCTTGGATTTAAACCTTCATAGCTTAACTAAGTTTTACTCTTATTTATGACTTAAAACTAAAGGACTATGGAATATGTGACAAAGAAGTAATCCCATCTTTTGCTCTTATTGTTATAACACTTAAAAGAATAGCCTTGTTCACGTGAAAGTATTATATCAAGTCAAATCTCTTTGTTTCTCATTGATTTCTAAAATGATCTTGACTAGAAAGCAATATTTAAGAATTTAAGTATACCACATACGCCTAAGAATGGTTTTTAAATTCCCTTTAACAAATATATTCTTAGTCTTTCTTGCCTCTAGATCTCTACTTGGTTATTCGTGTCTTCTCCTAATCTCCAAGTAAACCTTGCTTCATAATTTCCCAAATACAATCTCCCACACCTCCCACTCAAAATATATATTCAAAATTTTTAATAAATAATATTATTTTTTAATAAAACCTATTAAAATATAAAATTATACATATTAATAAATTTTAATAAATATTATTAATTATGTCCACATCATCAATTAATGCATAGTATGTATATTAATATGTATATTAATATGTATATTAAGACATTGATTGAAAGATAAAAAAAATGCATAGTATGTATATTATTTTATGTCGACAAGTTCATATATTTTCATTTTAGCTACCCTAAACTAAGTGGCAAGGAATCGCTACCACGTAGCACTTGTTAAATTATGAAGCTATCCCTAAACTAAGCAGCAGGGAATCGCTACCATGTAGCACTTGTTAAATTATGATGTTAAGTCGAAAAACATATATTTTCTTCTAATTTTGAAGAAACAAAACAAAAACAAAACATCAAAGTTTCAAACCAAGCCTTCTTTTTATGTTGATGGCAATTTGGAGTCATAGCTTCAAGAGATCGAAGCAATTGCCATCGTAGCTCGAAGCTAAAAGCTGGCAGATTAGAAACTAACGCCCAAGGCCCTTTATTGTCAAATAAAGAGTACATTAAGTACATGTAAAAAACCCCTCAACTCATCCATTTTGTATTGCTCACCAATATCGATACCAAGTCTATGACAAATGTACAGCTACATAAAAAAATCCTATGTTTCTGTAAACGTTTGGCATGTAAATATCTAAATAATAAAATATTAAGATGCATGGGTTCAAATTCCTATAATACATTATATTACAACCAACCCCACCAAAATATATATATATATATTTTTCTTTTTCTTTTTCTTTCGTCACTAAATAGTAATAAGTGTGGATTTCCTCATATGTTAATTAGCGGGGTTTAAGGTTGAATTGTGCTTTTAAAAGAATTTAGAAATGGTTTATTTAATTACTAGATAAGCATTTGATCAACTCAAGCCTCGTTCACTATCTAATAGCATGATACGTTGATTTTCAGGTTTTTCGAGAAATAAAAATAAATAAATAAAGGTTTAGTTCTATTGGAAAGGTTGTTTTTAATAGGTAATTCTTCTTTCCGGTTGATTTCCCATCGTTAATATGTATATAAGAGTAACTACACGAATTCGGCTATTGCATGTGAACTGCTTGAAACTTTCATTTTCATTCAATTTAAGAAATTATGCGATTAAAATATAAAAAAATTAATATATATTAAAAAATAGTTTTTATATAAAAATACTAAAACTGATAGTTGAAAATTGTAAATTGGAGATACAAAAGATCTTTGAGCGGAGCAAGAGGGTGGTGGTGGTGATCCTGAGAAACCCTAGCAGGTGCATAGTTAGCAGCATCCAGATTCACTAATCAGCTGAATTAGGGGTTTCGATAGCGGAAAATATGGCAAGGAAGAAAAAGTTGTCATTTAACAAATATCAATGGGATGGGTGGTAGCTCGTTGGAGGGTTTTGCTGGCGAAAAGAGAAAGGATCACGTGATAGGTGACCAAGCCATGGTATTGATAGTTGACTTGGGGGAAAACATTTCTTGGCATCGAGACACCGAAGGAAAGGAACCCTTGTTGAGTTCAAGCAATGGAGTTGTGTGTTCTGTGCATGAGAAAGAGTTTGGTCGACTAGATGCTGAAGAAAGAGTGCTCGCAGAAGTTTGCTCTGAGGAAAAGGTCGTTTGTCCTGGACGGGGAACTGAAGGAAATTTGCAGGAATTTGTGGAGATAGGGACATATGTAGCCGCATAAAGGGTTTGTGCAGAGGAAAATTTAGTAGCTCGTGAAAAGGTTGGTTAAAGCGGAAGGAGAAGACTGTGAAAGTAAAGAAGGCAATGGTCGATTTTACAGTAAGCAAGGAGCAGACCCTTGAGAGGGTGGAAGGACTGTTTAGACGAGCATTGGTCAACATACTTGAGTATGAAAAAATGTCCAGATTGGAGCTAATGAAGTGGGTGTAGGAGAGCTAGAAGCCCTTGGTTGATTATTTCCCTCAGCTGATAGCACTTCTAAGAGGATGGTTAGTTTTTGTATTCGTCACTGACGAACACACATAGGAGATAGTGAACAAGTTCTAGGTTATTAAGGAAGGGTCGTTGGTGTTATGGCGCTTGATAGTGCATTTTAACCCCTACAAGAAGAAATTAGATAAGCGTCATTTGCGGTTATTATTACCCGGCCTTCCCCTTCAGTTTTGGACAAAGGATATTTTGGTAAACCTCACTAATCATTTGGGCAAATTCATTTATGTGAACCCTTCTTTGCTTAGAGTAAACAAGAGAACCCTAGCTAGGGTCTTAGTGGAATTTGAAATGTTTGAGGGTTTACCTGAGGAAGTGACTATCACATGGGGCGAGCAGTCTTTCTTACATAAGGTTGATTATAAAGGGCTCCCGTTTAGATGCTCAAATTGGATAGATAGAGGTCATTTGAGGGCATATTGTTCGTGGCTGAAAGATTGGCCAAGAGGAGCGCAACCTTTATCATGGAAAAGGACAATTTTAACCTCTGAAGAAGAGAATGAGGACCTTTCATTAGAAGGCAAGTCACGCTTTGAAACTTCGATCCCTTATGAGGATTTAACTGCTTCTAATCTTAGGTTTATTAAATCAGTTGAGAAAGATTTTGATTTAAAATAAAAGGAAATTTTGGTTTCTTCTCCATTAAGGGTAAGTTCAAAGGATGAGGAGTCTTTTGGCAAGGGTTTGGGAGAGAGGGTTTCTCAAAATTTATAAACCCTTGACTGCAAAAATCCTTTAAGCTCTAATTGGAAGAAGGAGAATCCTACTCAGGAGGTTCTGGGAAATTCTCCTCTGTTAATTCCTGATGGTGATCCCTCTCTTGTGGAATCAAGTCGTAATCATGCCAGAGTTGTGGTAGGTAAAGAGAACCAGAAAGTAAATAATGTGGAATTTATGGTAGATATACAGGTGACACCTTTGGATACCTATGTTAATAGGCCTTCAATTTCACCCTTGGAGACTCTGATAAACTCAATTTGTCACCAAAATGTCATTATAAAAAGGAAAGAGTCATTTTTTTCCCAAAGGTAGGGTTTGATTCCTCAAATGAAGATGAACGAAGAAATAGTGGCGAGTATGTTCCTCTGTCAGAAAGAATTAAAGAAGCAGAAGATGGTTCTGTTAAAGGAAATTGCGAGTCTCTTAGAGCAACAAATCCTCTGTTGAAGGTTACACAATGATTTTCATTTCTTTGAACGTAAGAGGGTTGGGGGGAAGCCCTAAAAGAAAATCCCTTAGAAGGTTTATAGAATCGAACCTTGTAGATGTTTATGTCTTCCAAGAAACGATCCTTGAAGCAAATAAAACTTGTTAAGTTCTTCTAAATCTTCTTCAATACTGGGAGGCGTGTGCCGTGGACTCGGAGGGTCTATCGGGGGGTCAGGCTGTAATATGGAACCCTAGATCTTGTGATGTTAGGCCTTACAAAACGAAGGTTGGTATTCTGTTGGAAGGTAGAGTTCAGGGGTTTGCTGGTACAATGAGATTGTTAAATATTTATGCTCCTTACAAAGAACGAAGAAGTTACTGGGAAAATGTGGATGCAAGTAGAGTGTCAAGGCTGCCAAATCTGATCATTGGTGGGGATATGAACTTCACACTGTTTTCAAATTATATCCTGCAAAACTTACACCCACTTGGAAAAATAATCGTCAAGGAGATAAAGGGGGGAGGTAAAAGACTGGACAGGTTTTTCATGACGAATTCTTTGATTGACAGAGAAAATGTAAAATTTAGAACATGGAACATCTTGGCAAATATTTCTGATCACAGCCCAATTGCGCTACAAGTTGAAGAAGAGGAGTTAGCAAAAAAATTCCAAGTTCAAGTTTAATCAATCATGGTTAAAGGAGGAGTCTTTCTGCAATATGGTAAGGGAGTTTTGGCCTACAATTCAAATTGAAGAGAGATTAAATGTCATGGATAGCATGGTGAAAAAACTCCAGAATTTGAAAAAAATAGTAAAAGTTTGGATGAAAAGGAAAGAGGAGGAAGACAAACGGGATATCATTCAAATTGAAGGCAACATAAAGAAAATTTTAGTGAGAAATTTGACTACAAACTTCTCCGAGGAAGACAAAGCTCAATTAAAAAATATATTGGAACTAAAAAAGGATGATATCCTGAGAAGATCTGAAGAATTATGAGGTTTGAAAAGTCGAGCAATATGGGTGGAGGCAGGTGACAGGAATTGAAAAGAATACAATGTTTTTTCATAAACATGCTTCTTATAGAAAAATATAAACATAGCCTAGGAAGTCTCGACTTGGTTGGGTGATAGGACACATTCCCAAGCAGGAATACAAAGAGAAGCAGTTTTTTATTTCTCCAATTTGTATAAATATCCAGGGAAGAACAATATTGGGGAGAAAATGAAGGTTTTAAAGATCTTCCCTTCTTTTTTTTACATCTAATGAGGGTTTGGATCTGGGTAAGGAAATCAACCTCGAAGAAGTTATCTTAGCTCTAAAAAGCTTCGCCAAGGACAAGAGTCTTGGGCCGGATGGGTTGTCGACATAATTCTCCTTGGCGTTTGTGGATATTTTGGGCAAAGATTTGTTGGATATTGCAGAATTCTCCAGGAAAGATAAATTTATGAGCAGAGGCCGTAATGCTACTTTTCTACCTTTGATTCCAAAAAAGGAGAACCATGTTTCCTTTGGTGACTATAGACCAATTGCTTTGTGCAATATGATCTAAAAATTAGTAACAAAAATTATTGCAATTAGACTGAAGCCCATTCTTTCTGAAAGGATTTGAAAGGAACAATCTGGCTTCTTATTGAATAAGAAAATCCTGGAAGCAATCGGTGTTACCCAAGAATGTTTACACTCTACAAAAACTAAGAGATTGAAGTCTTTGATTCTAAAGATGGACCTAGTGAAAGCCTTTGGCAAAGTTGATTGGGGGTTTTTACGTTTGGCTTTAATCTAGGTTGGTGTTCTTGTGGATATTACAAATTGTATCCTTGCATGTGTGTCTTCAAAAAATTTCGCCCTACTGGTAAATGGGGCTCCAAATTCTTTCTTTCCAAGTTTGCGTGGTCTTAGGCAGGGTTGTCCCTTGTCGCCGCTACTCTTTCTGCTGGTAATTGAGGGTTTTAACAGGCTTCTCTTTGAGGAAAAACAAAAAGGCAAAATTTACAGGTATAAAACTAGCTCCTCGATTTTTTATAACGCATTTTCTCTTCTTTGATGATGTAATAGTTTTTGGGAAGAACTCGGTGAAGGAGTGGAAGCTTTTGTGTCAAATTTTGGGTATTTTTTGTTTAGCCTCTGGAATGGAAGTCAATCCAGAAAAAATATGTGTTTTATCATAATAGAATGCCTATGGAAGAAAGGGATCTCGTCACATCTGTTTTTGGGTATAATGTGGAGACTCGAGAAAATGGATTTAAATACCTTGGTTTCTTCCTAAAACCAAACAGTTACAACAATTTGGACTGGTTGTGGTTAGTTAAAAGAATTGATAAAAAGCTAAGTTATCTCTTGGAGGGAGATTAACCTTGGTGTAGGAAATCTTATCTAGTGTTCTAGTTTATTGGTTTTCCCTTATGATGGTGCCCAAAACAATTATAACGACTATCAGATCAAAGATTTTTAATTTTTCTTTGGAGAGGGGTTGGAAATGGAAGCTCATTCCATCTAGTGGTCGGGGAGCATATAGCACTTACAAAAGGAAAGGGAGGATGGAACCTTAAAAATTTAGACCGGTTCAATAGTGCTTTGTGTATAAAACTTTTATGGAAAAATATCACAGGATCAAGCCTCTGGAGCAAGGTGAGTAAAGCAAAATATCTAAAAGATGCAGATTGGGCTGCTTGGTTCAGGTTGGAAAAGCTAGATAGCAACAAGTTATTTGTTATTTGGAACAGTCTCATAAATATTTTTTTATGGTTAAAAAAATGGTTGTCATGGGATATTCAGAATGGGGAGCAATTCAAAGTTGGTATTGATCCTTTTGTGGGAGAAAATGACAACTACAAATTACCAGTTATCTTGACTTTTTAGACTTGGCTACTTTGAACATGATTAAAAGACCTCCTTGGGCCATATTGAAAGGAAAATATTGGTTCTTATCAAAAGACTTGGGCTTAACAAACATTTGGGCAGAAATCTAGGGTAATTATATTCATATCTTGAATGTGGAAGGCATAAGATTAAGTGCAGAGGATGCCAAACTTGTTTGGTCTTGGAATAAGGAAAATGGGAAGGTAACAACAAAAGAGGCATACTCTACAATTGTTCATTCACTCTCAACCTGCAACATCAAATGGTGGAACTCTAAATTGTGAAAGTGAGTCTCTTCCTTTAAAAGTGAAATGTTTTTTTCTGGTTGCTAATGGAAAACAAAATTTTAACTTGGCAAAACTTTAAAAAAAAGAGGGTGGATGGGTCCAGGCTTATGTCCTATTTGCAAAAAGGGGGATGAGTCAGTTGATCATTTGTTTATAGAGTGTTTTTTCAACAATGCGGTATGGGCAATAGTTGCAGAGGATCTGAAAATGGTTTTTGATTGGGGTGAAGGAGATCTAAAGGATAATTTTAAATCTTGGTATGAAAAAGAAACTACTTTAAGAATCCTCCCAATTTTCATATTTTGGAACATTTGGATGGTTCGAAATAAGGCTCTATTTGAGAATGTCAGTCCAAATGTCAGTCTGTGTTGTACAAAAAACATTACCCTTTCAAAAGAATTTGACATTGTTAGGGAGAAAAATCATTAGAAATGGTTTTACAAGCCTTTCTTTTCTCCTTTCTCAGCTGTAGGTTTTTTTGATGGTTCTTCGAAGGAAGGGAGATGCGGTTGTGGAATGGTGGTAAAACTAAATGATCAACACTTTTTTAATCTTTGGATGGGGGGTAACGTTGGGAGTAACACAAACGATGAACTTCTTGGAATTTGGGGGGTTCTTTTCTTTGCCAACAAATGTGGTATTGACTCTTTGATTATCTATGGAGACTCCAATATAATAATAGAATGGGCTAGAGGAAATTTCAATTTGCAGGTCCTCAATTTAAATAGTTGATGTAGGAGGACAAAATCGTTGATTAATTCCTTCAATCAACTTTATTTTATTCGCATATCAAGAATCTTCAACATGGAAGCTGGCATACTGTCAAAACTGGCTACAATTTGTGAATTTGGTACTCTATTTTTTCAAGAGGTGCAAGAGGAAAATATTTTGTTGGAAGGTTCTGTTATTTTAGACTAATGCTACTGTTAAGTAGTTGTTTTTGTTGTAAAAGCTATTTTTGTAAGTTCTTTGGTTGGAGGTAGCAAGTAGCTGTAACTAAGTCAAGAAAATCGGTGACTTTAGAATTTATTTTGGAACATTGAAAGGAGTTCTAAATATGTGAGGGAAAAGCTATGAAATATACTATGAAATGAAATTCATTTTTTGTTTCAATAATGAATATCAAATACGGCTTTTTTTCTTCGGAAAAAAACTGATAGTTCCTTCTTGATTTTACGATTAAAATATAAAAAAATGGTTTTTACATAAAAATAATAGAACTCATAGTTCCTTCTTACAAGGTTTTACGAGAGGTAAGTTTTTTAAAATAAAAATATAGAGACTCTTTAAATATTTGTGCCCGCAAATAGTAGCATTGAATCTCCTTCAATCAGTTGCAATCAAAGAGCCTTTGCACGAGAAGGGATTCCTATCCCCACTCGGATTCAAATTAATATTATGCGACGTAGAAAATATATCTAAGTTTTTTACAAGCCTATGTATAGGTTTGAACTGTAGATGCTCTAAGAAACAAACGAACTAAGTAACACGAGCAAGACCATATCCAATTTACTAATAATAACAAAGAGCGTTTGTGTACTAGTGTTCTTTTAATTCTATTTTTCATGCTTATAAGTGATACAAATTTAAATGTTTTGGCATAGCAATCCGTCATGTTTAATGTTTTTTTTTTATAATTTTATAGCTGAAGCCTGAAATAGCCATTCTATACCATTTACATTTGATCTATGCCTCGTCAAATCCGTTTCTACAACATATAGTTATTATTCCTACAAAAATATATATATAACATGATTTTAAATTGAACATATAGTTATTATTCCTACAAAAATATATATATAACATGATTTTAAATTGAAGAATGAAATATTCAAAGAAGATTGTTACAATAATTTGTTCGCTTGAAATCGAAAAACTATAATAGTTGTCTCTTCGAGTTCATTGTTGGGTTTCGTATTATATTTTATTAGAATCTTCAATGGGTTGATCTCAATGGCTACGAATATTGTGAAAGGCTATTGCAAGATTTAGGATGGAAACAATGATCCAACAAATTGAAGAAAGGTTAATCATATTTGTTAATTTGTTCTACTCACGTCATGATAAAATAAAAAGTAGCATTCATTTGTTTTTATATGAAGTAAAAAAAAAATATTTATTTGATTGACTAAAAGAAAAGTGGGAACATGGGCTTAAAAGACGCTACCGAGGAGTATTAATTTGAACTACTTATATTGTTGTAAATGTAAATATAGACTCACTAATTTTTAATCATAAAAAAAAATATTATTCTCTCTTTAAGTGGAAGTATCATGTCAACAAAATACATGAGCATATGCAGTGTTAGGAGTGCTAATTATTACTTAACAAAATTTAGCTACAAATTCGGGTATATAGATGATATGAAATAAGGAAACACATAAGATGTCTAACACATCAATGAGGTAGCTCCTTCTTTCCATGTAGTAGGTCTCATCTTACAAAATACAACGATTTAAGCTCTTTCTTATCATGTGGTTGCCCATAATCGATTATTTAGAAAGATGTCAAAATATTAGTGACACTTGTTCATGGGAGTTGACCACATTACACAAAATAAAGACAAATGTTGCTCTGAATTTACATACCATCATAACCAAAGGAAGGGTAGGTAGCACGCATCGCCAATTACAGTCCCAAGTTAGCGTCGCATGGTTATAAATTTCTAACCACCAACATCATATATAGATGATTCTAGTGGCTATCACTGTTGAAAGATTATCTACAAAATTTGTTGGACCTTATTTATCGCTTAGCCCATTTATTAGCTAATTAAGAAAAGATGTCAGTTGAACCATTCCAATAAGAGCCCATTAAAACACTGAGTGCTCAAAAGAAACAAAATGACACATAGTGCATTAAAAGGGAGGCCATGTAATCCACTTTGCAACTCCTCATGCAATCCACATTGTAGCAAAATGATTGCTTGCATTAACTGGATATGAGAAAAAGCCTGGTGTCATAGATCTTTGTCAAATTTTGTAGCTTGAACAAAGGAGTATGAAAAAAGGGTTCTCCCTCTATTAATGACAGCAAATGCATTGAAGAAAAAGAAATGGTAGCGGAGGAGTCTAAACCAAATTAGGGCGCTACAGTCAATGAATCAAGTATACAAATCTATACTACCCAATTTATTGGAGCCAATAACAAGAAATATGGATTTGTAAGGCGTGTGAAGTGATCTTTAGACTCACATGAGCATGAACTTCAACAGAGAGAGGAAAATAACAATATCTATCACAATAATGGTTATCCAAATAGGGAACTCAAGGGTGCAAGAAGGAGACATTGTAGAAAACAAGGAAGAAGCTAAAAGTCATAATCCTTTGATTGCAGGGCTTCATTCTAATGCAAACAATAAATCATCAAAATCTCCCAACAACTTGTTTACTTCAATGATCACCCAAAATTGCTAACGACAATCATATGCAACAATTCTACCTCAAAAAACAAACAAGATGAATTTATCCTTTTTAAAGTTCAGACGTACCATCAAGAACAACCTACACTTTACAAAAATGTGTTGAATATCACAATTAGAAGAAAACCTAGCACATTCGATTAATTTCTTTGTTAAGGTTAAATATTAGATGCATTTTTGTGTGTAGGGAGAAAATGTCATGACATCATAGAAATCATTCTTTGGTATCCGTGGTTTGTTGTCTCCAAAAAGCCTAGGACAATGGTCCAACCAATCATGCAATATCTATCAATATTATATATGTTATTGGTGGAGCATTGTAATTCAACCCACACCAAATTATCACATTTCCAAGTTCATTTATCCTTCACTTTATGGAAACAATTTTGTAGATGATCTCCTAGCATAGCATGCATGAATTGCTTGCGTGAATATGTTTTTTTCACCTTCAAACAGTTTAGTTATGATTTTGAATAAATTTTTCTCCTCCATTTTGTAAACGACCCTAATTTTTTTTTTAGTACTTTATTGGTCTTTCATTTCTACATATCTTTAACCCAACATTCTTACTTAAATTATCAAGGTGTTGTCTAATCTTCATAACTGATCTAAACTCTATTTTTTTAAGTAACGGTTAATTTTAGTAACAACTATGGTATTTTGATGCAATAACAAAGAAAATGAAATTATAATCATGACTAATATGAACAAAACATTAACCTAGATGCGGGTGCCAGTGAGCCCCACTGACAACGCATGGTGCCTCAGGATGGGAGTCGGATGCATGGCATCGTGCATGCCAGAGTCTTCACTACGCCCCCATTTCTCCCCAGCCTCATTGCGCGGGTGGGTGAGAACGTCTAGTCCCAAGCTGGCCAAAGCTCGGGTCTGTTCAATCAAATTTACTCTAGTTCTTATGGCGGTTAGCTCGCAACATGTGAAGTTTCAGCTGGTACAAAGAGATGAAGTTAAAAATCGAGCCATGGTTGAACACGACATTATCAGTTGGTGTGTCGCAATGGGTGTTTTTCGGTGGATTGGTGTTTTCTTATGGACTTGTGTTTTTTTGTGGTATGATGTTTTCATATGGTCTGGTGCTTTCGTATGGTATGCATTATCTTCTAGCGTTCTTAATGGCCGACTGGCTTTGCATCTTCTCCCACCGCTACTAGTTATACAGCTCCACCACCTCCATTACCAGCATCTGGGCACTCGTTTTTTCAAGATGTCCAGGAAAAGGGGAACCCCCAGAAGGGGAAACAATGGATGAGGAAGATCGCAACGTGGGCTCAGTGTCATGGTAGAGGAAGGTTACGAGGCTAGCATCTCAATGCCTATTCAAGTTTTAATTGATGACTGGGAGGGGCGTCTGGTGAGTGAGTGCCTAGCCACTGGGAGAGGTGGAGGCAAGATCAACCATTATTGGTTGGTTGAAAATATGATGGGAGTCCTCATGGAGCATATGCTGGGGAGTTGGAGTTTGGCTCGAGACACAGTCCTCTTGGTCAAGGCCAAAATGACCGAGATGGAAAACCAGCTCAGTGGCTTGGACGCCACCTTTGCATGGAAGTGTTTGGACAACGGTTCAAGACAAGTCGGGACCATGGAGGTTGGATGTGACAACGCAACAAGAGGAAGGTCGGTGAACATTGGTCCGGCTCCTGTTCAGACTGCGACCACCTGCTTTCCCTTTCCCATCCCGTCCACCATCAAATCGTTGTTCAAAGGGGTGAGGGAGGGTGAGGGCCCGAGCAGCTAGATGACTCCTCTGCCTGTGAAGGCTCCCACAACCAACACTGCTAGCAACTTCGAGTAGGGCAGATGGACCTGCCCCATATTAGAAGAGAAACCTCCCTCCTAAATCCTGCTCATGTCCTCAGCAGTGTCTCGGTCTCCTCCCGGTTCGGACTGTGTTTTCATGTCTTTTTGTAATATGTGGAAATTTCAGTTGTAGTTTTGTTTTTTGTTGGATGGCAAAACAAATAGTTTAAATGTATGCACTCTATGGTGTTTCTGGCTTTCTAAGCCTTTGGACTCTATTTGTAACAAGCTCTCCAGATGACTCTGTATTTTTTATTGGCACCGGTGGTGGTTTCATCACCTACGACCTCCTCTAGGTTTTGTCACACCTGTAACTCTTGTTTTTACAGTGTAATAGAATATACAACTTAAAAAAATATATATAAACAAAACATTGTTTAATCCTAACATAAATGAAAAATTATAAATTGTTAATGCACCATTCCAAAAAAAATCATCTATTTTGAAGCAACAATCTACGCATAAAGAAAAAGAGAAAATGATTATGATTAAATATAACAAAACATTATTTAATCCTAACATGAATGAAAAACTCTGAACAAAGAGATTATTTAATCCTAACATGAATGAAAAACCATGACCGATTGATGTACAATTAAAAAAAATTAAATCATGTAGGCACCCATATGTGCACCTGAATACATAATTGATAGGTATCGGAGTGTATACATAATTTATTTTGTGTGTATTTTTATAGGTTTGTAATTATATATATATGAATTTTTTTTTATAATAAGAGTTTATATTTTTATTAGTAATTTAAGATGTAAGCTTACAGAGGTTTTTCTTCTCTCTATTTGTATACATAAATAAGGGTTCTTTTTTTTCATTATTGTGTCAAAGAAGCGTTTTCTACAACTGAAGTGAGTGAGACGTGTTGTGTTAATAACACTTACACAGCACATGTCGGCTGTAAAAAAAATATAAAACTAAGTACATGTTGGTTTCAAGTTAAAAAAAAATATAAAATAAAACTATGCACATATCAGTTTCAAGTTTTAAAAAATAAATATAAAACTAAGCACATGCTAATTCCAAGTTTAAATTAACCAATTTCAAACTAGAAATGGTATATCAACTCCACACTTTAGCAAAATATAAAACCTTATTGCATCGAAGAGGTGCATTCTACAACCCAAATGTGTAACTCCTTTCGTGCTCATCCTAGAGTTGACACGTGTCCTTTATAAAAAATATTATTTAAATAACTTGTCCGCTTAAATCAAATTTAAATTATTTACAATTGCATACATATAGAACAACATAAATTAGATAAACTAAAACTATAAACATTGGATTGCACATTTATACTCTAAAAAATAGTTTGTACTTTGAGAGACTTGATCCCTCTCGGTGCTAGGTAGATCCCCTTTTAGATGGATCTATGCTGGTTATGTGAAATTGAAAGACAAACAAAACTATATCATCCCAAAAAAACTTAACAAACAACAAAATATTATCATGCCCATAATCTAAGGAAAACTAAGAAGCAACCAAATATTATCCCATCCATGATCCAAGTCTTGATCCATTTCACTTCGCTCTATTTGGTATGTGATATCCATGGTACATATATGCAGGTTTCATAATGCATTGTTTATATTGTGGATTTATCTTTATTTAAGATAATATTTTAATGTAACTTGTAATGACTTGAAAATACGTTCAAAATAAATATGCATTTTTCACATAAAAATAGGGTATTTTAAATATAAGATGTGTTGTCCAAAAAGAGATATAATAATATAGTCTTAAGTATCTAAAAATACACAAAATATAATGCATACTTATTACTTTAAGAATATGTATATGGTAAATTTTCATTATTTCAAACTTTGAATAACAAGTTGCATGTTTTTTTTGTGAATTAATGCTCATAAATTTCTATAGCAACATTTACTTTAAACTTTTGTGTTATATTAGCACTAGTATAGATCCAAGATCCATCTTTACCAAGCACTTAGAGGGATCAAATTCCTTGAGGCTAGAAATTTGGATTAGACTTGAATGAATTTAATCCCTCTCCGCACTTAGTAGAGCCAGAGTTAAAATTGTTCTATACTGATCTTGTTATTAATCTAATCACAATTACCATATTGTTGTTATTGAAAAAATATTTCTCCATTACTTAAATTTATAAAAAAATATAACTAAAATAGATGTTTTTTTCTTCTTCTCACCTTGGTTCTTTCTTTTATTTTATATTTTAATAATTATATAGTGATTCCATCTTTAAATATGGAACATCATAAACTTGGCACATATACGTTTATTATTATTATTTTAAATTTTATGTTTTAAGACTTTGACATCAAAACCATAATTAAGATACATGACTTCATAGGGTCCTTAGAAAAAACAATTAGACACAAACCCATTTTGTGATTATGAAAGAAGAAAGTCAATATAAATTAAAAAATATATATAACAAAATTATTAATCAATTTATAAATTGTCAAGAAAGATGTAGGACTCTCACCCATATAAAGTATATGATTTTTAGCCCCAAGTGTTAGCTCAATTGGTAAGACGTGCGCACACTCTCTCGGTTCGGGGGGAGGTCACGGGTTCGAGCCTTGAGTCCTCTGGGGTTAGGCCTTTTGCTAGGATGGCCGACGATTTACCACCTCTACCATCCACGAATGTGGGGAAGTATTGTTGGGTTTCCCGTGGATCTTTCCATCTGAGAAAAAAAAAGTATATGATTTTCATCCATTAACTAAAAATTAATGCATTATACAAAAAAGACTTACAAAATTCGTCACATACTGCATGATCCTTACAGAGCTGACTCACACAATCAACACCCGACATTGCCGAAGCCAGGAGTCCTTGCTAGGAGTCCTTGCCAGTTGTCATAGCCGTTAGCTAGTAGGTAGTCATAGCCTAAGGTCATACCTGATAGAGATGGACCCTACTGGATGGCACTTATGGCCCTTATGGCCACAGAACAAGTTCCTACCTCATTTATAAAGAGGTTCAACGGGAAAGTTGTTTCGATCCCATCAATTTTTTCCCGATCAAGGGTCTGTGAAATACATGGGATATGTCAGTAACCCAGAGAGAAAAAGCACTCTCCGAGGGCATATGATGTATAATTCCTTGGAATGTCATTCTATGCTCCAATTTCATAGCATCATACTCAAATACAAGAGTTTAATCTTGGCTTAGAATGAACGTTAGCTATATGTTTAACACATGCAAGTTGAACCTGGCTTGCTTCTCCATCTATCCATATGGGGGTAGAAGCACAACATGCACATTTTTTAATGCCTTTATTCAAACATGTTTATTATCCATGCACACTTTTTAATGTCTTTGTTCAAACATGTTTAGTTCTTCGACTATCAGGAACTATATGATTCGGTCTGTCATTTTTTCATTAAAATGGCACATAACTCAAATTTCCAATCCTAAGTTTTTATTAAAAACAAAATCAAACACTTTTGCTAGACCAATTAATAATGGAAACCTTATCTATAGACCAACCAACAAAATCGATCTCTTATTTGGCTTCTTTCAAAGGCATACATGTTTTCAATATCATCTTATCCTATGTTTTTAAGTTTTTCATGGGATGCTTTATGGCTTTAATTTATGAGTTTGATTAATGCTATTTTTGTTTGTTTAGCATTAGTTTTATAGTGACTCTCAACATTAAATGTTTGCTTTAGCTCTAGAAGTCGTTGCTTTACCTCTTTCCCTCTAGAAGCTTCCACGGGAGCCCTTTGCTCTGCCAAGCTTCCATGAGAGCCCTTTGCCAGCCTGAAGGCAGAGACTAATAAGATGAGTTGCAAGTATCAAGTCCCTTCTTTATGCGTTTAGACAATCATGCATGTAGTTTTAAAAATTTGTTTAAAGATGTTATTATCACTGCCTCAGGCAGTGTAATATTGTAATCGATAAACCATTGACTTTGTGTTAACTACTAGTTTGGTAAAAAATCTATTTACATTTTCTAATATGAACATTATAAACATAATTTTATATTTTTATAAATAAAATATAATTATAATGATCAGTAATGTAATTGGTACCTATTATAAAATTCTTATTTTACAATCATTTCACTCGTACAAAACTCTGGTAGGTGAAGTGGCAGCCACCAGTTCCCACGCGTGATTGTCTGTAGGCATATCCTCCTTATCAGCAACAACAAGGGAGTACCTTACTCGCCCTCCGAGGCTCATAATTGTAGGTCACCAGAAACTGCCACATTGTAGGCCTTGTGGTTGAGGATGCATTGTACTTTCCGGATTTGGTTTGGATATCTCCTCTTTGTTCTCAGTTTCCAGATCGATCACTCATTTCCCATAATGTAGTTTTCTTATTTAATATCTATTAAATTCAAAGTATAACGGCTGACATGAGATGATATAAGCATTGAAAGGCCAAAAGTTAAAATCGACATACCTATTGACAACTTACCAAATTACTATTTTCCTATTTAAAGAAAATATTTCGAATATTCTATAAAGTATTTGGCATAGATTATAATACATAAACATTTGGCATAATGCATTTAAAGTTGGGAAGTAAACATCATTTAAAATATGAGAGTAATAATTAATGAGAAATATTAGGTGTATTTTTTAATTTTTAATCCAACAAATTACTACAAATTCTTATAACATTAATTAGTTTATAACTTTAAAAACCAATAAAATAAAAAATAAATTATTTTATAAGAATTAAAAACTATTATTTAAAAAAACCTAATATTAAAAAAATTAACATCAAAAACATTATTTGACAGGGTACTAAAAGATGAGCTTCAGTTCAATGCCTAATGTACTTGTAATACTTTTTGTAAAACCGAGACCAATGGAGTTGACAAAAAATTATAATCATCAAATAACAAAAACAATAAAAGATTATCTATATATATAATTTAGATATAATATTTTTTTAAACTTTAGGTTAGATAAACTAAAGTTTGGTGTGAGGAGACGTTAACTACCACCACCACATATATATATAATTTCGCAAATACATTAGTAATGTGATAATGAGTAATGAAAACCAATTATATGTGAGTTTTCCATTAGTTCTTATTTTGTTTGTAAAAGTATTATTATTGTTTTTTTATTAATAATATCTATTTTATTTGAAGTGTATCATAGTAAAAATATTGACTATATAATGAACAACAATTTTTCATTGATAATGGACAATTGATCCACGACCGTTAATCCAGGTAAATCATAGCTATCTGAATATGGAGTTAAGGCATGGGATCCAAAAGAGTTGCAATCAACACCTATTAAATATATAGACGTTTTCGGCCTTAATGCCAATAAAAATGTTTTTTTCTCATATTAAAAAGGGCTCTTGACTGAATTCAATTCAAAAAGGCCATATGCTATTCCTAAATTAATACATTTATTTTAATAATCCATGCATTACTTGTGTTTAATATTTTGAAATGCAATATGACTATCTATATTAAATTGCCTTTACTCTTTTGAAATGTAATTAAAGCTTATTCTTAAATTAAGTGGGGACTATGTAATTAGGTTATCCATATTACATTATCTATACTTTTTTGAAAGGCAATTTAGCTATCCCTAAACTAAGCAACAGGGGCTAGCTACTGCGTAGCACTTGTTAATTATGTATAGAGTTTGAATGCCAAATCAAGAATTATTTATTAAGTTATGATGTTAAGTCGAGAAACATATTCATTCTTTTGGTTTAAAAAATAAAAATAAAAATAAAATTAAAGTTTCAAACTTTTTTTTTCTCCATATGTTGATGGCAATTTGGAGTCATGGCTTGAAGAGATCGAAGTAATTGCCATCATAGCTTGAAGAGATTGAAGCAAAAAGCTGGCAGATACTAGGTTACATGCGGTTAGAAACTAACGCCCAAGGCCCTTTATTGTCAAATAAATAGTTAATGGAGTACATGTACAAAACCCCTCAACTCATTCATTTTCTATTGTTCACCAATATTGATACCAAGTATATGACAAATGTACAAATTCATAAAAAAAATCCTATGTTTCTGTAAAAGTTTGGCATGCAAATATCTAAATAATAAAATATTAAGATACATGGGTTCAAATTCCTATAATACATTATATTACAACCAACCCCCACCACTATATATATATTTTCATGAGGAAAAGAACAACCTTAAATTATATAAATATGTGTCATAATAACAACAGATACATACTCCAAAGAGAATTTGTACAGTGATGCATCAGCTACAACCAAAATCTGAGAGTTCAAGTCTGAGCTTAAAACATATACATTAAGATATCAAAGATTCGACCCAAGACATAGTTTGACAAAAATATCACTATCATGAACTAAACACCAATGATGGCAATAACATAGCTACATAGAGAAAAAAAAAAGACAACACATGCCTTCTTTCAACAACTACCAAAGTTGGAACCCGCAAAAGTCCACCATTCAAAGAGAAAAAGTAAATTAGTGACAACACAAAGTTCCTTTTGCTATGATCCCATCGTTAGAAAGCTCCTTCCAACAGATCGAGTTCAGAGCCAAGCCAATCCCCTGCTTGGATAGTGAGTCTGCATGAGAGTTATATTCGCGATAGATATGTTGACAAGGCAAGGAGGGATAAAGATCCAACAACTTTCTAACTCTACCAATCCAATAGGAGAGAACAAGGGACTACAAATTATGTCTATGCATCGCCCATTCAATAATAACATGTGAGTCACCTAGGACCAACTGCAGCCCAATACCACGAACTTTGGCAAAAAACAGGTTCCCCCATAGAGCCAAAAGCTCAACACAGGTATTAGTTCCCTTTCTAGCATTCATACAAAGCCAAAAAGAATGGTTCATCCCTAGCTGAATAACCATGCCAACACCACACATGCCATGTTGTTCGGCCCCATCAAAAAAACCTATCCTTTCTCCAGCAAGCAAATCAGGATAACAAATGTTGTGGGATCTTGAACGCGGGCCAAGATCGAATCCAAGATCAAATCTAGATAGGATCATATGTGTAGTTCGTCCAAGGTGGATAGGTATCAGCTGGAAAATATAGTCATTTCTCATACACCAGAAATCCCAAATGCACTGTAAAGCCAACTCTAGAGGGATATTGGAGTGTTCTTCAATTTGTAAAAGAAATTTAGATAAATTACCAACACCCCAATACCAATGGAAATTCATCAAAGCACACAAGTGCATCCACAACCCTCAAAAACATGGACAAAGGAAAAAAAGGTGCCAGTCTCTGAATCTTTCAGACAGAAGATACATCTGCTTGGACCCTAAAATCCCCTCTGGTGAAGCATATCCCAAGTAAGAATCTTATGGTTGAAAGCATGCAAGGAAAAACACTTAACTTTGGGTGATACTCTCCTCTTACACAAGATAGAATGCCACCATGCCGACTGATAAGACCTATAATATTTAAGTAAAAAAAAGTATATCAAGCTGGACATGACTGAGCTAACCTCCTTGTTACTAGACCAAACCAATGTGTTGGGATCATCCGTGAAGAAAATACCCGCCTCCCGCAACATATCGGTGAAACCATCCCATTCGAGAGCTTCCAAACTAGACAACCCCAGGTATTGTGCCGACAACCATCCAGAGGACGGGTCCTCACAATCAACAACAACTTGCTTTAAAAACAAAATATTTTTATCTCGAAGACAAACAAAATATTAACATAAAACTTACAGTGACCAATCCCAAGAATCGGGTCTAGGCCCAGTGAAATATTATTACCTCTACCCACCATCCAATAGAGATCCCGTAAAATACAAGGGAGTGCATAACACAAACTACACCAGACAACCAAACCATTAGTGGTAGTAGACTTCGCTATACACAACCACGAATCAGGAGGTAATCTCTTCATGTATTTGGACCTGAGTATATTGCACCACAAGTTGGACATATTTAAACCTCTCCATAGACTCTTAGCACAGAGGGAAATGTTAAAAAGACCCAGATGTTTAATGCCCCATCCTCCCCACACCTTAGGAAAAGACAAGGAATTCCAATCCCCCAAATGGAACTTTGCAAGATCCTGGGCACCCCTCCATGGGAACCTAAATAGCAATCTTTGAAGAAGAACGAAGATACCAATAGGAACCCAAAATAATGAAAACCAATAAACGGGCAATGATTGCAAAACAAAATTAATCAAGGTCAAATGACCACCCAGAGAGAGCCATTTCGAAGACCAGCGGCTCATATGGAATTGGGATTTTCTAATAAGCTAATCCTAGTCAGATCGTTTGTATGAATTGGATCTGAGGAAAAAACCCAAATAAGAAATACCGACATCCAGATGTCTGCTTTGAACAGAGAAGAGATTCACAATATCTTGTAACGTACTACCATCAACCCCACTGTGCATGAAACAAGATTTAATAAAACTAAAGGTCATTCCCGAAGCTTGATAGAAAAGGTCAATCAACCCCTTGATGAAGAGCCATTCAACATAAATCCCACACCCAAAAAATATGACGTCGTCCACAAAAAGAGTATGGGTTACGTAAATAGACCCAGAGACCTTCACACCTTTAATCAAATTATCCACCTTAGCCTTTCTGAGAAGCAAAATCAGGTCCTCAATAATTAATAAGAAGAGCTACAGTGATAATGATCAACCTTGACATGTTCCATGAGTCCCTTTGAAGAAGGACATAGGTGAGCCATTTAACAAATCAACAAAAGAAGAAGTATTCACACAAGACATAATCCATTGAGTGATGTTCATTGGAATACCAATATGAAGGAGGATCAAATGTAAAAGGGACCGATCCACTTTATCATATGCTTTTTCCAAGTCCAGTTTAAGAACCATCGTAGAAAGAATTTGTCACTCCAGAAGAAATCCAAACTGCTCGGCAGACATAACCTTACCCATAGCCCTTTTCATCATGCCCGCAATAATCTTAGTGATAAGTTTGTACAAAAGATTGCATAATGCAATCAGTCTATAATCAACAAAATTGGTTGGTCTATCAACCTTTGGAATAAGAGTCAGATAGGTAGTATTTAGACTCTCAGGGATAAGGCCAGTGACTTTGTTTTCTCCAATGGCCTCCACAAGCTCAGAGCCAAGCATTTTAAAGAAATGAAGATAAAATTCCAAAGTCCACCCATTGGGCCCAGGGATCTTATCTTTTGCAAATGCTTTTAGAGTATGTTCCACCTCACTCAACCCAATAGGACGCCCAAGCTGACTGCACTCCTCCTCATTGAACATAGTCGGATAAAGTTTTAGAACCTCTAGTTGATCAATAATGTTTGCATTCTTAGGATCCTTGTATAAACCTGAGAAATAAGAGATGTCCCTCTCTTTAATAGAGTCTTGGTCAGTAATTAAATTTCCAGAATCGTCGACAGATTCCCAAATTGAGTTTGTGATCCTCCTTCGATTCACAAAGTTATGAAATTTTTTTTTTTTATTTTCATCCCCCGCTTGAAGCCAAATAGCTTGACTCTTTTTCCGAAGAGATTCTTCCTTATGAGTAAGAATAATATGTTTCTAATGAAAAATATCTTTGATGAGATCAACTTTCTCAGTACTGAAATCTCCCACACCTAGATCATCTTCCAATCTACCAATTTCTTCTTCAATAGTACAAAGATCTTTGTCTTCCTTCTTTTTTTTCATCTTTTTCCCATTCTCTGACTAAGGGCCACAACTTTGATAATTTAAAAAGTAAAGCATGAATTCGAGAGTAATGTGGTGGAACCTCCCCTAGTAGAAAATCCCACTTAGATTTGATCATAGAGTTGAATTCATCCACAGACAACCACAAAGGGTTAAATTTAAAAGGGTACAGGGATTTATTCTTGTTAAAGTCAAACTGTAATACAATGGATTTGTGATTAGAGAAGCCGGATGAGAGGTTCCAGCTCTTGAATCTCCCTAGTAAATCACATAAAGAACCAAACATAAAAAACCTATCAAGTCTTTTAGAGATGCCATCATCACCACACCTACCATTAGACCAAGTTGGAGTCAGAAAACCTAGAACAATATCCACCAAGATAGCCCCATCAAAGATAGAGTGGAAGTAATCCACCATAGGATCAATAGAACAACCAGAACCCCAAACTTCTTCAACCGACCAGGTAAATTTTAAGTCCCTAGCTAAAATGAGAAAAGGAAGAGTAAGTAGACAATGGACTTAAATTTGTCCCAAAAAGAGACCCTTTGTGAATAGGGGTCATAAATATTCAACAAATGAACCTGTTCTCCAAAATCCTTGAGCCTCCCTTTGAGAAGAAGACCTGCAAAAGTATTGAAGGCCTTGAGATCAACCATCACAGGGTTCCATCCCACCAAGGTACCCCCAGAATTACCACAGGCATCCAGAGCACTACCAAACCACCCCAAACGCAGTTTAAGAAAGAATTCACATGCATCTTCCCCAGACGCAGTTTAAGAAAGAATTCACACGCATCTTCCCCAGACGCAGTTTAAGAAAGAATTCACACGCATCTAAAATCCTTTTGAAAGTGGCTCGTTTTGGCCCCCCTCCCAGCCCTCAAATGTAGAAGGATGCTAGATTCATCAGATAACCTCCGAAGTGGCTGTACATGCTCTAAGGGCCCGAGGAGAAGAAGACAGAGTACAGTCGGTCAACCCATGCAAAGAGAGAGGAGAAACCCTAGGGTTGATGAAAGATTGCTCCCAAATAACATCCTTTAATCCCTGCATATCCTTGGAGGACTTCTTCTTTTTTATGACAGTAACAAAATCTCGGTTGACAGAAGGGAGTGGAAGAATCTCAACAAATGGAGATTCAACCAAAGCATAAATGGGGTTAGGATTAAAAGGCTAATAAGGGGTAGGGGGAAAAGGCACCACAACACCATCAGACATAGGAGATAGTCTCGAACCCACCAATGGCTCATCAATCAAAGAGGAGGGTGAAAGAGAAATATTGAGACCATCCTTCAACTGAACAGGAAGTAGTGGAAAGTATTTTGAGAGAAAGGACACCCTATCCTCCCCCAGAGAGTTCAAAACCCCAGTAGCAGAGAAATATGCACATCCCACACATGCATTCAATGAAAATCCCGACATCACATGAGAAACAACAGATAGGTCCTTCATAGTCATCCGTAGGGCCAGAGAAGGTTCAGAAACATCCAACAAGGACAAAGAGCCAAGGATATCAACTGAGTCAATAAACTTCAAAAGAAGAGGGACATTAGAAGCAAACTTACCAACAAATGCTAAAGTTGATTATTTGTCGAGAGGTAGCGGAAAGTTGATGTCCTTTTCCAACTGAGCCTGATCATCATCAGAGAGATGTGCAACACCAGAAGACCAATCCTTCAATGGACAGGAGAACTTGGAATTTCCCGTCCTTCGACAACTGTGGCATCAAAAAGCCATCTTCCAGTAATCAAGCCTTTGAATAAATGAGCCCTCATCCCAAATGATCTACAAATCGTCTGACAAACCCTCAGACAAGTCGATATCCAGAAGAACATGCGACATGGATCAATCAAACCCTAACAGACGATCTTCCTCCATAAGAATAAAGGTGCCGATAGAGTTGGTTGCCGCTATAAAACCACGAATATTCCAACAATGTATAGGAAAATCAGGGAATAACACCCAAAGGTGTCGATGAACCACACGTTCAATGCTTGGGTTGAAACCCACATGCCATCTCTCAAGGACCAGCGAACCCATGCCCAGGATCTAATACTGAGACGCAATGGCAACCCTGTCATTGACTGATAACAATTGAAACAAAACCCACCCATTAACCAACATTACGAATTTTGGGATAGATTTAAGAATGGGCTTCCAAGCATCCTTAACGCAAGCCAGAATGTCGAGTTGAGATAATTTAACATATTCAAAATGACCAAGTAGCGCACAATGAGACAGGTCCGTCACCATATCAATGGTAATGCCACGCCCCAGAATGCACATCGGCCTGCCAGCTTTAAATTTTTCGAAAACCAACTTAGGTGGGTTAAGTGGACCAATTTTAGACACATGACGACCATGCACCCCTAGAGTTCCATCCACCGACCCCGTGGATTTGTGGGGAGCCACCGCCGAAGATGGATCTATCGCAGAAGGGTTCATGGAGGATGCCGATGTCAACTTTGAGCAATGTACCCTCACATTGGGGTATACCCAGAAGTCGAAAGTCAACCGTGAAGGTTGCGCCATCCCCAAAGGACTGCAACAAAGGAGCCATCAAAGGAAAAATTCAAACCCAACAGAAAACTGACAAAAAACAAGTCCACTGACAGTCCAAAAAACTAGACGAACATCAAACAAGACCCATAGATAACAAAGGTCAAGGTTCCCACTTTTTTTATCAGGTTGATACTAGGTCTGCATGGGTACTTAAATCCTGAAAGCCATAAAGAACATAAATAATGAGAAAAAATAGTCCCCAAGTCCCCCATAGATCGCAGGCCAAGAAGACAACAACAAGCTAGTCGGACAAAACCCAAAAATCAAGGAAAATGAAAACCTAGACAGGCTTCACTGGAATAAAACCACCAGCTGATTAAATAACTAAAAACAAGAAATAAAGCCACAAAACGTGGAAAAACCGGCTTACAACAAAACAGACCAAGAGTGAGAGGGTGGTAATGAAGCAAGCCTACCAGAAAAATCCCATAAATCTAGGAAGAAGAAAAGCTAGGCTTCTTAGAGAAAGAAATCCACTAGCAGAACAATAACTAAAAACAACAAAAATAGCCACAAAGCATGGAATAAGACCGATAAACAACAAACCAACCAAGAAATAGTCAGCGGTAAAGAAGGAGATGAGCCAAAAAACCAGCCACAAGTGTTTGTGCGTCGTTCCTCCAACCGTCGCTAGGGTTTGAGCATCGGTTCATTATATATATATATATATTCTTTCCTCACTAAATAGTAATAAGTGTGGAGTTCCTCATATGTTAATCAGCGGGGTTTAAGGTTGAATTGTGAGTTTAAAACAATTTAGAAATGGTTTATTTAATTACTAGATAAGCATTTGATTAACCCAAGCCTCCTTCACCATCCAATAGCATCCTACATTGTTTTTCAGGTTTTTCACGAAATAAAAAATAAAATAAAGGTTGAGTGCTATTGGAAAGGTTGTTTTTAATAGGTAATTCTTCTTTCGGTCTGATTTCCTGTCGTTAATATGTATACTTTTGTTATCTCCTTGGAGGTTACAAGTTTAAAATCGACGAGGGTAGGGTTGTTCATTGACCTGTTATGACAAGGCTCGAAAGGTAGCCGACCCTTGGGATAGAGGCTCACCTTGGTGGGCTTCGAGATGTCTCAGCGCTTGCTGAGTCACAAGTTACTAGTATATTTGGCTTGCAGGATGTTGGATATACTCTTGGGAGGTTGTTGTTCCCATGGTTAAAAAAGAAGAAAAGCAACTACATGAATTCGACTATTGCATGTGAACTACTTGAAACTTTCATTTCATTCAATTTAAGAAATTATATGATTAAAATATTAAAAATTTAATATATATTAAAAATGGTTTTTGCATAAAAATAATAAAATTGATAGTTGAATATTGTAAACTAGAGATACATAAGATCTTTGAGCGGAGCAAGAGGCTGGTGGCGGTGATCCTAAGAAACCCTAGCGGGTGCAGAGTTAGCATCATCTAGATTCGCTAATTATTTGACTTAGGGGTTTCGATAGCGACAAATATGGCAAGGAAGAAAAAGTTAACATTTAACAAATATCAATGGGACTTGGTTTTTAGGACGAGTGGTAGCTCATTGGAGGGTTTTGATGGTGAAAAGAGAAAGGACCTTGTGATAGGTGACCGAGCCATGGTGCCGATAGTTGACTTGGGTTAAAGGTTTCTTGACATCGAGACACCAAAGGAAAGGAACCCTTGTTGAGTTCAAGCAATGGAGCTGTGCGTTCTGTGCATGAGAAAGAGTTTGGTCAACCGGATGCTGAAGAAAGAACGATCACAGAAGTTTGCTCTGGGGGGAAGGCCATTTGTCCTAAATGAGGAACCGAAGGAAATTTTCAGGAATTTGTGGAGATAGGGACACCTGTAGCTGCATAAATGGTTTGTGCAGAGGAAATTTTAGTAGCTCGTGGAAAGGGTTGGTTAAAGCAGAAGGAGAAGGTTGTGAAAGTAAAGAAGGTGTTGGCCAATTTTACAATAATCAAGGAGTAGACCCTTGATATGGAGGAAGGATTGTCTAGATGGGCGTTGGTAGACAGACTTGAGTATGAAAAAATGTCTAGATTGGAGATAATGAAGTGGGTGCAGGAGAGATGGAAACCCTTGGTTGATTACTTCTGTAACAACTCGTTTTTGACCCCATGGTATTGAATTGCATATGATGTAAATATGTATTAAATCACGGTGTGGAGCTCAAGGTAAAGGCCTCACCATGGGTTTAGTGTTTGATGTTTCGACGATTAAAATCGATGTCGATGGTTTATGTGCTAGCCAGGCACAATGTGTTTTGAGACATAATGTAAAATGCAATTTAATAAAAATACCACAACTATCTATGCGCCGCAACGTTAAAGAGATGGGGGCATGATTTCACAAGGAATAGGGAGGGGGAATTATTCAAACATTGAGCCTATGGGAAAATCCAAATGTCTAAGGTATAACCCATAAAGTGTTCAACTACCATTTTTTTCCTTTCGTGCCCAATTATCTAGAAGTGGTTGAAGAAGTTATCTCCTTGGGATGGGAAAGGCATGGAGGTCAAATTCGAATTTAGGAGGTCACCCATTTTTGGAATGTGTGTTTTTGAATTTTGGGGCAAGTGAAATCTTGGGAAGGCATGTCCAAGCCATTATGCATCCATGACTTTCATTTCTCACCCATCCTCATAGAGTTTTGGTTCCCTCACGCAGTAGGAAGAGACTAAGCTCTCTCCTCCACGGTTTGGCTGTTGTTCACTTCCCTTCTCCATACTCAGAATGCGTTTTGGGTGTTGCTGGGGAGAATGGGAAGGAAGGGACCATGATTTTGGGGTTTGAGGAGGCTGTTTTTTCCCCTATGAGAAAGCTGGGAGTTCTCCTCCACGTTTTTTCTGCATTTTTCCTATTTTATCCAAGATGGGAAACTCGTTTTTGGGTTTCCAGCGAGTGGGAGAATATACCCACAAATTTTGGATGTTGTTGAGTTCGTTTTGGCCACATTAGGGCCATAAACGACTCTGGAAAATCGAATTTCTGTCAGAGGGATGTTTTCCCCATTTTATTGTGTCAGTTGTAATTGCAAATCCCGTTTTTGGTAATGCCCAGTGGATGGGAGAATAGATCCGTAGTCA
Source organism: Pseudotsuga menziesii (assembly GCA_001517045.1). Lineage (NCBI taxonomy): Eukaryota > Viridiplantae > Streptophyta > Pinopsida > Pinales > Pinaceae > Pseudotsuga > Pseudotsuga menziesii. The sequence continues at coordinate 35,247 of LPNX011057163.1, forward strand.
GAGGGTTTGATGAGGCCGTATTTACCTTTGGGAATCCCAAGAACGTTTCCTGAAAATGTATTTCCTCATGCTGGGTTGTTTGCCCCAATTTCAATTCCCGTTTTGGTTCCTAGGAACTTTTTTTTCATATCCAACACTTGTGTATGACTGTGTTTGATTAAATGGGTTGACTGTGTGTTTGATGCAAGTGTGGCTTTGCTGGATAAGTCCGAGGAACCCATGTGTTGCTAATTAGTTTCCTTAGAAGCTTGTAGAACCCAATTTCTTATTGGCTTGGTTGGACAGTCTGTGAAACCCAACGGTGTGTTGGTTTGACTGTGGATGTTTTCAAGTTTTGGGCTATGTGTGAGCCTGTTATTTCCCTAGTGCCTCGTGTAATCATGCCCAGCTCGGGGGTGGCAGTGACACTGAGAGATTGATGAGCACACTGGCCTATGGTTGGGTGGAACGTTGCAATGACGTAGCTAGTTGAGGGCCAACTTCTTTTCCAGATAAGTATTTTTGTGTATTTAATCTCTTCAATGAGTTGTTATGAATTAAAATGAACATGATGAATGCATGAATGAAATAAATGTGTTTTCTTCCTCTATAGATTGTATTATGCATCTTTGTATGTTTTTATATTAATGCATTTTATTTTTATGTTTATGATCATGGGGCTATATTGCCTAGTTTGACAGTAGCAGTGTGTCGTAGTCACGTCCTCTCCATCATCGATATGAGGGGTGGGGACGTGACAACTTCCCTCAGGTGATAACACTTCCAAGAGGCTGGTTCGTTTTTGTATTCCTCACTGATGAATATGTAGAAGAGATAATGAACAGGTCTTGGGTTATTAAGGAAGGGTCGTTGGTGTTATGGCGATGGACTGTGCATTTCGACCCCTACAAGAAGAAATTAGATAAGCGTCATTTGTGTTTATTATTACCTGGCCTTCCCCTTCAGTTTTGGTCAAAGTATTTTATGGTAAACCTTGCTAATCATTTGGGAAAATTCATTTATGTGAACCCTTCTTTGATTAGAGCAGGCGAGAGAACCTTAGCTAGGGCTTTAGTGGAATTTGAAATGTTTGAGGGTTTACTTGAGGAAGTGACTATCACATGGGGCGAGCAGTATTTCTTACATAAGCTTGATTATAAAGGAATACCATTTAGATGCCCAAATTGCATTAATACAAATAATTTCAAGGCAGATTGTTTCTGGTTGAAAGATTGGTCAAGATGAGCGTAGCCTTCGTCGTGGAAACATTAGAGGAAGTTTGGGGTCTAAAATGACAATATAAAAAAATGTGCCATGGATGAGTTAGATAGAGTTGGATTTTTTAAGCTAATAGAATTTCAATATCTTTGGTCAACCATTATGGTTGAGTTGGACATATAATGCTTATGTGTCATAATTTTATTTGGCAATAGCTAACTCCTTATCAACCTCACCTTGGTTAAGACTGTAAAACAATAAGTTCGAAATACGATATATATACTTGAACTAATAAATATATAATATTTTATTTGATCACTACTTCCAACTCATTTAAAAAATAATTCTAGCATTAATTAAAATAATTCTCACATTTTGAAATACTAAAGCATTTAGTAATCAATATTTAAAAAACAAAACTAAATAATATTTAATTTTAAAAGGACTTATCTTAAAATACTAAATACAAATATTTAGTATTTTTAATATCACAAAATATATTTAAAAGAAATATATATATTTAATTAGTACATCTCCAAATACTCCACTAATTAGAACAATAGTAATATAAAATAAAAATAGAAAATAGAATTTATATTATTTAAGCATACATCTTTTTTTAAATATCTACATATATTTAGTTACTACATCCTAAATAAATAAAAATTGTATATACTAACACAAACAAAAAATATTTTTAATATTACTAAATAGAATATAATAAGTTTATATTAAAACAAAATATTACTAATATAAAAAAATAAATATTATTATTATTGGTATTAGTACATATTAAGTGAATTTGTTTGTTTTATATAAATCAAAATCTTTAATTAATTTTTTAAATGAATAGTTAATTTAAATAAAAAACTATTTTTTATAAGCTTTATATAAACATTATAAGCTTTATATAAGTTTAAATTATATTATTATTATTATTATTATAAACCTTAAAATAAAAAAACTAAACATTATAATTAAAAACAATTAATTTAAATAAAAATATTCTTGTAATGAAATTTGATTTTGCGTTTTCCCTTCCACTTAGTTTGAATTTACCTTTGCCCACTCAATTTAATTTTACCTTTGCCTACCCATCCATTGTCCATCCAATTTGAATTTACCTTTACCACCCAATTTGATTTTACCTTTGCCCTCCCACCCATTGAATAAATTCATATTAAAAACGATAAAAATGGTCTTAATCATTGAACCATTGATCAACTAACGATTAAACCATTGATAGAGACCATTGAATAACCATTGAACCAAATCTTTTAATCTATTAATTTGAGACAAATGATAAAATAACCATTTGACCAACTTTGAATCTAGTCCCACGCTGGTTTTCCATTTGAAAAAGAACAGAGAAATGAAAGTAGTGGGCACGTTGGCTAGATGAGCTGATTGGGGCTTGTTCTGTTTGTTGGTTTCTTTCCAAGATGAATCTCTTTCAGTCGATGAATTCATTGGAATGAATTGCCCTCAGAACATTGGCCATTTTTTTAGATTTTCATAAATATATGTTCTTATTTTATGATTTTATTATAAATATTATATATACAAATTTAAAAATCAACATGAAAAAAATTATATAAGAATATATATGGTTTATTAGATTATATAAATTATAAGAACATATATTACTTATTGTTTTTTATTTTATGTAATGTAATATTTTTTATATGAATAGATATAAAATTTATATTAAAAATTAATAGTGATTTTTTATTTATTTTTAATATTATTGTAATTATATTTTTCATTATCATTTAAGTATGAATATATTTGAGTTTTGCATTTTATTAAATATATAAAAAGTAGTGGTGCATTTATTTAAAAAAAATCCACTATATCATTTATTATGTGTGCAGGAGAACCTAAATATTTCATTAATATTTTTAACCAATATCTCTTTACTCTACATTAACTCAACACACTTGTTAACTGCCATTAATGAGACAATTTAGGTTGACTTTCATTAGATTTGACATGGCATATTTGTAGTGTGATGTGGCTTTTTTTACTATTTTCCTTGTGAGGCCCATTTTAGACCCCAAATTTCCTCTAATGAGGACAATTTTGACCTCTGAAGAAGAGAATGAGGACATTTCATTAGAGGGTAAGTCACGCTCTAAAACTTTGGTCACTTATGAGGATTTAACTACTTCTGAACTTAGGTTTATTAAATCAGTTGAGAAAGAGTTTGATTTAAAAAAGAAGAAAATCTTGGTTTCTTATCCATTAAGGGTAAGTTCAGAGGATGGGGAGTCTTTTGGCAAGGGTTTGGGAGAGAGGGTTTCTCAAAATTTAGAAACCCTTGACTGCAAAACTCCTTTAAGCTCTAATTGAAAGAAGGGGAATCCTACTTAGGAGGTTTTGGGAAATTCTCCTTTGTTAATTCCTGATGGTGATCCCTCTCTTGTGGAATCAAGTCATAATCATGCCGGGTTTGTGGCAGGTAAAGAGAACCAGGAAGGAAATAATGTGGAATTTTTAGGTGATATATAGGTGACACCTTTGGATACCTATATTAATAGGCCTTCAATTTCACCCTTGAAGACTCCGATAAACTCAATTTCTCATTAAAATGTCACTATAAGAAGGAAAGGGTAATTTTTTTTCCAAAGTTAGGGTTTGATTTCTTGAATGAAGATGAACGAAGAAATAGTGGCTAGTATGTTCCTCTGCCAGAAAGAATTAAAGAAGCAAAATATGGTTCTGTTAAAGGAAATTGCAAGGCGCTTAGAGCAACGAAGCATCTATTGAAGGTTACACAATGATTTGCATTTCTTTGAATGTAAGAGGGCTAGGGGGAAGGCCTAAAAGAAGATCCCTTAAAATGTTTATAGAATCGAATCGTGCGGATGTTTGTTTCTTCCAAGAAATGATGGCTGAAGCAAATAAAACTTGTGAATCTCTTCTAAAGCTTCTTAAAGACTGGGAGGCGTGTGCTGTGGAATCAGAGGGTCTATCGTGGGGCTAGGATGTAATATGGAACCCTAGATATTATGATGTTAGGCCTTACAAAACGAAGGATGGTATTATGTTGGAAGGTAGAGTTCAGGGGTTTGATGGTACAATGATATTGTTAAATATTTATGCTCCTTACAAAGAACGAAGAAGTTACTGGGAAAATGTGGATGCAAGTGGAGTGTTAAGGCTTCCAAATCTGATCATTGGCGGGGATATGAACTTCACATTGTTTTCAAATGAGATTTGGGGATCTTTGGCTCCTTTCTTCCAGGATATGTTTACAAAAAACAATTTGGTGGATATATGTCTTGTGAAACTTACACCCACTTGGAAAAATAATTGTCAAGGAGATAAGGGGGGGAGGTAAAAGACTGGACATGTTTTTCATGACGAATTCTTTGATTGATAGAGAAAGTGTAAAATTTAGAATGTGTAATATCTTGACAAATCTTTCTTATCACAGCCCAATTGCGTTGCAAGTTGAAGAAGAGGAGTTGGCAAAAAAATGCCCTTTCAAGTTTAATCAATCATGGTTAAAGGAGGAGTCTTTATTCAAAGTGGTAAGGGAGTTTTGGCCTACAATTCAAATTGAAGAGAGATTAAATGTCATGGATAGCATGATGAAAAAACTCTAGAAGTTGAAAAAATTAGTAAAAGTTTGGATAAAAAGGAAAGAGGAGGAAGAAAGACGGGATATCATTCAAATTGAAGGAAGTATAAAGGAAATTTTAGTGACGATTTTGACTACAAACTTCTCCAAGGAAGACAAAGCTCAGTTAAAAAATATGGAACTGAAAAAGGATGATATTCTGAGAAGATCTGAAGAATTATGGAATTTGAAAAGTCGAGCAATAAGGGTGGAGGCAGGTGACATGAATACAATTTTTTTTCATAAACATGCTTCTTATAGGAAAAGTATAAACACAGTCAGGGAAGTCTTGACTCAGTTGGGTGATAAGACACATTCCCAAGCATGAATACAAAGAGAATCAATTGCTTATTTCTCCAATTTGTATAAAGATCCAAGGAAGACCAATATTGGGGAGTAAATGAAGGTTTTAAAGCTCATAAGTTCTTTTTTTACTTCTGATGAGGGTTTGGATTCGGGTAAGGAAATCAACCTCGAAGAAGTTATCTCAGCTCTAAAAATATTTTCCGAGAACAAGAGTCCTAGACCAGACGGGTGGTCGACATAATTCTTCGTGGTTTGGTGGATATCTTGGGAAAAGATTTGTTGGATATTGTGAAATTCTCCAGGAAAGAAACATTTATGAGCGGAGGCCTTAATGCTCCTTTTCTATCTCTGATTCCAAAAAAGGAGAACCCTGTTTCCTTTAGTGACTATAGACCAATTGCTTTGTGCAATTTGATCTACAAATTAGTAACAAAAGTTATTGCAATCAGACTGAAGCCCATTCTTTCTAAAAGGATTTCAAAGGAACAATCTGGCTTCTTATTGAATAGGAAAATCCTGGAAGCAATTGGTGCTACCCAAGAATGTTTACACTCTACAAAAACTAAGAGATTGAAGTCTTTGATTCTAAATATGGACATAGCGAAAGCCTTTGACAAAGTTGATTGGGTTTTTTTTATGTTTGGCTTTAATCCATGTTGGTGTTCTTGTGGATGCTACAAATTGTATCCTCGCATGTGTGTCTTCAACAAATTTCGCCATACTGGTAAATGGGGCTCCAACTTCTTTCTTTCCAAGTTTACGTGGTCTTAGCCAAGGTTGTCCCTTATCTTTGCTACTCTTTCTGCTGGTAATCGAGGGTTTTAGTAGGCCTCTCTTCGAGGAAAAACAAAAAAGAAAATTTTACAAGTATGAAACTAGCTCCTGGAATTTTATAACGCATTTGCTCTTCGTTGATGATGTAATAGTTTTTGGGAAGAACTCAGTGAATGAGTGGAAGTTTTTATATCAAATTCTGGGCATTTTTTGTTTAGCCTCTAGAATGGAAGTCAAGCCAGAAAAATATGTGTTTTATCATAATAGAATGTCTGTGGAAGAAAGGGATTCTATCACATTTGTTTTTGGGTATAATGTGGAGACTCAAGAAAATGGCTTTAAATACCTGGGTTTCTTCCTGAAACTAAACGGTTACAGGAATTTGGACTGGTTGTGGTTAGTTAAAAGAATTGATAAAAAACTAAGTTATCTCTTGGAGGGAGATTAACCTTGGTGCAGGCAGTCTTATCCAATGTTCTAGTTTATTGGTTTTCCCTTATGATGGTTCCCAAAACTATTATAAAGACTATCAGATCAAATATTTTTAATTTTCTTTGGAAAGGGGTTGGAAATGGAAGCTCCTTCCATCTAGTGGCCTAGGAGCGTATAGCGCTTCCAAAAGGAAAGGGAGGATGGAACCTTAAAAACTTAGATTGGTTCAATAGTGCTTTGTGTATAAAAGGTTTCTAGAAAAATATCATGGGATCAAGCCTCTGGAGCAAGGTGAGCAAAGCAAAATATCTAAAAGATGCAGATTGGGCTCCTTGGTTCAGGCTGGAAAAGATAGATAGCAGCAAGCTCTATGTTTTTTGGAACAATTTCATAAATAATTTTTTTTTTAATGGTTGAAAAAATGGTTGTCATGGGATATTGGGAATGGGGAGCAAGTTAGATTTGGTATTGATCCTTTTGTGGGAGAAAATGACAACTACAAATTACCAGAGGAAATTATCAGCGATCTTGAATTTTCAGACTTAGCTACTCTGAACAGGATTAAAAGACCTCCTTGGGCTGTATTGAAAGGAAAATATTGGTTCTTATCAAAATACTTGGGCTTAACACGCATCTGGGCATAAATATGGGATAATTATATTCATATGCTGAATCTGGCAGGCATAAGATTAAGCGCAGAGGATGACAAACTTGTTTGGACTTGGAATAAAGAGAATGGGCAGGTAACAACAAAAGAGGCATACTCTCCAATTGTTCATTCACTCTTAACCTGCAACATCAAATGGTGGAACTCTAAATTGTGGAAGTGGTCTCTTCATTTAAAAGTGATTTTTTTTTCATGGTTGCTAATGGAAAACAAAATTTTAACTTAACAAAACTTAAAAAAAAGAGGGTGTCTGGGTCTATGATTATGTCCTATTTGCAAAAAAAGGGGATGAATCAGTTGATCATTTGTTTAAAAAATGTGTGTTTCAACAAAGCGGTATGGGCCATAGTTGAGGAGGATTTGAAAATGGTTTTTGATTGGGGTGAAGGAGATCTGAAGGATAGTTTTAAATCTTGGTATGAAAAAGAAACTACTTTAAGAATCCTCCCAATTTTAATCTTTTGGAACATTTCGAAGGTTCGAAATAAGGCTCTATTTAAGAATGCCAGTCCAAATGTCAGTCTGTGTAGTACAAAAAGCATTACCCTTTTTAAAGAATTTGATGGTGTTAGGGGGAAAAATCATCAGAAATTGTTTTACAAGCCTTTCTTTTCTCCTTTCTCATCTGCAGGTTTTTTTGATGGTTCTTTGAAGGAAGGGAGATGCGGTTGTGGAATGGTGTTAAAACTAAATGATTAACACTTTTTTAATCTGTGGATTTGGGGTGTTGTTGGGAGTAACACAAAAGCCGAACTTCTTGGACTTTGGGGGGTGCTTTTCTTTGCCAACAAATGTGGTATTGACTCTTTGATTATCTATGGAGACTCTAAGATAATAATAGAATGGGATAAAGGAAATTTCAATTTCTAGGTCCTCAATTTAAAATTTTGGTGTAGGAGGACAAAATCGTTGATTAATTCCTTCAATCAACTTTCTTTTATGCACATATCAAGAATCTTCAATAGGGAATCCGATAGACTGTCAAAACTGCTTACAAATTGTGAATTTGGTACTCTATTTTTTCAAGAAGTACAAGAGGAAAATATTTTTTTAGAACGTTATATTATTTTAGACTAATGCTACTATTAAGTAGTTGTTTTTGTTGTAAAAGCTATTTTTGTAAGGGATTGTCTCTAGGAAAATAATAGAGTTCATGTTTTGTAAGTTCTTTGGTTGGATGTAGCAATAACTGTAGCTATGTTAAGAAAATCAGTAACTTTAGAGTTTATTTTGTAACGTTGAAAGAAGTTGTAAGTATGTAAGGGAAAAACTATGAAATGTAATATGAAGTGTAAGATCTTTTTGTTTCCATAATGAATATCAAAACAGTTTTTTCTTGGAGAAAAAATAACTACAAAGTTTTACAATTAAAATACTAAAAATTTAATATATATTAAAAAAATGGTTTTTACATAAAAATAATAAAACTGATAGTTCCTTCTTACGAGGTTTTACGAGAGGTAAGTTTTTAAAATAAAAATATAGAGAGTTTTTTAATATTTGTGCCCGCAAATAGGAGCGTTGAATTTCCTTCAATCACCATTGCGATCAAAGGGAGTTTGCATGAGAAGGGATTCCTATCCCCACTAGGATTCAAATTAATATTATGTGACGTGGAAAATATATCTATAGTTTTTAACAAGCGTATGTATAGGTTTGAACTGTAGATGCTCTAAGAAAAAAACGAACTAAGTAACACGACCATATCCAATTTACTAATAATAACCAAGACTGCTGTTCTTTTAAGTCTATTATTCATGCTTATAAGTGATACAAATTTAAATGTTTTGGCATAGCAATCTTTCATGTTTAATGATTTTTTTTTTAAAACTTCATAGCTGAAATAGCTATTCTATACCATTTACATTTGATAGTTATTCTCTAACTGGTCAAATCCGTTTCTACACCATATAGTTATTATTCCTAAAAATATATAACATGATTTTAAAGGGAAGGAATGAAATATTCAAAGAAGATTGTTACAATAATTTGTTTGTTTGAAATTGAAAAACTATAATAGTCAAATGGCTACGAATATTGTGAAAGGCTATTACAAGATGGTTAGGATGGAAACAATGATCCAACAAATTGAAGAAATGTTAATATATTTGTCAATTTGTTTTACTCACGTTATAACAAAATAAGAAGTAGCATTCATTTATTTTTATATGAAGTAAAAAAAGATATATTTATTTGATTGACTAAAAGAAAAGTGGGAACATGGGCTTAAAAGACGCTACCGAGGAGTATTAATTTGAAACTTATATCATTGTAAATGTAAATATAGGCTCATTAATTTTTAATCATAAAAATAATACTATTCCGTCTTTAAATGGAAGTATCATGTCAACAAGATACATGAGCATATGCAGAGTTAGGAGTGCTAATTATTACTTAAAAAAGTTCGCTACAAATTCGAGCCTACAAAGGATATGAAATAAGGAAACATGTAAGATGTCTAACACATCAATGAGGTAGCTATTTCTTTCCATGTAGCGAGTCACATCTTACAAAATAAAACGCTTTAAGCTCTTTCTTCTCATGTGGTTTCCCATAATCGATTATTTAGAAAGATGTCAAAATATTAGTGACACTTGTTCAAGGGAGTTGACCACATGACACAAAATAAAGACAAATGTTGCTCTGAATTTACATACCATCATAACCAAAGGAAGGGTAGGTAGCATGCATCACCAGTTATAGTCCCAGGTTAACGTCACATGGTTATCAATTTCTAACCACCAACGTCATATATAGACGATTCTAGTGGCTATCACTGCTGAAAGATTATCTAAAAAAATTGTTGGATCTTATTTATCACTTAGCCCATTTATTAACCAATTAAGAAAAGATGTCCAATCAACCATTCGAATAAGAGCCCATTAAAACACTGAGTGCTCAAAAGAAACAAAATGGCACATAGTGCATTAAAAGGGAGGCCATGTAATCCGCTTTGAAACTCCTCATGTAATCCACCTCGTAGAAAAAGGATCGCTTGCATTAACTGGATATGAGAAAAAGTCTGGTGTCATAGATCTTGGTCAAATTTTGTAGCTTGAACAAAGGAGTATGAAAAAAGGGTTTCTCCCTCTCTCGATGACACCAAATGCATTAAAGAAAAATAAATGGCAGCGTAGGACTCTAAACAAGATTAGGGGGTTGCAGTCAATGAATCAAGTATACAAATCTAGTCTACCCAATTTACTAGAGCCAATAACGAGAAATATGGATTTGTAAGGCACGTGAAGTGATCTTTAGACTCATGTGAGCATGAACTTGAGAAGAGAGAGGAAAATAACAATATCTATCACACAAATTGTTATCCAAAATAGGGAATTCAAGGGTGCAAGAAGGGGACATCCTAGGAAACAAGGAAGAAGCTAATAGTCATAATTCTTTGATTGCAGGGCTTCATTCTAATGTAAACAATAAATCATCAAAATCTCCTGACAACTTGTTTGCTTCAATGATCACCCAAAATTACTAAAGACAATCATATGCAACAATTCCACCTCAAAAAACAAACAAGATGACTTTATCCTTTTTAAAGCTCAAAGGTACCAACAAGAACAACCTACACTTTACAAAAATGTGTTGAATATCACAATTAGAAGAAAACCTAGCACATTCGATTAATTTCTTTGTTAAGGTTAAATATTAGATGCATTTTTGTGTGTAGGGAGAAAATGTCACGACATCAACATTAATATTGTCATAGAAATATCATTCTTTGGTATCCGTGGTTTCTTGTCTCCAAAATCCTAGGACAATGGTCCAACCAATCATGCGATATCTATCATGATTATATATGTTATTGGTGGAACATTGTAATTCAACCCACATCAGGTTATCTCATTTCCAAGTTCATTTCTCCTTCACTTTATGGAAGCGATTTTGTAGATGGTCTCCTAGCATATCATGCACGAATATGTTTTTTTGCACTTTCAAACAATTTAGTTATGATTTTGAATAAATTTTTCTCCTCCATTTTGTAAACTGCTCTAGATTATTTTATTAGAACTTGTAAAAACTATTGCTTTCACATCATGATATTGAAAAGCTTCACCATATTTTTAATTCATGTCTAGCATAATTTCAAATGGAAATGAATTGATCAATAGATTTGTGATGGATACAAGTGTGACCCCATAAAATATTTCTAGATTGCTTGAGTTCGTGTAAATTTTGACACAGTTTGGTACACGTATAGGTTTCAACAACTACATCCCTTTGAGTTGCTGCAGATTTCAGAGGTGGAGAGGTTTGAATTGGTTTAAAGAAAGGTGGGAATTATTTTTAAGGAGAACACGGAATACACATAAAGAAACTATTGTAATATTGATTTGATGGTGCAAATGACATCATAGGTCAAAATGGTGAATGGAGAGGTTTTGGGTCCTCATCAGGCTTGGTCAATTTGTAATTGTACAGATGTTGGTTGTTTTAGAATATTTAATATTAATTTGGAGGATACGATGCTTACATAAAATGTTTGAGAAATGATGCAACTAAAATAAACTGCATATTAAAGCTAGTGAAGGGAACAAATGGAGCATTACTTGTTTAAATGAAGCAATCCTCTTCCGACAAAGGAAGAATGACAATGTTTGTGCCCTTGTTCTTTAAAACCATCCTCAACCTCATAGCTTTAAAAACCTTGGTAAGAAACTCCGCCATTACCCTGGTTGCATTTGCTTGCTTGTTAATGTGTTTCCTTTGTCGTTCATTCACAACTATTCATTCATTTTCTTTATGCCCATTTTATTTTCTTACCCACATCCTTTGGTTCTTGTTGACATGCAAGGCTTTATGTGATGCATGTGCATATGACATAGGTGTTGAATGTTTTCAAGCGGTGACTGGTGAATGGAAAAGGTGTTGAAGTCTTACAAGTGGTGAGTGGTGTGTAGCTATATTGAGTGCATGGGAGAGAGGGATGATTGATCTAGTTGATAAACACCTGAAATAAAAAAATAATGCTAGGATTAATCTACTCCTATCTACTCATGTATATGTAAACTAATGATTATATAGTATTTTAGAGCCAAAGCATAGGAAAACAATGAGCTACTTTGAGTTTGCATTGGGACGAGGCCAAATAAGAATCCAAATGTTCTAATTGGTAAATTAAAATTTTCTATTCGAAATTTTTTGAAATCCATTCGAAAACATTAAGAAATGTTTTGTTCATGCATAGAGCTAAGGGTTTATTATCAACAAAGATGACAATTCGATTCATAGAGTCCTTGCAGCCTAAAAGGTAAGGACTAATAAGATGAAACATTTAGGAAGTTTTTTACTTCCCATCTTTTATTCAAACTTCATAAAAAGTGTTAACATAAGAAGTAGAACAATTATACGAAAGTAATATTAAGTTAGAAAAAAATTGTAAAATATTAATAATCTAAAACAACTATTCTTTTGAGATAAAATCATTAAATTAAACTCATTGATCACTTCACGGTAAAAAAATATTCTCATATTGATAGCAGAAATGGTATCCTAATCTTCCCATTTTCATACCGGTGAGAAAAATATATGATCATAACATAGTATTATAAATATTCTATATTTATCTTATTTTAAAACAAAAAATATATAGCGTCTTCATCCATCATTTTGACCAAAGGAGGGGATAGTTAGGAGTTTTATGTTTCTAAATTTCACCCATGAACCATATTCGAATTCATAACTAATTTAATCCACCCATATGCAAAACAAACTAAGAAATGAATGTACAAGTGCATGAGTATAAAACATAGTGGAATTAAAACTATACTTAACACACACTTCATGGAAGAACTATCATATTCATAACAAGAAATAAAATAATCATTTCACATCCATAGAAAAAGAGAATATTTATGTTTTAACAAAACAAGATCCAAGAAATTGGATGTGTAAGGGAAATTTTCCACCCAACTGTGGGTATCAGTTGTAGATAACACCCCCAAGCCAGGCTATGAGGTCATCATGGGAAAGGAACCACATATAGGATTCTCTCACTTAATCCAAAATTCATGCTTAGCCAATATTCTCACTGTTGAGAACTATAGGCACCTCATTCATCCATCCCATCCATGGAACTCTCTTCAAGTACCCCACACAACACAAGGAAGGCCTACTCATTCTCTATTGAACAATCCTTGAAAGTATCCACCCCTTACAATGCTCTTAGGTGCGTGTAGAAAGAGTCCAACATATTGTATGCTTTTAGAGAACCTCTTGGAAAATCAATTCATGGCTTTTCAAGCATATAAGGAGTACAAATAAATAGTGGTAAAGGTTTATATCTTTCCTAGCCTCTATGCTCACCTAAAACCATGATATTCCCTCTAATGTCTACAATTTCCTCTTCACAAAGTTAATTTCTAGCTAATTTCATATTCTAGTAATTGGTTATGGAAAAAATAACATGGATTCTACATAGTAAAAGAATTATACATGAAATATGAGACCTTGATGGAGATGAGAGGATTGGTTAAAATATATATGACATTACTTTTGACCATATAAGGAAGGAATCTTACAATTCTCATGGAAGTATATTCAATCCATACTTCCATAGCTACATGAGAACACTTTCCCACCAACCTCACACATGCATTTGATGATTGGATTTAATAAGTAAAAAAAAGTAATTGTCTCATTTAAGGAACATGGAAATAAATGGATGGGTTCTAAGGATGACACTTGGAAAAATATGATTCAATGTTCTAGAGTCCCCCTTTCCTCGTCCCCTTTAGTGGAATCATATCCCCTCTAATTCTATTTACGTAGCCATCTTGGACCATTTTTATTATTTTATATCTCAATTCTGAATTTAACAGTGATTATATAAAATGTCCGATTGAGTCTCTAAATATCTGGAAATGATGTTTTAAATCATCCACTCGCAATATTATGCTTTTAGAAAATGGTGGAGGATTTTTCTGTCAGGGTGAAAAACAAGTTCAACGGGTGATTTGGAAGGAAAATATCTCCTTGATAAGAGACTTGTTTTGAAATATGAGCCAGTGGATAAGTGAATAAATCATCAACCTACAAATTTATGCTCCCAATGTTTTTTAGCCCTCACAGGTGAGAAAATCGCGGGAATTTTCCTAAGGCCATTTAGGCTAGTTTTAGGTGAAAAACAGGTTGAGTGGCTATTTTAGCAGGCCAATATTATTTTGACCATAGATTTTTTTTCAAAAATGATCCAATCGTAAAGCGCACAAATCATCCAACTATAATCTGATTTTTTTCATAATTTTTTTATCCCATATAGGTGAGAAATGGTGGGCATCTTCCCAAGGCTACTTAAGCCTTTTTTTCCAATATTAAACCAATTTTGCCAATGGTGAGCATTTTTTTGTCAGGGTGCAAAACAGGCTGAATGGGTGATTTGGAAGGAAAATATCTCCTTGATTCTTGTTTTCAAATATGAGTGAATGGACAAGTGAATAAATCATCCACCTACAAATTTATAGTCTCATAATTTTTTTATCCCTTACAGGTGAGAAATTGTGGGTATTTTCCTAAGGCCATTTAGGCTAGCTTTTGGTGCAAAGCAAGTTGAGTGGCTATTTTGGTAGGCCAATATTTTATGGACCATAGAGGTTTTTCAAAAACTGAGCAAATGGGTAAGTGCACAAATTATCCACCTACAAGATGATGCTTTCATAGAAATTTTATCCCTCACATGTGAGAAATATTTGGCATTTTACCAAGGCTACTTAAGCCTTTTTTTCAATACTTAACCAACTATTCCAATGGCAAGCATTTTGCTGTCAGGGTGCAAAACAGCCTGAATGGTTGTTTTGGAGAAAACATACATCCTTTATTAGAGACTTTTTTTTCAAAAACGAGTCGATGGACAAGTGAATAAATAATCCACCTACAAACTGATGCTCTCATAATTTTTGTATCCCTCACAGGTGAGAAATGACTGGCATTTTCCTAAGGCCATTTAGGAAAATTTTAGGTGCAAAACATGTTGAGTGGATATTTTGGCAGGCCAATATTTCTTGACCATAGACATTTTTTCAAAATTGAGACAATGATCAAGTTCAGAAATCATCCTCCTACAAGATTATGCTTTCATAAAAATATTATCCCTCATAGGTGATAAATGGTGGGAATTTTCCCAAGGCTACTCAATACATTTTTCAGTACTCAACCAATTCTGCCAATACATAGCATTTTTCTGTCAGGGTGCAAAACAGGCTGAATGGGTGATTTCAAAGAAAAATATCTCCTTAATCAGAGATTTTTTTTCAAAAATGAGTAAATGGAGAGGTGAATAAATAATCCACCTACAAACTGATTCTCTCATAATTTTTTTTATCCCTCACAGGTGAGAAATGGTGGGCATTTCCTAAATCCATTTAGTCCAGTTTTAGGTGCAAAATAGGTTGAGTGGATATTTAAGTAGGCCAATATTTTTTTAACCATAAACATTTTTCAAAATTGAGGCAATGGTCAAGTGCAGATATCATCCACCTACAAGCTTATGCTTTCATAAAAATATTTGTTGATGTAATTGTAACTTCAGAATGTATTCACTTGTATATCTTATGTATTGTACCCCGATGTTTATTCCAGGAAGTGTTTGTAATGTAATTGAGTCATGTCATGCCCCGATGTTCCGATCGAGAGGTTTTATAATGTAAACAAGTCATGTCAAGTCATTGTGGGTAACCCTCCTATTGGTCAAGGGTTAATGTCCCCGCAGTTGTGGGGCCCTATGGTTATTAGACTATCCTAGAGAATTCGGCCCTAGGTGAGTTATTGTAAGTAGGGGAAATAGTCCCCACCGTTGTGTTAAGGATAACCCTCCTTGTTGGTCGGAGGGGAAAAGTCCCCACAAGTTGTGGGGCA
Source organism: Pseudotsuga menziesii (assembly GCA_001517045.1). Lineage (NCBI taxonomy): Eukaryota > Viridiplantae > Streptophyta > Pinopsida > Pinales > Pinaceae > Pseudotsuga > Pseudotsuga menziesii. Next base: position 51,110 of record LPNX011057163.1, read on the forward strand.
CTAGGGTTATTAAACTCTCCTAGAGATGTCGGCTCTAGTAAGTAATTGTTAAGTGAGGCCCACATGTTGGAGTGGACATTAAGTGAACGAAATAATATAAATAGAGAGTGAGCCTCTCTATTTATTACACACACACTCACTCACTGGTGCGCATGAGTGAGAGAAGAAGTTGCTGGGACAAGAGAGAGAGAGACTACTCCTGTCGGGAGATCATCTTTATGTTTTCAGGTTTTAATTTTGGTGCTAATTCTATCTCTGAGGAAGTTGTGGGTTTTTCTCCTTTATGGTTTCCATGAGGAGAATTATTTGTGTCTCTTATCTCTTGTGTTTTATTGCTATGCATATTATTCTCTCAGATAAGATCCTAAGATCATAATGCTAGCTTGAATGATAAAAATCTAACATGGTATCAGATCTAACTTGAGAAGAAGACATTGTGTAGCTGCAGAAGCTAGGGATTCTTAATTTTTGGGTCCCTCTTCACAATCCATCAACAAAAATATGATAGGCTGACTCTCCATTGAAAGCTGTATCTTTCTGTCGAAGCGGAATTCGATTCCGAGCATTTTCAGTTTTCGGTGCGGGAAATTAGGGCTTCTTATAGAAGAGGAATTTTTGAGTGAGCCCGGCATAGGATTTCTCTCCTCATCAAAATCAAAGTTTAGAGACCTGGGTTGATATTTTTGGTTGGGTATAACTCCGGGAAAGTCAAACCCTAGTTTGACCCCGGGCCATAAAAACCCTAAATGCTAAAACTGATACGTTTTGGTACATTCACTATATCTTGGTATTGGAGAAGGTCCAGGAGTGAAAACTTTCACAGGATGAAGATAAAATCCTAATTTACACTTTATCCAAAATTCAGCCTCAGATTCGCTCTATTGTAGGAGATATGATCCCTCCAAGTTAGGGTTCTAGCCTCTTCCAGGATTCATCCCTAAATATGACACCTAGGGTGAATTGATATATCTTGGGCTACAAAGGTCCAAATGAAATTTATGAAGATGTTCCAAAAAGGGCACGAACTATAATTTTGGTGGTCCAAGTTTCATACCTAGAAGATGAAACAGTGACATGTGGAAGTCCATACAACTTAGCTATGTTGAACAGTCTTGAAACAGGTCACCTTGGGAAAACACTCATAAGTCCCAATTGGTGAAACCAATTTTGATGAAACCTATGGTGTTGGAATAGGGAAAGGAAAGGCTACCTTAGTATGAAGTTGAAACAATATCAGGTATATCTATAGAGAAAATTGGAAAACTAGGGCTTCCTGTTCTAGGAGCTTCTCTACATTATTTTGAGAAAAGGAGTACATTGGACAACTCACCTTGAAGAGGTATATATTTCTAGCCAATCAGATCTGAAATATTCCAAGTTTTGAAAATTAGGGTTTCTCTGACAAACCCTAGATCATCCAGCTCTGGAACCAGGACGGACACCTCAAATCGGTAAGATCTAATCTTTTGCTATTTTCATTTGAGGTTCTCATTTCAAAGTGATCTATCACATCAACTTGATGATAAGCTTGTTGAAGTTGACAACTTCCAAGCATGGAAGTATATGATCTCTCTGAAGAAAATGAATTAGAAACCTACATAAGTAGAGAGGTTCCAATTCCAAAGGGAGATGAGGCTAAAATCCTTACACAATAAGAACTTGGTCAAGGCCAAGAAGATCATTGCTGATTCAATCAAGAATCACCTTATACCACAAGTGTCTTCCCTAAAGACACCGAAAGATATGTTTGATTCCTTGACCAAGCTATTTGAAGGGAAGAACATAAATCAGAATATGAATTTGAGAAACAGTTGAAGAATTTCAAGATCTAGAATGCAGAGACCATACAGTCATACTTTACAAGGGTATCTCAAATCAAAGAACAACTTGAAGCCGTAGAAGAAGAAGTGGAGAATGCAGAAGTTGTGATAACCACCTTGAATGACCTCCTAGGATCATGGGATTCATTCATTTAAGGAATGTGTGCTAGAAGGAAGTGATTAGTTTCATAAAGACTTTAGGAAGAGCACACACAAGAAGATGCTCAACTCATAGTAAGAGAAAATAAGATGGGAAGATCAAGCTCTCACCATCCAAAGAAGATCCCTCAAGTGATGAGGAATATGAAGAACTCAACTCTTGAAGAACCTCTTGTCCATCTTAGCATTTGGATAAGAAACGATGCTATTATGAATGAAGAAGATGATGAAGCTGAAGGATCAAGGAGTCTACCCATGAAACAAATAAAGATAAGTATTCAATTGTCATTTCATAATATTGTTTTTGTTATGCATTTGTTTATATTCAATTGATGTATTATGCATGATAGAATGTTTGCATTAATGACAACATACTACTAATATGCATGTGATGGGTAAGTAGCTCATGGTGCTATACAACTCTCCATTTCTACTTATCTAGAATGAAACCTCTTTGCTGACATATTGGATTAGTGCACAATCTCAATGTTGTCCTGGTAGAGACGGAAAGCATCTAGAAAGGTTTCGTGAGATATGGATGGATGTTGTATTGGCTAAAATAGTTGCATGATCATATATTTATGCATAAGAATTTGCCATTATGAATATGCCTTATGAAATGTTTCTGACCATACAACTAATGCATTTGACTTGTAGGAAAGATTGTGTACATAATCACCTACAAGAAAAGAAGGATGAGACTTGTTCCGAAGAACAAGTGACGACAGATAAAGAATAATATGATGAATGTAGCGACATCATTGATGCAGAACCTTCCAAGTATGAAGAAGTAACCAAGAAGAAAGTGGAGACCAGTTCAAGAAGAATGATGTCTAGGATGCATTATCGATACGTGAAGGGAAGTTCGTAGTTCCATCATGCAGTAGATGGAAACATCGTGGGATACAAGGCAAGATTCGTAGCACGAAGCTTCTCACAAAAAGAAGGCATAGACTACAAAGAGACATTTGCAGCCAGTGGGAGTTAAGACACATGACAAGAAGAATCATGTGTGTAAATGAAAGAAGGCCTTGTATAAGTTCAGAAGACACCCATGGGATAACACATACATGATGAGCTTGATGAAGATCTTAACCTTTGCTACAAAGTTGAAGATGAAAGCCTATAGAGGATGACAAGCTCACAGATGGGTGCGAGAAGAAATTTTGAAAAAGTTCAAGATAGAGGATCTTGGTATCCAGTGATCCTAGATGGATACATAGAATATTAATAGTAGAGGAAGCTGCTTGTCACTCCAGTACAAAATGTTTCAGTGCATAGAGTATGAAAGATAGAGGGAGAATGATGCTTCACTTCGGAGGGATTGACTGCAAAAGATCCTGATGTTTGACATGGTACGACATGATGGAAAGATTACTGATGACTCTAGGCTTTACTGAGAGTAAAGTAGATTCCAACCTTTGCTTCAAGGTTGAATACAGAATACCAATGATGCTCCTATTATATGTCGATGACTTGTTCTTGACAGAAAAGAGGAACTCATTAAAGTTGCAAGAAGGAGACTTGCTATTGAGTTTGAGATGAAGGACTTGGATATGATGGCATGGAGGTGTGGTAGAATATCCCTGGGACAAGGAAAGTATGCAATAGAGATCCTGAAGAGGTTCAGGATGATGGACTGCAAGGCCATGACCAAACCTATGGCATCAAACCTGAAGCTATTGAGTGATGCTTCATCAGAGTTGGTTGATGCTACGATGTATCGTCAGATGATTGGGTCCTGTTGTGCCCCTACCCAACAGCCTTTAAAAAACATTATTTCATTAAACAAAATTGTATTTTGTTTTGATAAAATGTTTGAATTTCATATAGCAAACTTAAAGAATTAAAAGTTACTAAAATGGTGACATTCCAAACATGAAATTCAATGTTTTTAAAGAAACCTTTGCAAACTATGGATTAGTTGACAAAGTTATTATTTTGAGTGGATAAGTGTTAATAATTTGTCATAACCTAGTAGTGATTTCTTATCCAAAAATTTATCATTTAATTTTATTATGTGATTTTGTTATCATAAATGTTGATAAGGTTTTGAAATTGGGAGGCTGATTATGGTATTGATGACACCTTATAAATGGGTAATTTTGATTCAATTATTTAACTTGGTAATTCTGATTCATCTAACGATGGATATTGAAAGATAAAACCATGCATTCAATTTAAAAGTTTGAAAAATATTTTACTAAGCCTATCTTATTATTTTTGCTACATTATTAAAAGTGTTGAATAAATAAAGATCAAATAAGTATATTTATAATTAATAGACTTTTTTTTATTTATTTATACAAGATAAATAAATATTTTAATTATTTTGTATAAATATAATAAATAAAGTTCTTTGATCTTTTAAATGTTTACCTAGAAAATTAGGTATAATTAACACTTTATTTTAATTTTATCATATTTGCAAAAATACCGGGAATTAATGTGAATTTTATAAAGGCTTAGAAATGAGCATACGTTTCCTTTTTATTGAAGATTATTGTCTGATTTATTCATTGGTTATTTGAATAACGGCACGTGGTTATCAATGAAGATTGAAGGAGCTATTAATTCAATGGAAAGGTTTATGAATTTTGGGATCCTCATATTAAATCAGCTATCTGTTCTCCGATGTTGTAGAGATTTGAGAGATGCCGGGCGAATCTATGGATTATTATATTGCTAATAATGATAAAACAAATATCCTGTAGATGCTAAAATGTTTTAATTGCACATATTGAAACAAATCGTAGATTTTGAAAACGGCAAAAGAGCTAGAAAGATCATTAGTTAAGCTATTTATTTTCTCATGATTGAATTCTGTTTACACTTCTTTCTTTTATTAGGTTTTTTGTTTTTCATGTGCAGATGCTAAGGAGATTGTTATGATTTTGGAAATTGCCAGGAGACGAATTTTATTCTCTATCAGTTATTATAAACGCGTCCTCAATTAACAGGCGTTTTTCCAGGCCACATTTTGAGCAAATGGAGATAGATATGAAAAATCCGCGACATGGGTTTTTCTCAGAACGAACCCATTTAGTTGTACTCACGAAGATGTTTCCAAAAAGTGATGGATTCTGAGAGATTTCGGGGGTTTTCTGGACGTAATTTTTGCAGTTGCGACCGACAAAATTTCGTCTGTGTAAAACCTAATTTGGATTCCGTTTTTGGTTATTTAAGCAGACTGGAATTTGCTGGAATGGAGGGTGAACGTGGGGGCTGCCAAAGCTGAAGAGATTTCTCTCTTGTAAGCTCAGAAAACACTGCTGCCTGAGGTCGATAGTTGATGGAGAGGAGACAACAAGACTGTGGTTTGATTTATCTACAATTTTAGATAGCTATCTGTTTTCAGCTACGATATGTTAAACTGGTGATATTTTTAATATATGTTTTTAGTTTGTATACTTGACATATAGTTTTGATATCTATCAGTCTTGCCATTTCTTTTCTACTTTATTTATGTTTGTTATAATTCTCTAAAGAATTTTGCAAATATACATGTCTTGTACGATTGTCGATTTTTAATGTTTTTGATCTTGTTGATATGTCATGTTGTTTAATTAATGATCGATATCATTGTTTATATAATATGTAATGATTACTGTATGGTTTTGTTAATGTTTAAATTTCTTTAAATATTATCAAGTATATTCATGCAGTATTCCTATCAGCATAATTCAATTCCAGGTTTAATATTCTTTTCACTTTTGATCAGGATAGATTAATATGCTGTTTTTTTAAACTATTTTATGGAAAACAGCTAGTGAATCACATTCAGGATTAAACTTACAGCAAAATAACACAATTTATTTTCTTTTCATTATGTTAGTAACAATTCATTAAATCAGAATTTAATATTTATACTGCTGTGAGATTAGTCTTTTGTAATTAATGTGTATTTGTTAATAATACAATTTTGTAATTATTTTAACATGTTAATATTTGATTAATTTTGTGATTGTTATATTATAAGTTAAGACTAATTGCATAGATTTACTTCATAGACTATTATTAATTATATTAATAATTCATTAGTAATTAGATTAACTAGTTTAATTTTGTACATTTGTTAACAAGTTTGTTGTGTATATTTGTAGATATTTGATAGATTTAACAATAGCTTTGTTTTAGTTTTAGACTTTCAGGCTAACAGAGCCTTTAAACCTGTCGGAAACAACCATCCCAAACAGCTTGGAACCTGCTCTAAGGATCTTGGTCTGGGTTGTCTTCCCCGTTACGTGCATAGTCACATATGCGCGTCAACAGGTCCCTGATGTACTTAATGAACTCGAGACCAGATATTTTCTTTGCTGTGAACAACTTGAGCCAATTCCTAACAGATCTGAGACATGTTCACTTGATTGCTACAAAGCATATTCTGAGGTACCTGAGGGGTACAATTGATTATGGGCTCAAGTATGAGGTGAATCAAAAGATTAACCTGGAAGGTTATGTTGATTCAGATTGGGCAGGCAGTGCCATCGATAGGAAGAGCACTTCAGGGTGCTGCTTCAGTATGGGATTATGTGTGATCTCTTGGTTTAGCAGGAAACAATCCTGTGTGGCACTGAGTACAGCTGAAGCAGAGTATGTCGCAGCTTGTTCAGCTAGTTGTGAGGCAGTATGTATGAGGAAGCTACTGTCTAATTTATTTGATCTCCGGTTAGATGCTACTTGTATATATTGTGAAAACCAGAGTTGTGTGAAGTTGTCACAGAACCCGGTGTTCCATGACAAGTCAAAGCATATCGAGATCAAATATCACTATATCAGGGATATGATGCAGAGAGGAGCAGTGAAGCTCCAGTATGTTGCAACGAACGAACATATAGCTGATGTGTTGATGAAGCCATTAGCTAGAGTGAAGTTTGAGTACTTCAGGGAGAAGCTTGGTGTTCTCCAGATCGAGGTTCCCTCCAAAGGGAAGTGATGAGTCAGTGAGCCATTCTTACATGGTGAGAGGATTGGTTCCTTCCATGGTCAGATGCAAGGGCTGAGCCATTTTGTCATGATGAGAGGATTGGTTCCTTGCATGTTAGATATGAGTGTTGAGCCATTATGATGTGACTCTAGGATTGGTTCCTACATGATTAGATATAAGCATTGAACGCCATTCTTGGAATGGAGGCACTTGGTCAGTTACCAGGAATACTCAGTCTGGGACTGAGGGCCATTCTGATGTGACTGTAGGATTGGTTCCTACATGATCAGATATAAGTGCAGAGCCTTTTCAACATGCACTTAGGATTGGTTCCTTGCATGGTTGAATGTAAGTGCAGAGCCCTTTCGACATGTACATAGGATTGGTTCCTCGCATGGTCGAATGTAAGTGCAGAGCCCTTTCGACATGGAGGATTGTTTTCTCGAATGGTCGAATGTAAGTGCTGGCACTTTCTGACAGGGTTGTGGAATGTGTTCCCACATCATCAAATGTGAGTGTTGGGTGTGCCTTTCTGATGTGATTATAGGATTGGTTCCTACATGATCAGATGTAAGTGCTGGGCGAGCCATTCTGACTTAGGGTCAGATATAAGTGATGGAAAAGACCTACATGGAGGCTAGGCCTACAACCAGCATGAAAAAGGGCTGGCTCTGTAGAATTTACTGTGACGAGAAGAATCATGAGATAGCACCCGTGATGATGATCCAGCAGTGATGATCCAGATCCAATGATGATCCAGATCGAGTGAGGATCCAGATCCAGTGATGATGATCCAGATTGAGTGATGATCCAGATCCAGTGATGATGATCCAGATCGAGTGATGATCCAGATCCAGATGAAGATGACAAGAACTCAATGATGATCCAAATGATACAGAGAAGAATACTTGTGCTGATAAATTGTGTTGAGAGAATACCTTCCTAGTTAAGAGGGAGTATTGATGTAATTGTAACTTCAAAATGTATTCACTTTTATATCTTATGTATTGTACCCCGATGTTTATTTTGGGAAATGTTTTTAATGTAATTAAGTCATGTCATGCCCCGATGTTTTGATCGGGAGTTTCTATAATGTAAACAAGTCATGTCAAGTCATTGTGGGTAACCCTCATATTAGTCAAAGGTTAAAGTCCCCGTAGTTGTGGGGCCCTAGGGTTATTATACTGTCCTAGAGAAGTCGGCCCTATGTGAGTTATTGTAAGTAGGGGCAATAGTCCCCATTGTTGTGTTAAGGATAACCCTCCTTGTTGGTTAGAGGGGCAAAGTCCCCACAAGTTGCGGGGCACTAGGGTTATTAGACTCTCCTAGAGATGTCGGCTCTAATATTTAATTGTTAAGTGAGGCTGACATGTTGGAGTGGACATTAAGTGAACGAAAGAATATAAATAGAGAGTGAGCCTCTCTATTTATCACACACACACTCACTCATTGGGGCACATGAGTGAGAGAAGAAGTTGCTGGGACAAGAGAGAGAGAGATTACTACTGTCGGGAGATCATCTTTATGTTTTCAGGTTTTAATTTTGGTGCTGATTCTATCTTTGAGGAAGTTTCACGGTTTTCTCCTTTATGGTTTCCCCGAGGAAAATTCTTTGTGTCTCTTGTCTCTTGTGTTTTATTGCTGTGCATGTTATTCTCTTAGATAAGATCCTAAGATCATAATGCTAGCTTGAATGATAAAAATCTAACAATATTATCCCTCATAGGTGATAAATGGTGGGCATTTTCCCAAGGCTACTTAAGCCATTTTTTCAATACTTAACCAATTTTGCCAATGGAGAGCATTTTTCTGTCAAGGTGCAAAACAGGCTGAATGGGTGATTTTGAAGAAAAATATCTCATTGATTCGAGACCTGTTTTCAAATACGAGTCAATGGACAAGTGAATAAATCATCTACCTACAAATTTATGCTCTCATAATTTTTTTATCCCTCACAGGTGAGAAATGGCAGGCATTTTCCTAAGGCCATTTAGGCTAGTTTTAGGTGCAAAACATGCTCAGTGGCTATTTTGGAAGACCAATATTTTCTTTACCATAGACTATTTTTCAAAAAGGAGGAAATATTAAAGTGCGTAAATCATCCACATATAAGCTTATGTTTTCATAATTTTTTTATCCCATATAGGTGAGAAATGGTGGGCATTTTTCCCAAGTCTACTTAAGCCCTTTTTCAATACTTAACCAATTTTGCCAATGGCGAGCATTTTTCTATCAGGGTGCAAAACAGGGTGAATGGGTGTTTTGATAAGAGTCAATGGAAAAGTGAATAATCATCCACCTACAAATATATGCTCTCATAATTTTTTTTATCCCTCATTGGTGAGAAATTGTGGGCATTTGCCTTAGGCCATTTAGGCCAGTTTCAGATGCAAAATTGGCTGAGTGGCTATTTTGGCAGGCCAATATTTTCTGTCCCATAGACCTTTTTAAAAAAATAATCCAATGGGTAAGTGCAAAAAACATTCACTACGAGATGATGCTTTCATAGAAACTTTATCCCTCATATGTGAGAAATGGTGGGCATTTTACCAAGGCTACTTAAGCCCTTTTTTCAATACTTAACCAAATTTTCCAATGGGAAGCATTTTTTTGTCATGTTGAAAAAGAGATTGACTGGTTGTTTTGGAAGGAGAATATCTCCTTTGCCAAAGATATTTAAAAAAAATTGAGTTGATAGACAACTGAATAAATCACCCATCTACAAACTTACACTCTCATAAGTTTTTTATCCCTCACAAGTGAGAAATGGGGCGCATTTTCCCAAGGGAATTTAGGCTAGTTTTAGGTGCAAAATAGGATGATTGGCTGTTTTTGGAAGGCCAATATTTTCTTGACCATATTTTTTTTTCAAAAATAAACCAATGGTCAAGTGCATAAATAATCCACTTACAAGCTTATGCTTTCATACAAATATTATCCCTCATAGGTGATAAATGGTGGGAATTTTTCCAAGGCTACTTAAGCCCTTTTTTCAATACTTCACCAATTTTGCCAATGGCGAGCATTTTTCTGTCAGGGTGCAAAACACACTGAATGGGTGATTTCGAAGAAAAATATTTCCATGATCTGAGACCTATTTTCAAATGATTCAATGGACAAGTGAATAAATGATCCACCTACAAATTTATTCTCTCATATTTTTTCTATCCTCCATAGGTGAGAAATGAAAGGCATTTTCATAAGGCCATTTATGTTAGTTTTAAGTGCAAAACATGCCAGGTGTCTATTTTGGCAGGCCAATATTTTCTTGACCATAGAACGTTTTTAAAAAAGGAGGCAATAGTAAAGTGCATAAATCATCCACCTATAACCTTATGGTTTCATAATTTTTTTATCCCATATAGGTGAGAAACGTTGGGAATTTTCCGAAGGCTACTTAAGCTCTTTTTTCAATACTTAAACAATTATTCCAATGGCGAGCATTTTTCTGTCAAGGTGCAAAACATGTTGAATGGGTGATTTGGAAGGAAAATATATCCTTGATAAGATATTTGTTTTCAAATATGAGTCAATTGAAAAGTGAATAAATCATCCACTTACAAATATATGCTCTCATCATTTTTTTATCCCTCATTGGTGAGAAAATGTAGGAATTCGTCTAAGGCCATTTAGGCCACTTTTAGGTGCAAAACTAGCCGAGTGACTATTTTCGCAGGTCGATATTTTCTGTCCCATAGATGTTTTTTTTAAATGATCAAATGGGTAAGTGCAAAAAACATCCACCTACAAGTTGATGCTTTCAAAGAAATTTTATCGCTCACATGTGAGAAATGGTGGGCATTTTACCAAGGTTACTTAAGCCCTTTTTAAAATACTTAACCAATTTTTACAATTTTTACCATGGGAAGCATTTTTCTAATAGGGTGAAAAATAGGCTGGAAGGAAAATATCTCCTTGAACAAAGACTTGTTTAAAAAAATGAGTCTATGGAAAAGTGAATAAATCATCTAAATACAAACTTATGCTCTCATAATTTTTTATCCCTCACATGTGAGAAATGGAGGCATTTTCCTAAGGCCATTTAGGCCAGTTTTAGGTGCAAAAAAAATTGATTGGATGTTTTTGGTAGGCTAATAGTTTCTTAACCATATACATTTTTCCAAAATTGAATCAATGATCAAGTGCATAAATAATCCACCTACAAGCTTATTCTTTCATAAAAATCGTGTCCCTCACAAGTGATAAATGGTGGGAATTTTCCAAGGCTACTTAAGCCCTTTTTCAACACTTCACCAATTTTTCCAATGGCGAGCATTTTTCTGTCAGGGTGCAAAACAGGGTCAATGGCTATTTTGGAAGGTAAATATCTCCTTTACCTGAGACTTGTTTTCAAAAATGAGCCTCACAGGTGATAAATGGCGGGCATTTGTGTAGGGCCATTTAGTCCAGTAATAGGTGCAAAACATGGTGAGTGGCTTTTTTGACAGGATAATATTTTCTTGACCATAGACTTCTTTTGAAAATTGAGAAAATGGTAAAGTGTATAAACCATCCACCTGAAAGCTGATCCTTTCAGAAATTTTTTATCCCTTAGAGGTGAGAAATGGTGGGAATTTTCCCAAGGCTACTGAAGCCATTTTTTCAATATTGAAATAAATTTTGCCAATGGCGGGCATTTTTTTGTCAGGGTGTAGAATAGGCTGAATGGATGTTTTGGAAGGAAAATATCTCCTTGACTTGAGATGTTTTTTTTTAAAATGAGTCAATGTTCAAGTGAATAAATCATCCACCTACAAACTAAAGCACTCAATTTTTTTTATCCCCGACGGGTGAGAAATGGCAAGAATTTGCCTAAGGTCATTTGGGCTAGTTTTAGATGCAAATTTCCATTTAGTGGCTGTTTTGGCATGCCAATATTTTCTTGACAATAGTCTTTTAAAAAAAAATTTGATCCAATGGTCAAGTTTATAAATCATCCACCTACAAGTTGATGTTTCAGAAACTTTTTTATCCATCATAGGAGAGAAATAGTGGGAATTTTCCCAAGGCTACTTAAGCCCTTTTTTCAATACTTAACCAATTTTTCCAATGGCGAGCATTTTTTTGTCGGGGTGAAAAGCAACCCAAATGACTGTTTTGGAAGGAAACTATCTCCTTGACCACAAACATTTTTTCAAAAATGAGTCAATGGTCAAGTGAATAAACCATCCACCTACAAAATAATGCTCTCAGAAATTTTTTATCCCTCACTTGTGAGAATTTGTGGTCATTTTCCTAAATCCATTTAGGTGAGTTTTAGGTGCAAAACAAGCTAAGTGGTTGTTTTGGAAACATAAATTTGTATTTTTATTACACAACATATGTTTTTATGTTTGAAATTAGTAAAGTATGAAACTTTACTTACTGTTTTTATATGTAAACACACACTCTATAATTAGGATATTATCATATATTATAGACATATTTATAATATATTTCGTATTTTTCTAATTAGAGAAATTCTATATGACATCTAATGCCAATATTAAACATTTTTGTTTATTTTGTAGAGTAACTCATCATTGGATGTTTCAAATGAGTCATCTAAACAAAATATTCCTATAAAAAGAGGACGACGTAAGGGATTAGTTTACTAAAATTTTCCAACTTTGGAACCACGTGACATTGTCCTTCAATTCATTCGTGCTAGAAGTAGAAATACAACTCAATGTGTTGCTCATGGACAATGTTGACGATTTGGAGATCAAAACTCCATACCACAGAATGAGTTGAGAAGTTTGCCTCAGACATCAAGAAATCCAACCATTGTTCAAACTCATTGTCCTCGATGTAAGAAACCTTTGACAAACAACAATTTTGCTGGACAACAGAGCAAACCATTGTTTCCAATTGTAGTTGAAGGGAATGTTAATGTAAAAAATGGAAATGTCTATGACACAATGAAATCTACTTCAGAGAATGTGAGAGTCGCAAATTTCCCTCAAAGAACAATTTTTTTCCTTGCTGCCACTACAATGAAATCTGTTTCAGAGAATGTGAGGGTCTACAATTTCTCTTAGAGAACATATTTTATTCCTGCGACCACTATAATAAGATTTGTTTCAGAGAATGTTCATGTCCCAAATTTCCCTCAGAGAACATTTTTTATTCCTTCTGCCACTACAATACACTCTATTTCAGAGAATGTGAGGGTCCCAAATTTCTCTCAGAGAACAATTTTTTTCCTGCTGCCACTACAATGAGCTCTATTTAAGATAATGTTCATGTCCCAAATTTCCCTCAGAGAACAATTTTCAACTATTCTTCCATTACAATGAACTCTAATTTACAAAATACAAATATGTACCAAAGAATGAACCCAGTTTTGCAGGATGAGGCCCGAGTTTTTCCTTAACAACTAGTGATCGATGCTACTGTTGTTACAAATCAATTTGATCAAAGTGAAGGTTATGTTGCTCAACAACCTAGGGAGCCTTTGATTGCATTTAATTATGAAGGGAATGAAAGTGTAGAACCCAATGGGAAGCAATTGGAACAAGAATCTCTTAGGAACTTGGATGCTACTAGAAGACATGAAACAACTGAAATAATTGCATTTTGGGAACACATGGATAGAAATGTAACTATAGAAAATCAAAGTTCTTCAATTGGTCAAACTGTAACAGAGATGCGATAAGGGTTTTCATCAAATAAAAATACACATGCTAAGAGAAGGTCACTAGGAAACCGCTTAAGGACATCCTTATTGCATATTAAGAAGCGTTCAGAATGGTATAACCATAGACTAAATGAGGGGAAGACACAATTTAAATAAATTGGGAGATGCTTTTCTGGAAAATCATTTTAAGATGTAGATGATGATGACATTATTGTTGGAATTGGGTACTTCATGAGCAAAAACTATAATGAAGAAACTAAAATTGAGGATGTTATTGAACATCCAGATGGAATACTTGATAAACTTCAATCAATTGTTTTGGCAAAGATTCATAAGGATTTTATATCGAGGAACATGGATTAAGTATTTATCTAATCAAGGAAGAATCATAAGGCTTTGCAATGTCTGAAGAGAATTGATGCTCATGGTGTACTAAAGGGAGTTAATTCAACATCAATTTGTAGGGAAATGAAAAAGTGGAGTAAAGAAGTTGAGGCTATTGATATGGGTTGGGAGAGAACTGATGGTTTCACATATGGAGTTAGGATCAAACAAGTAAATTCATATGCCTACTTTATGGTTGAATCATATGAAAAGAGGTATGGTAGTATAGTCAATGAAGTTTATTTCAAACTTGGTATTGAATCTCGCGTACAATATGATCGAGTTGGGCATGTATGTGAGATATTATTTGAGTTACTAGAAGAAAATGGCTTGATGTCTTGTGTAAGCATTAGAAAATGGGATGGAAAAGAAGAATATAGACAAGTTTTAGCACATGTTGCTGATCCTGAAAATGAGGAGAACTTAATGAAACAAATAAATAAGATTTCACAAGATGGCATCAAAATGGTGGACGATAGGGTTGTGAAAACTAATTTGTTTGAGTGTCATGATTTAGTGGCCATATGTAGTTTAGTATGCAATAATACTATTTCTCCAATGGGAAATGATTTTTGTCCTTGGTGCACATGCCATAAAAAGTGATACACATGGTTATATATGAAATCAAAATTGAAGAAGGAGATACTATCCGTAGTGTTTCTGAATGTTATGCAATGTCAATAGAATTGCTCCTTGTAAGCTATGCAAATTTATTACAAGTTTTGAAATTTTTGTTTTTATATTGACATTAATTTCTTAATCTAACTATGTTCTTGAACGTTAGGACTTGAATCCTGCTTTGGAACCAAGCAAAGGATGGGAATAAAATTTAGATGAGAATATTATAAACATTCAACCAACCTTATCTAGTAGAAAGATGACTATTGTGAATAATTATCCCATTTATAGAAGAAATGATGAAAAGGTACACACTTTCATGATTAGTTCTTACCTATAAATTAAGCTTCTTAGTATTTCACTAATTCCTACCTACTACAACATGTGGTGCCAATTATAGTTGACTCCTGGCTCAATGTCCAAGCTTGTATATTGTTCTCGCCTTGCTGTGATCATAACAATTTTGAAGATGTTTGGTGAAATTCAAAGAATTTCACAATATTATGACAAGGTTCATCCCACTAGAGGCATGGAGAGAACAAAATTTGTTCAAATTTCGGGAGGAGATGGAGAAAATTGGTGTTCCATGTAAGCCCAGAGAACCATACCATCATAAAATCCAACAATACAATGATGTTAACTATGGGAAATGAGATGGATCAACATCAGAAAAGATCCTCATTTGACATGAGGGAATTTTAAAGGTTTGATAATTATGTTAACATATCAATTATTTTTTATGTGGGCCTTGAATAATATTACATGATGATGTTATTATGTTTTGACTATTGTTTAATGGACCTCAGTGTTATTTATTTTGAACATAAAACTTAGTATTTATTCATATGCATTGAAACTTATGTATTGTTTCTAGGTTATTGAAGGCCTACTAGATGAAGAGAAGAATAAAAAGTTGGTGAGGCTGTGGAAGTGTAATAAATAATTTCACATGTTACAATTGCAAGGGTGTAGAGGGAATGAATGAGAAAATATATGTCAGTTTCATTGTATTATCTATATTGAATGGTAGTATCATTTCATTCGCGATGAACATTTTGAGCCACCGTCATTGCAGGATTGGATTCCTTGCAAATGAGTTGCTTTGGTTGTGTTTTTGTTGTTTAGGAGATGAGATGGTTACTTATATGCATGTACAAGGGGCCCATGCTCTTGAGATGACACCATTTATTCATCTGTTTACATTGGGACAGTTAAGGAACGATGTAATGGAGCATAAGCATAGAGAAATGAAAAATTTGAATAGCAACCAAGGAGGAGGAAGAGGAGTTCATAGGGATAATAGAAGCACAGTTTAACATGATAGAATATGTCTTGTAAATGAGATGAGAGCACACTTTTTCAAGCTTGTTATGAGATCAGAAGGTACTTTCCAAAAGTTTAGACAAATAATATTCTTTCCTTCAAATATTAGAAGTCAACTTCGTGTTGAATATGACAAGTCAAGAAATCAAATGAATAAGGAAACTACAACACAATTGGCATCACATTTACTTGATGCCACTTGTCAACAAGTGGAACAACTATTTAACTCATGGGAAAAACAACATAAGAAATCATTGATTGCGCCACCAACAGTAAGTTTGTCCTAATTTGAAATGTTATCTCGTTTGATTTTCATTTTATAGTTTGAGGAGTCATAATGTTTGTGTTTAATTATTAATATGCCCTCCCAGTTCAATAACTATCTTCCAAGAATAAAATCAATCAGCAAATATGGTGAAGAGGCTTATCGGGAATCACATTGCTTTGGAAAGCACAAGGAAAAATTGGTATTAAAACAAAAAAATAAAAACTTGTTTTTCCCTCCAATAGTGAGTATTATATTCATTCAATTCATTACATAACAACATGTATTTATCAATCTAGTCGATGTGTGGTTGAAGGTACAAATTTTGATTGAAATCTAACTTTGTCCACCTCATTGAGCTTAGGAAACGAGCTAGGCCGGAGTGATCAAACACAACAAATGCAAGGGGAATTTGATTTTGATACCCTAATGATGATTTGATACAATAACAATAAAAAATTTGGTGTTTCATCCTCAACAACAGAGGCATTTGAGACCAATCAAATGCAAGAATTGAATGGAAAAACTACTGTTGATATGCCATTGATGGAATCTATGATTCACAATAGAAGGTGTGTTTCATCCTTAATAACTGGGGCATAGAAAAGTGGTGAAAACCAAGAAACTCAAGGGGAAACTCTTGGCATCCAAGTGATGGAAGATAACAATAATATTAAAACTAGTGTTGTTAAAGCAAGTGAGAGACAATTAAAAAAAAGAAACTTCCAAGATGATCAATAAGTAACATTGTATGCAAAGTGGCGAAGAACATAATATTTGTAATGATATGGAATTCTTATGGTATTAATCTATTAATAGACCTATTTTGATTATATTTTTAATATTGTTGGATATATATTTGAAAAGGTCTAATATTGTATGCACCTATAAGTATTGTATTTACCTTTCTCTCTGGAAATAAAAACTTGGAGTTTTTTGAGAATTTTGTTTTTTATTGAGATTTTGTCGTAAATTCATTCTATTATGGTGTGTTCTGTTACATGTGCAATTATACTTTATTTTACCCCACAAAAGAATAATCTAATTGTTATTTCATATAAATTAAATCAAGCACGATTGCCGATTGTTACTACCGAAATACACCAAGTCATCATAAACTTGATATATGCAAAAGGATATTAAAAGTATTTGGACAGTTACAAATGGTCTAAACATTCCCTTAGTGTATAAGAAATGGAACATATTTTCTATCAATCACTGATGTACATAATAAGCAATAGAATATATTTTCTATCACTCACTAATGTACAACAAGAGACAAATAAAGACAACTAAAAATGAGCTAGAATTTAGAAAATTCCATCATGCAAAAAATGCATTTTTCATTATTTGCCGATAAATACATATATACAATGCTTTATACATGTATATCATGTTTCTAAGATGGATGTAATAAATCCTTTTGAGCATGAGACAAATCTGTATGGTCTCTGTTTCCTTTCGTAGAAGCCTCTAATTCCCCAGAAGCTGTAGGTGGCACTGCTTGTAATTTGGTTTCAAGCTCCTCAATTTTATGTGTAGTTTTTTTTTTAAATTTGCAAGAAAGACACTATTTTATTTCATAAACCTCTTCAACTTTTCCACATTGTTATTATACTTCTTTGATTCTTCTTTTTCCTTACCTTCTAATTCTCGTTTTTTATGGTTCAACTGATTTGTAACTACAACTAATTCATCTTTCAGTTCCTTAATTTCTTTCTCCTGATTTTCTGCCCCCAACTCTATCTCATTGGGAATGACATGAATTAACATAGTCTATCACATCCCCACATTTTGAACATTAGAAGTGTTGACCTTGCTAGCACGAAGGGGGTCAAAAGATGCATTAAATAATTAAACTAGGATATATATTTTTTAAATATTACTTAGGAGGCATGTACTTGGTATATTAATTGTCATTAAATATTATTATGGAATTAATTCTATGAAAATTAAGCTTGCCATGTTAGGAGGGCGCAATGGGAAAGCCAACTTGCCAAGGAGGAAAATTATAAACTGTATGAAAAAAACAATCAGATAGGAAAAAGGAAAGTGCTAAAAACAATCAGATAGGAAAAAGGAACACAGCATGCAAAAATTGACTAAGGAGGGTGCAGTTTACTTTTGGAGGCTTAGTCTCAAAAGAAGGAAAGGCAAAAACATTGTCATAGGGAAAATTAGGAAACAATTGACCAAGGAGGACACAGTTTCCTTTTTGGAGGCTCAACGCAAAAGAAGGAAAGGCATAAAAACCTGTCATAGAAAAAAGTAGCAACTTTGGGCCTAAGGAGGGCGCACTTTCCAAGTTAGATGAATGACATGGATAGGGAAGCAATTCACATGGTCCCTACTTTCCAATTACTCAAGGAGGGCACATATGTGGCTAGTGTTAGGGTTTCTATGTGGATGACTTGCTCTCACAGGTCACCTACCTTCTAAAAAAGTCATCGAAAGTTTATAAAAATACAGATGGAGCTCTATTAATCAGTTTGGTTGATGATTGATTTTTGTTCTGTGAATCATAGACTCTACTGAGCGATGTACCTCAGACCTTTGGGAGATGTGCCCCAATTCCTTCCATCCCCTCTCTTCTTCCTCCCTTTCTGTTTCATTGCAGGTGTTGGAGATATCATGTAAAATACCATAGATTCAGATCAGACATCCATGGAATCCATTAGATTCAGTGAATTCAATCTCCAGTGAAGTGAAATCTTCACCTACGCTCCCATTCATATTGATGTCAAATTTGGGCCTCCTGCCCATTGTTTTGAGTGCAAATTTGGAGTGATCAATCCTCCACTCTTTCTTGATGTGAAAAAACACATAAAATATGTGTAATATCTCTGTTATACTGTAATAATTATTTTCAATAATCTTACATGTCAAGTCTCCCATGAATAAGCTTTAATTTGACCATAGATGAGGGATTTGAGCAATTTAATGCAAGTAGATTAGTAATGGCCATGAGAAGGTGTCTGAATGTTTTAATATGTGAAAGGAATATGTATTGATCTCTTTAAAATTCAATTATCATTTCTGATAATGTTCTGATACGAAATACATGCACTTTTGTACACCTATGCTAGATGGATAGTAAAAAATTACTAGTTTCAAAGTTTTATTAATTCAGAGAGTTCTGTGCATCCATTTTCGATTCTGTAAGTTTATGTGGATTTTTTACTGACCCTAATATCCATCCAAACATTAATACTGATATTTTGTTGAGAACATACACTGGGAAGCCTCCACTGCGCAGGGTCTCCCTGAGCCAAAATTGCCAATTTTCCCCAAATCATCCCAAACAGCCTTAGATCATTCCATATATACCATTTTCTATATGAAACCTTATTTAATCCATTTTATCAATCATAACATACCTCTAAAACTTTCCTTTGACCTCTGGTTGATGGGGCATGAGAAAAGTGCTTCCTAGTTTCATGGTTAGGTGGCCTAGAAGCGTGGGAGTAAGTTTCAGCATAGATGACTATGAAAACTAAATGGTCCTTGGTATAAATGTGTTAGGGAATACACTATATAAATCCTAAATTTTTTCCTTTGTTGATTCCATCATCCGCTACCCTATGTATTCAATTCTTAGCAAAAATACCCCTATTTGCCTAGTTCAAATTTGACTGATTGAGTGCACAAGTTTGGTTCAAAAATTTAATTTAATTTGTAGCAATATTAGTGTTATAACATATAAATGATATCATAGAACATTACAGTGGGATCAGAGGTCTTTCCTTGGTCCATCCTGTGGAAAATAAGCTCTCAAGTAGAAGAAGAACCATTTTTAACCATGTCATACTTTGAGCAAGACTTTGATGAGCAATATGAAGAATATTGCAGAAGGTATGAAGAAGAAGAATACCCCTATGTTGATGGAGTTATACTGAGTAATGACAATGATTACTTCTATGATTCATCCTATCAGGAATTTATGAGGCTCCTACCTAGGATTAAAGAAGACCTTGGGAAGTATGAAGAAGAAGGCTACGGAGAGCCCTCATGCAGTACCTTAGGTAGATGTAGTAGGAATGAAATGGATGATATTTGGCACTTAGACTATGATGAATTCCTTGGGAATATATCTACAAGCATCAGTGGCCAAATGTTCAATGGAAGGAACTCTAAGGAACCCTTCAAATATTCCATGGAATGCTATGCCTTGAAGGAAGAGATAAGGGAGGTCTTATCTTTTCGAGAGTACTGCACTCTTGAGATACAAAAGATGTTTAGAGATCCCTACTGTGGGACAAAAATGAGAAGAATTTCACACATGGTTGATGCAGTGTGCAAGGAAGTGGCGACTAGAAGGTTTCCACCTGGATCCAAAAGAGGAGGAAAGAAGAAAGATTCATCAAAGCCATTTGCTTGTCTAAGCAATAAGAGGAAGTTTCCAAACATAAATTCTAGAAACCATATTGATGAAGAAGCCTGAATATCCTTGAAGAATAAGAGAAATGAAGCAAAGAAAAAGACCAATGAGGTGAAGTACAAATCACCACAAGGTGGTTACATAAGAGGAGAATTTGAAGAGGAATGCATTTCAAGCTTCTTGGTGGGTGATCTCCAGATCAATGCTCAAGATGTGGGATTATGTATGGGTCAAGAGAAATATTTTGGATCAGATCCAAAAGATGATTACAAATCAGATTTATAGTCACCACGATAGCCACATAAGGAAGAAGAAAATAAGGCCACACCGATTGGATGTGAACCAGAAAATTTGGTGGAGGAGCAGGCCACCTTAGTATCACTTCGAGAAGAGGGTAACATGAAGGACATGGATGATAAAGGATATGAGTTTTGCAGGATCCATTATCACTTGCAGCCATATGATTCATGGGAGATTAAAAGTATTGCACTTTCCTGTGATGACTGCAGAATGAAGGACAATGGTGATGGAAAATAATTCTCTCCTAGTTTCTCTGTTGGTGAACACCAAATCAGTGCAAAGGAGGGTGATGCTGTTCATGATGATAAGGTATATTTTTTATCAGATACAAAATAAGAACAAATATTAAATATGAAATCATCATTTGAACTTCCTAATGAAGCGAAAGACAAGCTCCCACCAGCTGGGTGTGAACTAGGAAATCTGATGCAAAGAGAGGAACACAATTCATATTTTTGCACTCTCTTGCACGAAGATGAAGTTGCAGCCACATCAGAAGTGAGTCTTGAAATTGGTAATACTTCACATCCCCCTATCGTCATTTAGGAGAGCTACGAACCATCTAGTCTTGCAAGTGGGAAAGCAAAAGCAAATATTCATGAAGAAAAGCACAAGTTACTGCAATGCATTTGTAGTGAAGAAGAAGAGGCTCATCTGCCAGCACCTCATTTCCTCTCAGGGTCATTGAAGATTAGTGAGAGAAATATAAAAAAGGCTCTACACAAAATCCATGGAACCCATTCATTGATGAAATATCTCTGTTGGAAGTTGGAGGAGAAATATTCCATGGAAGACATGGAGACGTTTCAGAAAGCCATGACAAGCACCAAAGGTAATTTTCTCTAATTTCTTTCTGATAGAGATAGTTTATTTGAGCTTGTTGAGTTGTTGTATGGAGCATCCTTGAACGATGAATAGGATAATTACAAGCTCACACAATAATTATTGACCACCCAATATTCTTTGAAGAGCACTCAATGTGCACTCCAAGAGTCCCATATGAATATAGAGCAACTTCATGAGGAGTTGCAACGATTTCACCTACCCTCCCACACACCATTCAACCGTCTTCACAAGGTTGATTTCATTCCAGATAATATGGAGGGATCTCATGAGATGGTGGATCATGAGATGCATTTAGTTTTTCAAGTGCTTGAGGACAGTGCAGACAAGCTTGAAAAGAGCCAAGAACTTGATCTTTTCCAGAGAAAACAATAGCTATTTTATGGAGAGAGTCTCTTCTCCATGGAAGAGTTTGATGAGCCCACATTGGTTGGATCAGCCAATAATGAAGAAGATGCAGCCATAATATGGGTGGATAAGTATTGCAGAGAGTTGATTCACAGTTCTAGTCACACTCCTATTTTAGCCACATCAGGTGGGGAAAATTGGGAGAATGATTTTTCCTTGTTGGTGCCACATGAGGAGCAGGAGGCTCCCATATATGTTCAAGTTGACTTGAGGGATTCACCATTAATTTCTTAGAAAAAAAATAGGAACATATTTCTACCACTTGATACCATTCATCCACCCATGGATTGGATAGGAAGATACATAACAGAGATGAATACCGTGGGAGATGAAAAGCGTAATTTCTGCAATAATTTTTTTGTTGTGACTGACATTGTCCTAACATATGGGCGGCCAAAAAGATTTAATTTTCAGCCATTGGAGGCATTCCATACACATGCACATGCTGTGCATTCTGATATTTTTTGTGCTCAAGGAATTTTGGGATGAAGATGATGAGTTCCAAGCACATGGACACTGCCCGAGAAAGGATGGTTTTTCGCATGGAAGGAGTTCTCTTTTCAGTGAAGAGTTAGAAGAAATCCCTTGTTTTGGACCCACCCATGATGGGTTTGATGCATCCACACCTTTGGTGGACACATTTTCCAGAGAGTTCGTTCAAAATTTTTCAGTCCACACTTCTTTCTCAGCCAACACACAAATGGATAAAAATTGGGAGAGGGGATTTTTTGTATTGGTGTCACCCGAGGAGCAGGAGGCTCCCACATTTTCCATTGATGACTTAATGGTTCAACCATGTGGTATGAAAATTTCACCATTCCGTTTTTGTGTGGACAAGAAGCATCAAAGGAATCTATTTGAAGTCTTCATCATGCATGGCTATGCATGGAAGTTCCACTTGAGTCAGTTTGGTGGAACAAGTAGCAGAATGTTGAGTTTTTGCACCAGAACAAAGATAGTAGATGAGGAATTCCATGTCAGGCGGGAGAGTCTAAAAAATGTTCAGTTTGGCATGGGGAGAGATAATCTTCTAGTATGGTAGTATGATTTTCACAACCTCATTTTCATCCTCTACAATGATAAAATTTTGTTGTTTTTATTGATGGGTAAAAGGAGGAAGATAAAACCCTGGGATCCTGACATTTTTAATAATGACATATTTCAAAAAAGGGAAACAACATTTGGTCCTTATGGAGGAGGAAGTAGGATCCAGGAATTCTACTTAGTTAGCTTAACTGGGTTGGCAATTTTGTTAAAAGAAGTGGTCATCAAAAGAATGACTATGATTAGAGTGGTGCAACAAAAACATGGTGGACAAATTTGCAGCACTCTGTGGTGATTCTACTCGAGGACAAGCAGACTTGGGAGGGGAGGACAAGCAGACCTTTCCTAGCACTAAGGGGGTCAAAAGATGCATTGAATTATTTTCCTATGAGATTTTATTTAAATATTACTTAGGGGGCATGCATTAAATATTATTATGCAATTAATTATGTGGAAATTAATATTTCCATGTCAAGAGGGTGCAATGGGAAATCCAACTTTCCAAGGAGGAGAATTCGAAACTGTATGACAAAAGAAATCAGGTAGGAAAAAGGAAAGTGCTAAAAGCCAAAGAAAATCAGCCAGGAACAAAGAAGGAAACAATTGACTAAGGAGGGAGAAATTTCCTTTGGAGTCTCACTCTCAAAAGAAGGAAAGATAGAAATGTTGTCATAGGGAAAATAAAAAAAACAATTGACCAAGGAGGGCGCAATTTACTTTTTGGAGGCTCAACAAAAAAGCAGGAAAGGTAGAAACAACTATCATAGACAAAAGAAAAACCTTTGGGCCTAAGGAGGGTGCAGTTTCCAAGTTAGATGAATGACATGGATAAGGAAACAACTCACATGGTCCCTACTTGCCAATTACTCAAGGAGGGCGCATATGTGGCTAGGGTTAGGGTTTCTACGTGGATGACTTGCTCTCACAGGTTTCCTACTTGCTAAACAAGTCACCAGAAGTTTATAAAAATACATAGGGATCTCTATTACTCAATTTGGTTGATGATTGATTTGTGTTCATGTGAAGCATAGCTTCTATTGAGAGATGTACCTTAGACCTTTGGGAGATGTGCCCCAATTCCTTCTATCCCCTCTCTTATTCCTCCATTCCTATTTCATTGTAGGTGTTGGAGAGCTAAGGTACAACACAATAAATTCAGATAAGACATCCATGGAATCCATTCTCTTCAGTGAATTTGAGCTCCAATGAAGTAAAATCTTGACCTACGCTCCCATCCATATTGATGTCATATTTGGGCCTCCTTCCAACTGTTTTGAGTAAAACTTTGGAGTGATTAATCCTCCAACTCTTTCTTGATGTGAAAAATACCATAAAATATGTTTAATATACCTTTTATACTGTAATAATTCTGTCCAATAAGCTTACATGCCAAGTTTCCCATGAATAAGCTTTAATTTGACCATAGATGAGGGATTTGAGCAATTTAATGCAAGTAGAATATAGTAATGGGCATGAGAAGGTGTCTGAATGTTTTAATATGTGAAATGAATATGTATTGATCTCTATTAAATTCCATTATCAGTTATTATAAATTTCTGATACGAAATACATGCACTTTTGTACACCTATGCTAGATGTCTAGTAAAAAATTACTAGTTTCAAAGTTTTATTAATTCAGAGAGTTTTGTGCATCCATTTTTGATTCTGTAAGTTTTTGTGGATTTTGGAATGAACCAAATATCCATAAAAACATTAATACTGAGATTTTGTTGAGGTCGTACACTGTTTGGGCAGCTTCCATTGTGTAGGGTATCCTCGGGCCAAAATCACCAATTTTCCCAAAATCATCCCAAACAACCTCAGATCATTCCGGATATGTCATTTACTATATAAAACCTTATTTAATCCATTTTATCAGTCAAAACATACCTCTGAACCTTGCCTTTGATCCCTGGTTTACTGGACATGAGAAAAGTGCTTCCTAGTTTCACGGTTAGGTGACCCAGAAGCGTGGGAGTAAGTATCAGCATAGATGAACCTAAAACGTAAATAGTCCTTGATATAAATGTGTTATGGAAGAAACTATATCAGTCCTAAATTTTGTCCTTGGTTTCATCCATTATCCACTTCCCCGTGTATTAAATTCTTAGCAACAATACCCCTATTTTTCTAGTTCAAATTTGACTGATTGAGTGCACAAGTTTGGTTTAGAAATTTAATTTAATTTGCAGCAAGGTTAGTGTCATGATATGTAAATTAGATCATAGAGCATTATATATTCACAACAAATGGACCTTGTAATTCCTTTTGCAAATCAACAATTCTGGATTTAAGTTTTTGAATTTTCATATCACATCCTAAATGCCGAACTTTTCAGCTCTCCAAAAGTTTTGATTCTATATCTCTTATTTTTGCAGGATTTTCAAACATCTCCGCTTCAATTTCTTTATAGAATGGTGATGAACCAAACACATCACCTAAAGAAAAGCACGTTGAGAGGCATTCTTGTAACATCTTCTCACGTTTTTCTAACGACTTCTCTCACTCTTCTAAGGACATTGTAACTGTAGGAGTTTTTTTGTTTCCACCCTTACTTTTGCCTCCTTTGGTATCCTTACTCTTGTCTCCTTTGGTACCATTACCTTCATCCTCACCACCTTCTGTACCGTAATTTTTTTTCCTCTCCATTTTTGTTTAATTTCTAGTGTCTCGAAGATCCTTTCTAACCTTTTTCTTCTCAGCTTATTAGCTTTCTTAGAAATGTTTTTTCTCAAACTAGAAATTAATGATTCTAATTCTCCAACTTTTAGTTCATGGATTTCCTCCCACTCTTTCATCTTCAATTGGTATTCTTCTATTAACTCTTCCTTTTCTTTTAATTTATTCTCTAACTCATGTACATAACCCATTTCTGTATTTAATGGTGGTATATTAAAAATAGGAGGCTTTTTTTTCAACTCTTTTATAAGTTCATTTTGTTCAATATTTTGTTTTTTCTAAAGCATATGTAAGCATAACCCTCATTCTCTCAATTTTCTTTCTAGTTTCATGAATTATTCTGTCAAACTCCTTGGATAATTCTACATATATTTGTTATTTTCTGTTTATAATTCTATTCACTTTGAACTGATTCTCCACAACTGTATTTTGCAACCTTGCTATTTGTTTGAGGCATTCTTTATATTATTATATTTTATCAAGCACTCTTCCTCCAAATTGCTTGCAGAGGAAGCTTGTTCCTTGAAATGCTTCATTTTATGATACAATATGAACACAAATTTACTATCAAAATTATATGATGGATTGTCTAAATGCATAGTGGAATTTATTGAATAAAATATGACAAAACTATCATACTCAATTTCCAACTGTTTTTAAGGAATTCTATCAAGAACCTCTTGAGGAATGGAAAATTCATCAGTAGTTTGTTCCATTTCAATGTCTATAACCTCCTTCCAAAAACATCCATCTACATGTCTATGTATCTCTTTTAAAGATGTGGAATCATGAACTACAACAATGGTGACAAAATCAAGAGACTCTTTTGGTGATTCCTCATGGCGCTTAGGAAATTGTACTGGACATTCCTTGTGTTGCTCCGGAAACTGCACTGGTAATTCCTCACGGTGCTCAAGAGATTGTAATGGAAATTCCTCCTTCTGCTTATGAGACTGTCCTGGCAATTCATCATTATTTCCCATCTATTATATCTCCTATAGTATGTTTTATGAACATGTGGTTTTGGCTAAGATATATTTTCATGTTGATTGATACCATCCGTATCTGTTTCAATAGCATGGGGTCGACATAAATCAATTATATTTTGAAGTGTGCTAGGGAAACTAAATTTAACCTTCTTAAATTGGCGCTTTTGCAGGGAAAAGTGTATTTTCTTAACTAATATATAAGGTATATCTACAGGTCTATCTTCAACCCAATGTATGACTACTCTCATACATTCACTTGAAATGTCTTGCCTATGATGGTTCAAAATTGTCCTAAGGACAATCTGAATCAAGGTTTTGTATATTTTGGGAGGGACATCCTGCGTTCTTAAACCATTCCTTGAAACATATACAAATTTCCCGCAAATTTTATTGGCCATCTGGTTCTTCTCTAGTTTGGGGGTTTTTCAAGAGCTAAAAATATCCCCCCCTCTGCGTGGAATTTTGTTGCTCGGGAATCCAAATCAAGGTTGAGATATACTCTCGTCCCCAAAATTCACAATTCCATATTCACATCATCATAATTTGAAATTGCCTCGTCTATCTCCTTGTTATAAAAAATGAAAGTTCCGAACAAAAAGTCGAACACTCCTGCTTTCCTCAGGATAGTTTCCATACTTGACAACCAATTCTTTTCATCTCTCCATGCGTCAGTACACTCCTGGAATTTTTTGACTATGAACCTATCATATGTTGACGCCCTTGTTTCAAATAGAGTCGCAGAAGAGGATGCCCCCTATTCAACTCCACATGTGGTAGAGGACACCCTTGTTTCAAGTGTGACCATGGTTTTTTAGGTTCAAAGAAGAATTTATACACGCAGACTATATTTAAGAATCGAATTTTGCACATAGAATGTATTTCATAAATATAACAAAGGCTTGGTGTAGTAGACTTACAAGTATTTCCAAGTCAAAATTCATGACTTGGGAATGCACATTTCCTGTGAGGACTGCAGAATGAAGGACAATGGTGATGGAAAATAATTCTCTCCTAGTTTCTCTGTTGGTGAACACCAAATCAGTGCAAAGGAGGGTGATGCTGTTCATGATGATAAGGTATATTTTTTATCAGATACAAAATAAGAACAAATATGAAATATGAGATCATCATTTGAACTTCCTAATGAAGTGAAAGACAAGCTCCCACCAGCTGGGTGTGAACTAGGAAATCTGATGCAAAGAGAGGAACACAATTCATATTTTTGTACTCTCTTGCACGAAGATGAAGTTGTAGCCACATCAGAAATGAGTCTTGAAATTGGTAAGACTTCACATCCCCCTATCTTCATTTAGGAGATCTATGAACCATCTAGTCTTGCAAATGGGAAAGCAGAAACAAATATTCATGAAGAGAAGCACAAGTTACTGCAATGTATTTGTAGTGAAGAAGAAGAGGCTCATCTGCCAGCACCTCATTTCCTCTCAGGGTCACTAAAGATTAGTGAGAGAAAGATCAAAAAGGTCCTACACAAAATCCATGGAACCCATTCATTGATGACATATCTCTGTTGGAAGTTGGAGGAGAAATATTCCATGGAAGACATGGAGACGTTTCAGAAAGCCATGACAAGCACCAAAGGTAATTTTCTCCAATTGCTTTCTGATAGAGATAGTTTACTTGAGCTTGTTTAGTTGTTGTATGGAGCATCCTTGAACGATGAATAGGAGAATTACAAGCTCACACAATAATTATTGACCACCCAATATTCTTTGAAGAGCACTCAATGTGCACTCCAAGAGTCCCATATGAATATAGAGCAACTTCATGAGGAGTTGCAACGATTTCACCTACCCTCCCACACACCATCCAACCGTCTTCACAAGGTTGATTTCATTCCAGATCATATGGAGGGATCTCATGAGATGGTGGATCATGAGATGCATTTAGTTTTGCAAGTGCTTGAGGACTGTGCAGACATGCTTGAAAAGAGCCAAGCACTTGATCTTTTCCAGAGAAAACAATAGCTATTTTATGGAGAGAGTCTCTTCTCCATGGAAGAGTTTGATGAGCCCACATTGGTTGGATCATCCAATAATGAAGAATATGCAGCCATAATATGGGTGGATAAGTATTGCAGAGAGTTGATTCACAGTTCTAGTCACACTCATATTTTAGCCACATCAGGTGGGGAAAATTGGGAGAATGATTTTTCCTTGTTGGTGCCACATGAGGAGCAGGAGGCTCCCATATATGTTTAAGTTGACTTGAGGGATTCACCATTAATTTCTTAGAAACAAAATAGGAACATATTTCTACCACTTGATACCATTCATCCACACATGGATTGGATAGGAAGATACATAACAGAGATGAATACTGTGGGAGATAAAAAGTGCAATTTCTGCAATAATTTTTTTGTTGTGACTCACATTGTCCTAACATATGGGTGGCCAAAAAGATTTATTTTTCAGCCATTGGAGGCCTTCCATACACATGCACATGCTATGCATTCTAATATTTTTTGTGCTCAAGGAATTTTGGGATGAAGATGATGAGTTCCAAGCACATGGACACTGCCCGAGAAAGGATGGTTTTTCGCATGGAAGGAGTTCTCTTTTCAGTGAAGAGTTAGAAGAAATCCCTTGTTTTGGACCCACCCATGATGGGTTTGATGCATCCACACCTTTGGTGGACACATTTTCCAGAGAGTTCGTTCAAAATTTTTCAGTCCACACTTCTTTCTCAGCCAACACACAAATGGATAAAAATTGGGAGAGGGGATTTTTTGTATTGGTGTCACCCGAGGAGCAGGAGGCTCCCACATTTTCCATTGATGACTTAATGGTTCAACCATGTGGTATGAAAAGTTTACCATTCCCTTTCTGTGTGGACAAGAAGCATCAAAGGAATCTATTTTAAGTCTTCATCATGCATGGCTATGCATGGAAGTTCCACTTGAGTCAGTTTGGTGGAACAAGTAGCAGAATGTTGAGTTTTTGCACCAGAACAAAGATAGTAGATGAGGAATTCCATGTCAGGTAGGAGAGTCTAAAAAATGTTCACTTTGGCATGTGGAGAGATGATCTTCTAGTATGGTAGTATGATTTTCACAACCTCATTTTCATCCTGTACAATGATAAAATTTTGTTGTTTTTACTGATGGGTGGAAGGAGGAAGATAAAACCCTGGGATCCTGACATTTTTAAAAATGAAATATTTCAAAAGAGGGAAACAACATTTGGTCCTTATGGAGGAGGAAGTAGGATCCAAGAATTCTACTCAGTTAGCTTAATTGGGTTGGCAATTTTGTTAAAAGAAGTGGTCATAAAAAGAATGACTATGATTAGAGTGGTGCAACAAAAACATGGTGGGAAAATTTGCAGCACTCTATGGTGATTCTACTTGAGGACAAGCAGACCTTTCCTAGCACTAAGGGGGTCAAAAGATGCATTGAATTATTTTCCTAGGAGATTTTATTTAAATATTACTTAGGGGTGATGCATTAAATATTATTATGCAATTAATCATGTGGAAATTAATATTTCCATGTCAAGAGGGTGCAATGGGAAATCCAACTTTCCAAGGAGGAGAATTAGAAACTGTATGACAAAAGAAATCAGATAGGAAAAAGGAAAGTGCTAAAAGCCAAAGAAAATCAGCCAGGAACAAAGAAGGAAACAATTGACTAAGGAGGGAGAAATTTCATTTGGAGTCTCACTCTCAAAAGAAGGAAAGATAGAAACGTTGTCATAGGGAAAATAAAAAAACAATTGACCAAGGAGGGCGCAATTTACTTTTTGGAGGCTCAACACAAAAGCAGGAAAGGTAGAAACAACTATCATAGACAAAAGAAAAAACTTTGGGCCTAAGGAGGGTGCAGTTTTCAAGTTAGATGAATGACATGGATAAGGAAACAACTCACATGGTCCCTACTTGCCAATTACTCGAGGAGGGCGCATATGTGGCTAGGGTTAGGGTTTCTATGTGGATGACTTGCTCTCACAAGTCGCCTACTTGCTAGACAAGTCACCAGAAGTTTATAAAAATAAATATGGATCTCTATTACTCAGTTTGGTTGATGATTTATTTGTGTTCATGTGAAGCATAGCTTCTACTGAGAGATGTACCTTAGACCTTTGGGAGATGTGCCCCAATTCCTTCTATCCCCTCTCTTATTCCTCCATTCCTATTTCATTGTAGGTGTTGGAGAGATAATGTACAACACAATAAATTCAGATAAGACATCCATGGAATCCATTCTCTTCAGTGAAGTGAAAGCTTCACCTACGCTCCCATCCATATTGATGTCATATTTGGGCCTCCTTCCAACTATTTTGAGTAAAAATTTGGAGTGATTAATCCTCCAACTCTTTATTGATGTGAAAAATACCATAAGATATGTTTAATATACCTTTTATACTGTAATAATTCTGTCCAACAATCTTACATGTCAAGTTTCCCATGAATAAGCTTTAATTTGACCATAGATGAGGGATTTGAGCAATTTAATGCAAGTAGAATATAGTAATGGGCATGAGAAGGTGTCTGAATGTTTTAATATGTGAAATGAATATGCATTGATCTCTATTAAATTCCATTATCAGTTATTATAACTTTCTGATACGAAATACATGCACTTTTGTACACCTATGCTAGATGGCTAGTAAAAAATTACTAGTTTCAAAGTTTTATTAATTCAGAGAATTTTGTGCATTTATTTTTGATTCTGTAAGTTGTTGTGGATTTTGGAATGAACCAAATATCCATAAAAACATTAATAATGAGATTTTGTTGAGGTCGTACACTTTTTGGGCAGCTTCCATTGTGTAGGGTATCCTCGGGCCAAAATCACCAATTTTTCCAAAATCATCCCAAACAACCTCAGATCATTCCAGATATGTCATTTACTATCTGAAACCTTATTTAATCCATTTTATCAGTCAAAACATACCTCTTAACCTTGCCTCTGATCCCTGGTTTACTAGACATGAGAAAAGTGCTTCCTAGTTTCACGGTTAGGTGACCCAGAAGCGTGGGAGTAAGTATCAGCATAGCTGAACCTAAAACATAAATAGTCCTTGATATAAATGTGTTATGGAAGAAAATATATCAGTCCTAAATTTTGTCCTTGGTTTCATCCATCATCCACTTCCCCGTGTATTAAATTCTCAGCAACAATACCCCTATTTTCCTAGTTCAAATTTGACTGATTGAGTGCACAAGTTTGGTTTAGAAATTTAATTTAATTTGCAGCAAGATTAGTGTCATGATCTGTAAATCAGATCATAGAGCATTATATATTCACAACAAATGGAACTTGTAATTCCTTTTGTAAATCAACAATTCTGGATTTAAGTTTTTGAATTTCCATATCACATCCTAAATGCCGAACTTTTCGGCTCTCCAAGAGTTTTGATTCTATATCTCTTATTTTTTCAGGATTTTCAAACATCTCCGCTTCAATTTCTTTATAGAATGGTGATGAACCAAACACATCACCTAAAGAAAAGCGCGTTGAGAGGCATTCTTGTAACATCTTCTCACGTTTTTCTAACGACTTCTCTCACTCTTCTAAGGACATTGTAACTGTAGGAGTTTTTTGTTTCCAAACTTAGTTTTGCCTCCTTTGGTATCCTTACTCTTGTCTCCTTTGGTACCGTTACCTTCATCCTCACCACCTTCTGTACCGTAATTTTTTTTCCTCTCCTTTTTTGTTTAATTTCTAGTGTCTCGAAGATCCTTTCTAACCTTTTTCTTCTCAGCTTATCAGCTTTCTTAGAAATGTTTTTTCTCAAACTAGAAATTAATGATTCTAATTCTCCAACTTTTAGTTCATGGATTTCCTCCCACTCTTTCATCTTCAATTGGTATTCTTCTATTAACTCTTCCTTTTCTTTTAATTTATTCTCTAACTCATGTACATAACCCATTTTTGTATGGTGGTATATTAAAAATAGGAGGCTTTTTTTTCAACTCTTCTATAAGTTAATTCTGTTCAATATTTTGTTTTTTCTAAAGCATATGTAAGCATAACCCTCATTCTCTCAATTTTCTTTCTAGTTTCATCAATTATTCTGTCAAACTCCTTGGATAATTCTACATATATTTGTTATTTTCTGTTTATAATTCTATTCGCTTTGAATTGATTCTCCACAACTGTATTTTGCAACCTTGCTATCTGTTTGAGGCATTCTTTATATTATTATATTTTATCAGGCACTCTTCCTCCAAATTGCTTGCAAAGGAAGCTTGTTCCCTGAAATGCTTCATTTTATCATACAAGATGAACACAAATTTACTATCAAAATTATATGATGGATTGTCTAAATGCATAGTGGAATTTCTTGAATAAAATATGACAAAACTATCATACTCAATTTCCAACTGTTTTTGAGGAATTCTATCAAGAACCTCTTGAGGAATGGAAAATTCATCAGTAGTTTGTTCCATTTCAATGTCTATAACCTCCTTCCAAAAACATCCATCTACATGTCTATGTATCTCTTTTAAAGATGTGGAATCATGAACTACAACAATGGTGACAAAATCAAGAGACTCTTTTGGTGATTCCTCATGGCGCTTAGGAAATTGTACTGGAAATTCCTTGTGTTGCTCCGGAAACTGTACTGGTAATTCCTCATGGTGCTCAAGAGATTGTAATGGAAATTCCTCCTTCTGCTTATGAGAGTGTCCTGGAAATTCATCATTATTTTCCCGTCTATTATATCTCCTACAGTATGTTTTATGAACATGTGGTTTTGGCCAAGATATATTTTCATGTTGATTGATACCATCCGTATCTGTTTCAATAGCATGGGGTCGACATAAATCAATTATATTTTGAAGTGTGCTAGGGAAACTAAATTTAACCTTCTTCAATTGGCGCTTTTGCAGGGAAAAGTGTATTTTCTTAACTAATATATAAGGTATATCTACAGGTCTATCTTCAACCCAATGTATGACTACTCTCATACATTCACCCGAAATGTCTTGCCTATGACGGTTCAAAATTGTCCTAAGGACAATCTGAATCAAGGTTTTGTATATTTTGGGAGGGACATCCTGCGTTCTTAAACCATTCCTTGAAACATATACAAATTTCCCGCAAATTTTATTGGCCATCTGGTTCTTCTCCAGTTTGGGGGTTTTTCAAGAGCTAAAAATATCCCCCCCTCTGTGTGGAATTTTGTTGCTCGGGAAGCCAAATCAGGCTTGAGATATACTCTCTTCCCAAAAACTCACAATTCCATATTCACATCATCATAATTTAAAATTGCCTCGTCTATCTCCTTGTTATAAAAAATGAAAGTTCCGAACAAAAAATTGAACACTCCTGCTTTCCTCAGGATAGTTTCCATACTTGACAGCCAATTCTTTTCATCTCTCCATGCGTCAGTACACTCTTGGAATTTTTTGATTATGAACCTATCATATGTTGACGCCCTTGTTTCAACTACAGTTGCAGAAGAGGATGCCCCTATTCAACTGCACATGTGGTAGAGGACACCCTTGTTTCAAGTGTGACCATGGTTTTTTAGGTTCAAAGAAGAATTTATACACGCAGACTATATTTAAGAATCGAATTTTGCACATAGAATGTATTTCATAAATATAACAAAGGCTTGGTGTAGGAGACTTACAAGTATTTCCAAGTCAAAATTCATGACTTGGGAATGCACATTTCCCTAGGCTGACATCATACCTTTTAGATTTTTTTAATCCTTTGTCCTCGAAGGTTGACATTCGTCGCTTGTTTTAATTTTTTTTATCTTATTGGCCATGATTGATTTTTTAAAATAATTTTAATCATTTTTTTTAGGAGCTGACATTAATTTTTTTAATTACTTTTTATTTTTTTGTTATGTTATGTTACTTTAATAAACAAGTCAATGGTGAAGTGCATTAATCATTAACCTACTGGATGGTGCCTTCATAACAATTTTCTCTCTCTCAGGTAGGAAATGGAAGGAATTTTCCCAAGGCCACTTGGAATAGTTTTCCAATAATTGTCAAAATTTTTCAACGAGGGCATTTTCTGGCATAGTGCAAAACAAGATGAGTGGTTGTTTTGGAAGGACAATATTTTATTGACCATAGACTTATTTCCAAAATGGAGCCAATGGTTAAGTGAGTAAATCATTCACCTGCAAGATTATGTTTTAATAATAATTATGTTACTCATTGGTGAGAAATGGTGGGCATTTTTTTAAGGCCACTTAGGCCAAATTTAGGTGCAAAATAGGCTCAACGGGTGTTTTAGCAGGCCAATATATTCTTTAACCGAGACTTTTTTTTATTATAAAAATTTAGTTAATGGTGAAGTGAACTAATCATCCACCTACAGGATGGTGCCTTCAAAACAACTTTATTTCTCTTAGGTAGGAAATGGAGGGCATTTTCCCAAGGCCACTTGGAATATTTTTGCAATACTTGTCAAATTTTTACAGTGAGGGCATTTGCTGGTGTGGTGCAAAACAGAATGAGTGGCTATTTTGGGAGGACAATATTTGATTGAACATACACTTTTTTCCAAAACTGAGCTAATGGCTAAGTGAGTAAATCACCCACTTGCAATATTATGTTTTCAGAATAATTGTATCCCTCACATGTGAGAAATGGAAGGAATTTTCCGAAGGCCATTTAGGCCATATTTAGGTGCAGAACAAGCTGAATGGTTGTTTTGGAAGGACAATATATTATTTAATAGATACTTTTTATAAAAATTGAGTAAATTGTGAAGTGCATTAATCATCCACCTGCATGATGGTGCCTTCATAACAACTTTATCTCTCTCAGGTAGGAAATGGCGGGCATTTTCCCAAGGCCACTTGAACCGGTTTTTCAATAGTTGTCAGATTTTGCCAACGAGGGCATTTTCTGGAATGGTGCAAAATAGGATGAGTGGATGTTTTGGCAGGGCAATATTTTATTGTGAATATACTTTTTCCAAAACCGAGCCAATGGTCAAGTGAGTAAATCATCCACCTGCAATATTATGTTTTCATTATAATTATATCCCTCACTGGTGAGAAATGGTGGGAATTTTCTTAAGGCCATTTATGCCAAATTTAGGTGCAAAACAGGCTGAATGGGTGTTTTGGCAAGCCAATATATTATTTACCAGAGACCTTTTTTTATCAATATTTAGTCAATGGTGAAGTGAATTAATCATTCACCTACAGGATGGTACTTTCACAACAACTTTCTCTCTATGTCTGGTAGAAAATGGAGGGCATTTTCTCAAGGTCACTTGGAAACGTTTTGCAATACTTGTCAAAATTTTCCAACAAGGGCATTTTCTGGCATGGTGCAAAACAGGTTGAGTGTCTGTTTTGGCAGGCCAATATTTTATTGAACATATACTTTTTTCCAAAAATTTTCCAATGGTAAATTGCATAAATCATCCACCTGCAAGATTACGTTTTCAGAATAATTTTCTCCCTTAGTGGTGAGAAATGGTGGGAATTTTCTTAAGGCCATTTATGCTAAATGTAGGTGCAAAACATGATGAATGGGTGTTTTGGCAGGCCAATATATTATTTACTAGAGCCTTTATATCAAAATGTAGTTAATGGTGAAGTACATTAATCATTCACTTACACGGTGATGCCTTCACAACAAATTTCTCTCTCTCTCTGGTAGGAAATGAAGGGGATTTTCCCAAGGCCACTTGGAACAGTTTTGCAATACTTTTCAAATTTTTCCAAGGAGGGCATTTTCTGGCATGGCTTAAAACAGGTTTAGTGTATGTTTTGGTAGTCAAATATTTTATTGAACATAAATGTTTTCCAAAAAATTATCCAATGGTCAAGTGCATAGATAATCCACTTGTAAGTTTATGTTTTCGGAATAATTTTATCCCTCACTAGTGATAAATGGTGGGTATTTCCCTAAGGACATTTAAGCCATATTTAGATGCAAAATGGGATGAAAGGATGTTTTGGCAGTGTTAGATCATCATACCACCTATCACCATGGTCACATACATCTAGAACATATTTTCATTTGTCTTGAACTTATGTCATATGGTCCACACCTTGGTTATGTTGGTCTGGCAAGGTATATGGGGGTTTTGGACACATTAATGCACCCAAGCGCCCTATTTTTGGTAAACTAAGAGCATGAGAACCCTCATTTCTAAAATTTCAGTAATTGGGGAACTCCTACTTCTTAAAATAGGGAACCAAATTGACCAGAGGCACCCATGCATGTATTTGGGTGGTTCATGCATGTATTTGGGTGGTTTTTGTCCCTTTTAGACCACTAACTGTTGCCTAGAGCCACTCCTACTCACCCATGCACTCTACCATACATATACCCTCATTTATGTCCTATCATGCTTCACCCACATTCACATGGACATTCATGACCGTTTGAGGTGGTTTGGGAGCTCATCAGTCAACCTAGGAGGGTTTGAGGTTCAATCTAATACCGCCACATGTATGCCACTAATTTTCCTCCTAATGCTAAGGATTTTATCCCATTGTATTATAAATATGTACCAAACACATTTACAAGTTGTACACTAATATAAACTTCAATTATTGTCACCATTTATGTGTGTTCATTTGCTCACTTTTACTGTTTTTCTGCATAGTTTGTGAATATCTTGAATTGTGAAGATTCCCTTAGATCCTAGATCTTGCCGTGAATAATATTTTCACATGGTATCATATCTATTTGGAGATGAAAATCAAATCCAAATTCTTTGAGTTTCTATCTAGGGTATTATCCAAAACAAATTAAGTTTTTACATTGTAGGTACATCCAGTGTTTCTGTCACCCAGTGCGCAAGCAGAAATGGAGCAGAGTCATGTATTGCTTACCCCACTAAATGATTTTTAATGGAAGGCCTGAATTTTGATCCAAATGAGGTCTAAAGGAATCTACAGAGTCACCATGGGAACTAAGACCGATCCCAACTCTGCTGTGGAAGAATCAAAGTTCTTCAACAGAATAAATGAAGCATTCAAGATGCTTTACGTCTGTATTTCGAGGGATATTATCTTACATGTAGACAATATTGTCACACCCAATGAAGTTTGGATCAATATTGAGTCACTGTTTGGGAATACTAATGAGATGAGAGGACACCAACTTGAAAATGAGTTGATCTCATTGAGCCCAACTCACTTTGAGACGATCCAGGATTTCTTCACAAAGTTCAAATCGTTGGTGCTTCAGCTGAAACAATGTGGCATAGAGAAGAAATAAGAGCATATGATATTATCTATCCTTTCAAATCTAGGTCCTGAGTATTCTGTGTTTTTCTCGAAATTACATAAAAGCAATATGACAGTTCGAAATTGGAGAAATCTTCCACTGACAGACTTCATGGACTCTTTGACTCAGGAACAAGACAAGTTAGTGAAAATGGGTACCATCAAATCAACCAAGGATCAATATATTTATGTAGTTATTTCAAATCAATACAAATTAAATAAGAAATCCAAGGATTCGAAGCATCAAAGAGTGAAGAAGAAGCATTCAGATGTGGAAAGCTCAAGTTCAACTGATGAGGATTCGAAAGCCAAGAGGATGAAGAGTAAGAGAGAGAATACCAAATGTGAATATTGAAGAGGTTCAAATCATGAAAAATATTACTTCATAAGGAATATGGAAATCATGGCCAAGCTCCTTGAAGACAACAATATTGATGTTCCAGATTTTGCAAGAAGAGAGGAGCGGAAGCTCTCCATGGAGCAAGAAGATGGTAAGCGCTTGTATGCTTTGGGTGCCAGGGAAAAAAATGTTTCTAATATATATGTTTAAGATATATTTTATTATTATTTATATTCTTATATATCAGAATCTGAAACATCCATCCCTTCCTTGGAAGAAACCCCAAATAGTTCACTGAAGTTTCCTCCAAAAACTAGTCATTTTTCACTAGTTTCTGACTTGTCTTCTGAAATATCTTTCACACTCCATTAATATCCTTCCTATTATGATTATAAAGGTGATATAAATTATGATATTCAGGTTATTACAATCATAAACTCATTTCCCCAACCCTTTTATTTCCAAAATACCCAATAACCGGCAAGTTCACTAGTTGGAAAATCTCAAAATTGCATTGTTTCCAATACTATGTCACTTGTGTATGTTGTTTTTATGTCTTGCATATAATTCATTGGTTGGAAATCCATGTAATTTCACTTCATGGGAATGATTTTCTACATTTCTGGACCTGATCTCACCACCTATGGTTCAAATTTTAAGTCTCCATACCATCCAAGTTCGCTCAACTGTCAGTGTGATCTAGTTACCAATTCGTTTCCCACTATGGATCCATTCGCTCATGGAGACACTATAAATCTAATATTTTATGTTGCATATGAATTATATTATGATATTTCAGAGCCTCATGATATTTTTTACATATTTATGAGGGTGCTTCATCAAATGGGGAAGAAGATTCATGGTTTAATTCATGATATGGAAACTACACATGAAGCTGATTTTGTTGAGTCTTTTGATGCTCTTTGGGAAGGAGTTTGCAGATATATCCTTTCCATTATTGATCATGTTTCCATATAAGATTATTTTTGCAGAAAAAACCATTCTTATTATTCTCCTCCATCATAAATTTATGACCTTCAAGGGGACTCTCCACATGTTCTTCGTCTACAACACATTGATGCATGATCTTGGTATCCACACCATCTTCACCAAGTACACCATCAAGAAGTTGTTCCTTCAGCTCATTCAAGTGAATAATAAGACTTGTTTAAGACATTTTGATAATATCTGTGTCATGTCCATTCTTTAGGGAAAATTCCCCCCATGAGGTTTTTCCTCTTTCCTCGTTTTTACATGGACAAATAAATTTTTGTAAGAGGTGACTTGAGCCCTAGTTTC
Source organism: Pseudotsuga menziesii (assembly GCA_001517045.1). Lineage (NCBI taxonomy): Eukaryota > Viridiplantae > Streptophyta > Pinopsida > Pinales > Pinaceae > Pseudotsuga > Pseudotsuga menziesii. The sequence continues at coordinate 90,688 of LPNX011057163.1, forward strand.
CAAGGCCTCAATTTTTAATGTGGTTACACTAAGTCAAGATTAAGGGTGGGTGTTAGAGAATCATACCACCTAGAAACATGGTCACATACACCTATGACACATTTTCATTTGTCTTGAACTTATGCCATATGGTACACACCTTGGTTATGTTGGTCTAGCAAGGTATATGGGGGTTTTGGACTCATTAATGCACCCAAGTGCCCTATTTTTGGTCAAATAATAGAATTATATCCCTCATTTATGAAATTTAAGTCATTGGGGTGCTCCTAATCCTTAAAACAGGGAACGGGTTTGACCAGAGGCACCCATGCATGTATTTAGGTGTTTTTTGGCCCTTTTGGACCATTAAAAGCTGCCTAGAGCCACTCCCACTCACCTATGCACTACACCATGTCTATCATACCCTCATTTATGTCCTATCATGCTTCAACCACGTTCACATGTCCATTCATGACTATTTGAGGTGGTTTGGGAGCTCTTGGTCAACCTAGGGGGATTTGAAGTCCAATATAATCCTACCACGTGTATGCCACCAATTTGCCTCCTAAGGCTAATGATTTTCTCCCATTGTATTATAAATATGTACCACACATATTTACAATATGTACAATAATATAAACTTCAGTTATTGACACCATCTATGTGTGTTAATTTGCTCACTTTTACTGTTTTTCTACATAGTTTGTGAATATCTTGAATTGTGAAGATTCACTTAGCTCCTAGATCTTGCCGTGAATCATTTTTTCACATGAAGGACAATATATTCTTTACTAGAGACTATTTATACAAATTAATTCAATGGTGAAGGGCATTAATCATCCACCTATATGATGGTGCCTTCATCATAAATTTCTCTCTCCCAGGTAGGAAATGGAAGGCATTTTCCCAAGGCCACTTAAACTAGATTTTCAGTACTTAATAAAAATTTACCAATGAGGGAATTTTTTGGCATGGTGCAAAACAAGATGAGTGGCTATTTTGGTAGGCCAATATTTTCTTAACCTTATATTTTTTCCAAAAGTGATCCAATGTTCAAGTGCATAAATCATCCACTTCCAAGCTTGTGTTTTCAAAATAATTTTATCCCTCACTAGTAAGAAATGGTGGGAATTTTCCTAAGGCCATTTAGGCCACAATTAGGTGTAAAATAGGCTGAAAGGTTGTTTTGGAAGGCTAATACAATCTTCACGGGAGACTGTTTATCAAAATTGAGTCAATGGTGAGGCGAATTAATCATCCACTTGCATGATGGTTCATAAATAATAAATTTACCTCTCTCATGGAGGAAATGTCAGGCATTTTCCCAAGGCCACTTGGGTCAGTTTTTCAATGCTTATCCAATTTTACCAATGAGGGAATTTTTCGGCATGGTGCAAAACTGAATAAGTGGATGTTTTGGGAGGCCAATATTTTCTTAACCTTATACTTTTTTCCAAAAATCATCCATTGGTCACGTGCATAAATAATCCACCTAAAATATTATGTTTTCAGAATAATTTTATCCTTCAATGGTGAGAAATGGCGGGCATTTTCCTAAGGCCATTTAGGCCATATTTAGGTGAAAAATAGGCTGAATGGTTGTTTTGGTAGGAAAATATATTCTTCACCAGATAATTTTTTATAAAAAGTGAGTAAATGGTCAAGTACATTAATCATTGTTAGCGGATTAATCTACCCAGGTAGACTCAAGCAAGATCTCCCTAGTCCAAGTAGATCTAGAAAAAATAAGTACAGAATACAATATACTTTCCTAGATCAATAGAGATGCAAGTTAAATAGATAGATCACTTACCTGAGGTCTGCAAATCCTTTCCTCTTTATTGATCCAAGCTCTATATATTTCAGATCTCAAGCTGCAAAACCCTATAGAGAAAATGGAAACAAGTAAACAATACTAGCATATCTAAATATGAATTGATCTAAGCTAACAATTAAGGAAGCAAGCTCTAAACATTAAATACACAACAATATTTATGGAAATATTTTCTATTACTGTAATAACAGGAAATATGTATACAGAAATAATGTTACAACCTAAGCATCAATGTTGCAACCTTTAATCCAATGATCCAAACCAAGCCTCCAAAGAATGATGGTTTGCCTCCCAAAGGATGAGTAGGGATCACCTAAGAAATTCCACTAGCATAAGAGTACTATATCCCTTCCTCCCTCACCATGGAGAGGGGATTCATATTTATAAGGATAAAGGGATAGAGTAGGTTGAATATTAAGGGGAGAGGACTAAGGGATTCTCCCATTAGGTTAGGTAACCAAATTCCAACCTTCCTAGTAACTACGGATAGCCCTCCATGTCACCAAGCTTCTAGAAATCGCTCAAAGCTTCCAAATATCCATTCAAATAACCCCTGGTGCACCTTGGATGTATTCTAAGGGCACCAAAGGAGGGGTGGCACATGTTGCAAGAGGGATAAGTGTGCTAATGCCACACCCTGTCACGGTTAGAAGTGTGCCACCTAGGGTCTGGCACTTTGTCATAGAAGGTAAGGTGCACCAGCCAACTTAAAGGAGGTAGAAATGCTAGGTAAAACTTCATACTCAATGTACTTTAGCTAAGGGAACTTTAGGGATTTAGGCACAAATTTGATACATGGCTTATGAAGACAAGATTTTGGTATAACAGAATGCCCCCCAAATCATGAAGCTAGAGGAATGCGATAGGTGAAATGCTTTGTAAAATGAAGAAATCGAAAGCAAGGATGTTGGTTGGAAGTTACTGTAGTACTACTGACTCAAGTCCCACATAACTCATAACATGGATACCGACCAATACATTGCAGATCCATGGTAGTAGAGACCGACTAAACATAATCATGGCTACTAGACACAAATGTAGATCCATGATGTGATGATAAAACAAGCACGACCAATAAAAAGTGGATTAGTGTAATATGACTCAAACACACTCCATCAAAACCTGTGCAAGATATCAGTTAACCCAGGGTATTCAAGCTGAACCCACAACAATACAAATCTAACCATGTGATTACAATTTCTTGACGTTGAACACGATAGAAACCACTTGAATTCTAGTCATTGATGGATAATGTTAACAAGTGCGAGGGAGATCACCCTTGATGTCAATGATTTCCAAGTTATCTCAGTACATTCTCCCAAGTGTGAATAAAGGACTTGGAGTCAAACACTTGGTAGAATATTTCAGTTAGAGGTCATTGATGAAAACCTACTATTGAAAGCGAGGAAACCTGCCATTGAGGGGTCATTGATGAAAACCTATTGTTGAAAGTGAGGAAACCTGCCATTGAGTCATGCAAGCTTCAAGGTACTTGACTTGGTTTCTAATTCTAATTCCTAGATGATGTGTTGAAGTTGACGAGAAAAGACTCGTCGAAGGAGGGCCATGATGTATCCCCCATCATTGACATGAAACGCTATCAAAGATGCTTTAAGAGTAAACTGGACAAAAGAATGATATACAAGACTGACTCATAGATGACCAACATGATAGAAGGTAAGATGACTGTAGACAATGAACGGATGACCGAATTTCTATTGAACATGGGCATGGCATGACTTGGTAGTTCTGACTTGACAAGAATGATACCAATCCTTAAATGCAATTGATGGAGGGATCATTCTTGGACAACTCAAACGAGTAAGAATATTCATGGAATCATCAAGACTCGAAGATAAATAGATTACCCAAGGACTAAATGCATATGCAGATGTCAAAACCCCAAAATTTTCAAAAAAATTAAAAACTTTTAAATAGCATAATTGTATGTTAACACAATCGTTAAATACTGATTAGTTAATGCTATTTATTTTGTAACTGTAAGATCTTACTTGGTTGGAATGTTAGTTGAGTTTTTTTTCTTTCTTCAGTTTTCTGATTGTTCTCTGTTTGCAACAGCAAGTGGATATACTACGTTAGACTGGGCTTACTTAGCTGTAAAGCTAACGCACACAGTTTTCCTTTATCTTACAGATTGACAGGTAAAGTTTTTGGGATTGCTGCTAACCGATCATTCTAGAGTAAAATAAATCATATGCTGTTATCAAGTGCTTTCAGTAGAGAACTAAATGCATGTTAAACGGACTATTCAGCTTCTACAGGTATAGCCTCATTTATTTCATTTTTGATATAAAGCAATATATGATGAGAAAGGTTATAAGACACTAAAGAAAAGAATTGTCATTTCCCGATATAGCTATGAACTCTTCAGTTGAATGGACATTCAAAGATAAGGATGGCAGTTTACATAGATTTCTTTTCCAATACTGCCTATAAAAATTATTGTAATTACTAGCACTAGTGAAAGCTACAAAAGTGATGTTCAGTAGCGACATTAAAAGCTGAGAAAGGGCTCTTACAGGTTTCTAATGTCGCCCTTTTTAATGGTTAAAATCACTAATCCAAATCAAGTAGTTAAACAGAGTTCTTTGAATAATTAAGAACATAGACATTTATAATTATATCAGTTATGATAGATGATCTACGTCCCATGTTGTACATGGTCATTCCTTGAGATAAATAACTCACAAAAATGAGATGATTTGACATGTAAAAATAATATGGGTTAGACTCCTTGTTGACATTATTACATTAAGGTAATAGGTCGCAAGGTAAATGCTGTATAAATTGTACGACCGTAACTCTACACTTAGATTTCATTGTTCTTGTAATTTAAGTTTATTGATTATACTATAATCAAGTGAACTAACCTCAAGTGAGGTCTCCCAATGTAACTTTTACACTCCAATTACTGAACTAGACTTAACAATAACAAGTCATCTTTGTAGTTCATGGTTTTAGTATGAGGATCAATGTTCTGGCTTTAACATTACAAAGCCATTATTCCAAAGTTATAATGCTTCGTTGAATGTAAAATATATTACACTATGGTTAACATAAAATAGGGTATAGTTTATACATATTGCAATGTAATAATTGTTTTTATACTTGATCATTAACATTATGATGTTTACCCTTATGCAGGTCAAGGTCGAAGGGTGGTTATATAGCACCTTCAACATTATGATTATGTTGGCAAAAGCGATGATATGGAACTTTCCCACTATGATTATGTTGGAAAGCAATGTTACGAAACATTAGGGATTGACCCACTTATTGGCAATAATTTAAAGGTGTACGTGGCTGCCTCCTCACCATGCATTGGGCAATATAAGTTGACTTGCCTCCAAAACGATTCAGTCCTCCTCTCGCCTGCGGGATTTGAGCGCTGCACTGCCAAACCCTAGTGGTTCTTTGCTGGTCGATGTTGCTGGGAGATAGCCTGGTGTGTAACCCGTCTTCGTTGTGCTCCTGCGTGGGCTGTGTTGGGTTACTTCTTCGTGGGCTGCGTTGTATTGCTCCCTTGTGGCTGTATTGCATTTCTCCTTCGTGGCTGCGTTGTATTGCTCCACTGTGAGCTGTATTGCGTTTCTCCTTCGTGGCTGCGTTGTGTAGCTCCTTCGTGGCTATATTGTGTAGCTCCTTCGTGGGCTGTGTTGATTCTTTGCAGGCTGTGTTGTATCGTTACTTTGTGGACACTGTTGAGGTGCTGTTCGATTCTCCCGGTGATGAAAGGGTTCCAGTACCCTCGTTCCAGTCTGCTTACTGCTTGACCTTCGCATGTAAGCGATTAAGAATGCAATTGTGATTTTTATTTTAAGTTTTTGTTTGCTTATGTAACTGTTAGGGTTACTGACTTAAGATTTCTTTTTACTTGGCAGGTTTGCCTTCCAATGTTATCTGCCCTTCGATGGCAGACTTGCCCTTCAAGGTCGTAGCTATTGCGCAAAGAAAACATAGCTCGGCGCTTCCTGGTAAGCCCGGTCCTTCGATGTACGTCTCCATGCTGTATGTTGACAGGGTGCATATTCAGTTTCTTGGTTTCTCTACTCTTCGCTTAGCTGTAGAATACCCCACGCTTCACTAGGGTTTATCCCTGTGATAAAAGGGTTACGGCTCCAGGCCGAGACTGTGTTTAAAGGTTTACTTGTAAAAATGGTATGGCGAGGGTTGATAGGTGTACAGTTTTGTTTTTGGGTTAAACCCTAGCTCTTTAAGAGCTTAACCGGCTACGGCCGTGGATGTAAACTGTTAATTACTTGCATGTTTTGGTTTTTAAGACAGGTTTACAGGCTTTAAGCCTTTGAGTTATTTAAATGTGAATTGTTACAGACAGGCTTCGAGCCTTGATTTTACAGTTCGTTAAGGTTATCTTTATAGGCCTTTGG
>LPNX011057163.1:96989-169043 GCA_001517045.1 Pseudotsuga menziesii
CAATTCCTAGAGAGCGCTCAAACAACGACTTCTCAGGACCCCCGAGCTTGATCTGGTCTCCCTGGATTGGAACTAGGTGCAACAAAACATATACAGTCTTTCAGCTCTATAATAACTCAGAATCTTTGAGACAGTTCCCACAGCTCAACTAGCTGTACTCAGCTTCAAGTTCCTGCAAACATTCACTCACAATCACTTCCTTACTACCTTCCCTTTTCCTCAAATGAAAACTCCTGAATCACATTCAGCTGAATGAATTCTTCTTGGAGTAAAAACTGAGCAGCCAGAGCTCTCTTCATTGAGTACTTTTAAAGATTGCCTAGGTCTTAATTGGGATAACTGTCATTTAATGAGCCACCTGCCCACATTNATAGTTAGGAATTACTGTTGCAATTTATAATAATTAATATTATGTAAACATCCCATCATGATAATCTTGTGTTTAATTTAGGTTTATAAGTAATTTTATTTATCTAAATTCTATTCTAGAATCTAGAACATAATTCTATACTGTCTCTATTCTGTATGATATTATATTAGATATTTATTTATAAATAATTATCTATATATTTAATTACATATATATATAACATCATGTTTTATTCTAAATCCTAGAAACATAGTTACTTAGAAATTATTATTACTTCAAAGGTGTAAATAAGAGTATTATGAATATAATGTGTTATTACTAATCTTTGAATTTAAGGTCTCTTTCATTTTTGTTTAATATTTAAGTAAACTCTTAATAATAAAAACACTTATACATAAAAATAAGGTCTATATATATTTTTTTTAGATGACAAATCGTGAAGTATGCTGTTGTTATGATAACAATACTGGTATGCAGAGTTCTGGTTCTTTTACTACAATGCAAACTACTAAACCCTACTGATNTTCTGCTGAGTCATCAATCCCTACTTAGGATTAAGTTTAACATAATGTCTCAGAAAATAAAATAAAACAATTACATAATTTTACAAAATTGGGGTATGTGACATACACACCCCCTTAAAATGTAACATCGTCCTCGATGTTACTTATTCTTCTTCTTCAGGAACTTCTTGGAATAGATGTGGGTATGCTTCCTGCATCTTACTTTCCAGTTCCCAAGTAGCTTCTTCAGGACTAAGGTGCTTCCATTGCACCTTCAGCTGTCCAATTGTGCGGTTCCGCAGAGTAATTTCCCTCCTCCCTAGGATACAATCCAGTTCCACCAGAACTTCCCCTTCTGGTTCTACCTGTACAACGTTCCAATCAATCACATGAGTAGCATCATGTACATATTTTTTTAGAATAGAAATATGAAAAACATTGTGCACTTTTAAATTTGGTGGTAACGCTAACTGATAAGCAACTTGACCAATCCTAGATAAAATTTCAAAAGGACCACAATAACGTGGTGCTAATTTCGCACAACTCCCCAATATTAGGGAACTTTTCTTTGGTCTTACCTTGATGAACACATGCTCACCCACCTGGAACTCTTTAGGAGTTCTTTTCAGATTTGCTTGACTCTTTTGCCGATCCTGGGCAACTTTCAAATTCTCCTGCACCTGTTTTACAGTCTGCTCCATTTCTTTTAATAATTCAGGCCCTAACACTAATCTATCTACTGGATTATTCCAGGAGATAGGTGTGTTACACTTTCGCCCATATAAAATTTCAAAAGGGCTGAACTTAGCTGAAGATTGATAACTGCTATTGTATGCAAATTCTGCTAAATGTAAATAATCTTCCCATTTACCAGGCTGGTCCTTAACATACATCCTTAACAGATCTTCCAACACTTGATTAACTCTTTCAGTTTGTCCGTCCGTCTGAGGATGGAAAGAGGTGCTGAAATTTAGAGTGGTATTTAATCCTTTAAACAGGGATTTCCAGAAATTCCCAGTGAATTTAGGGTCCCTGTCTGAAATAATCACTTTTGGTATACCATGTAGTCGAAAAATCTGTTTTAAGAAAATATCTGCTATGTTTGCAGCCTTATAAGTGGTTTTAACAGCAATAAAATGTGCTGCCTTACTTAGTTTATCCACTACTACCATAATTGAATCATTCTGATTTTGATTGCGGGGTAATCCCGTAATGAAATCTAAACTGATTATTTCCCACTTCCAGCTAGGAATAGGCAAGGGCTGCAGTAACCCAGCTGGATGTTGATGTTCTGTCTTCACTTGTTGACAGTCTAAACATCTAGCTATATACTCAGCGGTTTCAAATTTCATGTTAGGACAAAAGTAATCTTTTCTTAACATAGTGACCGTTTTCTGATAACCTGGATGCCCTGAATAAGGCGTTTTATGTACTTCATCCAAAATCAGTAATTTAATCTTTGATACATTTGGCACGTAAAGTCTGTCCTTAAACAGTAAAAACCCTTCCTTATTTAAACTATACCCTTTAGTTAAACTTTCTATGGGTTCTTTCTTAGCTACATCTTGTAACTTTTGATAAATTTCATCAGATTTTATACTTTCAATTAGCTGTTCATTCAGATCAGAATTATATGTACTGATTGCTGTTGTGAAATTCAATTTTGCATTTCTGCTTAAAGCATCAGCTACTTTATTTTCCTTTCCTTTTTTATGTTGGATTTCGAAATCATATTCGCTTAGGAAGGCTAACCACCTGGCTTGCCTTGCATTTAAATTAGGCTGATCCAAAAGATATTTTAAGCCCTTGTTATCAGTCATTAAAGTAAACTTTCTGCCTATTAAGTGGTGTCGCCACATTTTTAAGGCATGAATAACAGCAGCCAGCTCTAGATCGTAAGTAGCATAATTCTTTTCATGGATCTTCAGCTTTCTAGACTCATAGGCAATGACATGCCCATCCTGATTTAGAACTCCGCCTAGACCGTCATTACAAGCATCAGTACAAACCACGAAATCCTTGTTGGGATCTGCTATTCTTAAAATTGGCGCAGTTGGGAGATGTATTTTTTCACAATCCAGTTTTAACGAGTCTTAAAAACAATAAAAGTGCACTCAATACCTCTTTGCTGAGTTTTTAATGAGCACACCGAAGGTATAAAAGGAACTCAGAACCTTTTTCATGTTTGAATCCACAGCACAAAAAAATGATAAAGTAAGCTCAAACAAATTTTCATGTTTTAACGAGAGCACAAAAAATGAAAAGTAAGCTCAACACCATCTTGTTGTTTTTAATGAGCTCGAAGATTGATTGAAAGAATGCTCATATTATCTGCTTCATTTTTTAATGAGCTTGACACAGAATAGGAATTATTCTCAAAATGTCGTTTCATGGTTTAGTGAGATCGAAGCTAAAAAGAAAGTATGCTCAAAATTACTCCTATTGATGGGTGTTTTTCCAACATGATGTCTAATGGTTGGTACTTTCCCCTAGTATAACTATCGAGTATCTTAACTCCAATATAATTTAAAGAGGTAAGAGACATGCCCCCAAGCTTCATTTCATCTACTTACTCTATTCTTCATCCAACTACATTCTAGGTTATTTCTAGGGAAAGGTTCACCAAAAATAGAGGAAGAAAGAGGATCAAGTGCTACATGCAGATGAAATGAAGATTCAAATAATGAGTCTAGTAAAAGACTTGACACAATGGAAGAATCTGTTTCATTTTTTAATGAGCTTGGAACGAAAAAAGGGAAGTTTGCTCAAGGTGACTTGTTTTATTTTTACACAATATTGAAACAAAAAATAACTATGCTTATGGGGACCAGTTTCATTTTTACACAAGCTCGAAACAGAAAAGAACTATGCTTTCCCACATCTGTTTTATTTTTTAACGAGCTTGACACATAACGAGAACTTTCTCACCTTTAGTTCTTGGCCAACATGATGCCCATAGGTTGGTGGGTTTCCCCCTTTCATTAGAAGCTAGAGGATTAACTCTAGTATGATGTCCAAAGACTAGATACATGCCCCCAAATGTTCCCCATGATTGGAAGAAGCTATCAGTTTTCAAATGACTGAACTCTGACATGATGTCCAGAGTCGAGAGACATGGATGATGAAGGGGAAGGAGCCATCAGAACATGTGGGACATTCAGGGAAGTCTGATGACTAGGAGTTATACGATGATCATGTTTAACAAAGGAAAGTTGATCATTGGTCACAATCTTCCCATCATGGGGAAAATGCATCACTTTAAAAAGTTTTGATACTACAACTTTCATGGCATAAACATAATCTCTTCCAAGGAGCAGATTAAAATCTAAGAGACCATGGACTACCATAACATCAATATAGACAAATTTACCTCCTAAGGTGATAGGTAAATGAGGAAGGATCCCTAAAGGCATAGAAAGTATTTGATTAAAATCTAGTATCTGATCGGTGGCTGGCACAAGATGAGGAGAACCTATAGATTTCCAATCAGTCAAGGATAGAATACTAACAGAATCCCCTTCATAAAAAATAGTGTGAAGTATGCTCTTAGCGATAACTCACATGGATATTCAGAAAGGAACACTCGAATGAAGACAAGATTCTGTTAGATTACTCCAATCAAAGGAAATAACATAAGTACTTGGAGAGGATCCTGTTGAAATAAACAAAATTTCTCCTTACACAGAACAATCAGAACTTACTATAAAAACTTCAGCGGGTTTCAGTTCACTCTCAACTTGAAGAGAAGGACAAGACAAAGACTGTGTCAAAGTGACTACTTTAGTATTAACACTCTCTGATGAAAGATTTGGATCGGGTGGATATGACATCGAATCAACCACTTTAACTTCACTCTCCAAGGGAAGAGTGGAATCGACCAAGGATGAAACTGGATCAATCACTTTATCAACCAATGGGAGGACAAGGGACAACTTATGATAACCTATTGGAAGCCGTTTCTGAGGAACAATAATATCTTCCAACAACTTTGAAGCTTCATCCATGTGAGGAAAAAGGTAATTAAGGTGCATGTCCTTACATAACAAACAAGGATATTTGAATTTTCCTTTTCGATTCTTAACCATAGAGTCACTAGTTGACGGGGTATCATAAGGATGATGACCAGAGGATGATGGCATGGGTTTTTGGGAAGCCCCAGACCACACTTCTAAAACTTGGGACATACCATGACAATATTTAAGAAGATGGTCACCCTTCCAAAGTCTACAAGGGAACTTAGGATTACAAGGTGTTTTTGTGGGAAAATCAACACTCTTATCACTGTGAGGAGTAGTTGGTTGAGATTTTATTTCTCGTTTGTCTTTCTTCTTCTTAATCTTCCTTTTCTTCTTCTTCTTATCCACCTGATTACTACTGTCAAAAATTTCGACAGGAGAAGAAGGAGAAAGGGGAGAAGACACAACTGGCGAAGAAGGTGAAGGATCAACATGATGTTGGTTCTCTTGTGAAGGAGAGTTAGGGTTTGAAAGAATTGATGCACTTGGGATAACTGGATTGGAGAATAACCATATAGGTAATCCTATAGTAAATCCAAGAAGAATTAACATAGCCATGAGAGGAGGACCAACATCTCCAAATGGAGGAATAACAAAAGACTCCCCTTGAGAAAGAGTCTCTTGGTTGGTAATTTCCTAAGGCATAGCCATAACTAAGTAACCAAATTACCTCTTTATTTAATACTTTTAACTATACAGGAAACAAGCGATACTCAATTTAAAGTAACAAGAAAACATGTGAAAGGAGTGGATAAAAAGTTATGATCCTCACAGGAATGTCAAACCATCACAACTCGCTATATACCATAGGGTCCAATAGTAAAACACGATAAGGAGGATTGGGACAATACCCTTGCCTGAATACTTGATTACCTGGATGAAACGTGTGTAGTAATCTTTTCGAGTGTTTTTCTCGATGTATTGTGATGATAGGATGGACAAAGGGACTTTCTCTGGTGGTTTTAGGATCCCTAATGGTGTCTCCCGATATACACAAGGTACGTGGTAGCTCAAATTTGTAGTAGTGTTGTCTAGTGCACAATTGTACAAAAGGGGCCTTCCTATATACCATTGAGTACATGAAGTACCTTTTGATATAACTCGAGGGTATGTGAAAGACCATTTGATATACCAATGAGTATGTGGAAGAGCCACACAATACCCATAATGCAGTGCATGCAATAAATGACAACTCTTACGCTTAAAGAAACTGGAACATGTCTCTAACCTATCACACACTTATTGCTAAGAATTTTAACCTAACTAGAGATTATTTTTATTTGAAACAGTTAAGTGGACATATGGAGTGAAGAATGACTCAAAACTCTATAAGGATGAGATGCAAATATTTAAATCTTTCTTTTAATTGATTCCCTACTTATGAGAGAGTAAGAGGTTCTTTCCCCAAATGCAGAAATTGAATAACATACAACCAAACTCAAAACTAGAATTATGTTTCCTGTGTTTCCAACAAAAGTAAAAAACAGGTCCCTAGGAAGAAAAAGATCTAAATAATGTTTCCAATAAAAAACCTAAATCAAATAGTCTTTACAGATCATGAAACTTGAAATCATTTTTTTTCTTTTATATAAAACTAAGATTTAACAAAAGAAAAACCTGAAATAAACTAAAACAAGAACAGAATGTTTTTGATTTTCAAGTATTTTTCGATCTAATAAAGATTATCCCAGAATAATTTCTCTTTGAACTACGAAGGAAACAAAAGATCATTTTTTCTCTATTACAAAGATATAAGGAAACAAAAAGCGATCTCAAGATAAGAGAAATCAATACAAACTACACAAATGCACACTAAAATGAAATGAAAATTTTCCAATCTCAATGAATACAATCCATATAAAAGAGAAAGAGGTTTGGAGAAAAGAAACAAATGTAAATTTCAATGCAAGAAACATAAACTCTTTCTCTAAATGAAAAGGGAATATTATTCAAAGAGATTGCAAAAAATATGATTCCTACCGCCCCCAGCCATGAGGTGTAATTGTTTTTCAAAAACGCACTCCATTTCGCTTAAAAATCAAGCTAAAAACACCCCCAAAATTATTTTAAAATGGTCATTGAGTACCTACCTTAGTGCACTTTGAAGGGATGCACCAGGGTGTCAGGAGGGTGTTAGTGCACCTTGCATAATGGGTAAAGGCACCAACGATGCACTATGCAGTCAGCAAACTGGTACCAATGACACTACTTGTCAAAATGTAGAAGGAACCAAAGTATGGTCAGCGCTCTATCAAGCCTACCCAGGGGTGCCAACGAATCCTCAGACTTGAAAAAGCCAGTAACCTGTAAAAGAAGCCAATTATGGATCAAGATGGAATAATAGTGAGGTCAAACACACATCACAAGAGGAAATTGAAAAGATGGTAAGGTGGATCACTCAACTTAGCAACTCAAATGAGTTAAGCAAACAATAATCACATGTTTTCAAGAAAAATGTAATAAAAAATATCATATATAACTGGATATGTTTAAGATCTGATCAGATCTATCCCAAATCTGACTAAATCTATCCCCGATATGGTCACCAAATTTGTTAGCAGATTAATCTACCCAATCTGACTCAATCAAGATCTCCCTAGTCTAATTGGATATAGAACAAATAAGTACAGAATGAAATTTACTTTCCTAGATAAATAGAGATGCAAGTTAAATAGATAGATCACTTACCTGAGGTCTGCAAATAAATAATCTATATTAGTGATCAAGGAGACTAATAATAAATGATCAATATTGACATAAATCATGTATGGGAAAGGGAAACACTTTTGTATTAAAAGATGAAACAAGAAAGCTACAACTAAAGCCTTGATGTCAATATCTTTTCATTTACAAGATCTTTGAAACACTCAACAACTACTACTCACAAATGCAAACACTTGCTCACAACACTCTCTCAAAATTTCCTCTATACCAGACTTCAATCCAACAACATAAGGATGCTCTTCTTGGTCTCTCCTCACATGATCCATGAAGCTTTATTTTATAGGACAAGAGAAGCCCAAATGAGTTGAGATCTTTTAGGAAGAGCATAGGGAATAATCCCTATGGGTTAGGAGTTTGAGTACCAGCTCTCCCAAGCAAATAGGACCATCCTCCATGAGAGCTTTCGCTTGGAAGCTTCTCTCTCTCAAAATTTCCTCTATACTAGACTTCAATCCAATAACATAAGGATGCTCTTCTTGGTCTCTCCTCACATGATTCATGAAGCTTTCTTTTATAGGACAAGAGAAGCCCAAATGAGTTGAGATATTTTAGGAAGAGCATAGGGAATAATCCCTATGGGTTAGGATTTTGAGTGCTAGCTCTCCCAAGCAAATAGGATCATCCTCCACAAGAGCTTTCGCTTGGAAGCTTCTCGAAACTTCTATTTTTTGCTTTTAAATATTGATGGCGCACCTTGCAATGAGGGTATGTGCATCAGTGCACCTTGTAATGAAGGAATGAGCACCACTAGAACCTATTTTGAATGAGCAAGGTGTGCCATCCCTTCATGGCACTGTGTCATAGAAGGTAAGGTGTGACAACCTACTTAAAGGAGGTAGAAATGCTAGGGACAACTTTATACTCAGTGTACTTTAGCTAAGAGAACTTAGGGATTTAGGAACAAAGTTGATACATGGATCATGATGATGAGATTTTGGTATAACAATCATACATCTACATGATGGTGCCTTCAGAAAAACTTTCTCTCTCTCATGTGTAACGTCCTCGACCCTTCGACCGGCGAAGAGGACGCTACCATGCCATTAACCATCCGGGCCAACTGCCCCATGAACATGAACACATATCAAAGCGAATGCTTGAGCATAAAGCATGCTAAGATGCATATTCATTCACACACACAGTGGAAGCAAACATACATTCATTCATTCAACATGTTCATTATAATTCATTAATAGTAATTATGATCTCAGAAACGAAATGGTCAAGAATCCTTATCTTATAAAGAACTCGCCCCGCAACCAACTACGTTGCTGCAACGTTCCACCCAACCATAGGCCAGCATTCTCCTTAATCTCTCAGCAATGCTGCCACTCCCGAGTTGGGCATGATTCCCCAAGGAATAAGGAACAAGCAGGCTTACACATATCCAAGGATACACAAATCATATCCAAGCCAACACAGTTGGGTTTATAAAGCCATCAAGGAGCCAGGAAAGGATAAATGCTAAGCTGGTGAGCCCATTGAGAGCTAAGGACACCCACACAAGAACTAGATTGACTTCTAGGACACCCACACACACCCAACACAAGGAAATCAACCCCTTCTCTGCTACATAGTCCCTCAGGCCTTGACCTCCCTTCCAGTGCTATTCAGGTGTTGTGGAGAAGAAAGCCAACCCTCTAGCTATGTCTATGTGGTTCCAAAACATACCAAATTTTTCAAGCAGACCAAGCCCTCATCCCCACTCCAATACATTCCGAAGACCAACCACTGCATGTATGCAGCAAAACAAGCGATTCACAGCTTTGTGAGAAAAACAAAGGAAAACAGGGTGACAACTAAAAAATGGTGAATGCAACTCAGGCCAAGCAAGGTGATTTAGAGTTTTTCTTGGCCCTAGAGTGGCCAAAACAACTCAACAACAACCCCAAAAGGTAATTACACCCACAGCAAACGAACGAGGTGGAGAAAACCACATCCCCGGTCTCAACAATGAAGTGACGGGAAATTACACAGTCCGGAATCGGTAAGGAAAACATACACCCAACACAATCCAACAAATCGATATGGAAAACACCTATACACACAGAGATCATTTCCTGAGGCCGCCCTTCCATCTTGCTACATGAAGAAAAACCAAGAAGAATCCTGTGCGTGAAGAATGAAGAGAGAGAGCTATCCCTCTGCGTGAAGATGGGCCAAAATGATGGGGAGAGTGGGAGAGTCGAAGAATCCCTGCCCACGTGAAGTGATGGAGTCTGCTGGTGGAGTGTGTGTGTGGGAAAACTTGCCACCCACCACTACCCAACAATAACTGCCCCCAACTAACAACAAAAGTATTTAATGGGTGGTTGACACATGGCTTTTCCCCATAGGCTCAAGGTTTAACGATTCCCCCCCTTATCCTTAGGAAAATTATGCCCTTTTCAATATAGTTGCATTGACATAGCTGGTTGGGGTTCATTTAATTAAAAATGCATATTTATATGATTCCAAGACAAATATGTGTCGTATCTCATGATACACCATCGACAACGATTCCAATCGTCGAAACATAAAAAAACCAAACCGATGGTGGGGATTTTTCCTTTAGCTCCACACCATGATTAATTACAATATATATATATATATATATATATAGATATATATATATATATATATCATGTATATTTAATGGATCGGAGTCAAAACTGGGGTGTTACATTCCCCTCCCCCTTTAATAGTACTGTCCTCAGTGCGTTACAAAATTTGAACAAAAATGCTACACTGGTACTGCCTCAGTGTTCCGCAGTATTGAACAAAAATGGATGTGCCAATCGCATGGCATCCTCCAGATCCCATGTAGCCTCTTTAGGTCCATAGTGCTCCCATTGCACCTTTACCTGCCCTATGGCTCAGTTTTGGAGCATTGTGACCTTCCTGTCGAGGATGCGCATTGGATTGGTTCGAAACTCTCCCTCGAGTTCCACTTGAATCACATCCCAATTTATCACATGGTTAGGATCATGTACATATCTATTAAGCAAATAAACATGAAAAACATTATGAGCTCTAGTGATAGCAGGCAATGCAAGTCTATATGCAACTGGCCCTATTCTTTCAAGCACTTCAAATGGCCCACAATATCTTGGTGACAGCTTGGCATAACTTCCAAGCTTCAAGGAACTCTTCCTTTCCCTCACTATGAGGTAAACATGATCCCCAACACTGAACTCCTTGTTCACCCTATGCTTATCTGCATAGATTTTTTGTCTGTCCTGTGCTGCTTTCAGATTCTGCCTGATCTTTACAACCTCTTGCTCCATTTCCTTGAGCAATTCCAGACCAAGAATAACCCTGTTCATTGGATTATCCTAGGTCACTGGTGTCCTACACCTTCTTCCATACAAAGCTTCATATGGACTCATCCCCAAGGATGCCTCCTATCCATTGTTATAAGCAAACTCTACCAAGTGTAAGTAATCCTCCCACTTGGTTGGTTTTTCCATCACGTACATGTGAAGCATATCTTCAAGCACCTGATTAACCCTCTTTGTCTGTCCATCTGTCTGAGGATGGTATGCAATGCTGAAGTTTAGCTTTGTACCCAAATCTACAAATAACCCCTTCCAAAAATTGGAAGTGAACTTGACATCTCGATCAGAGACTATTGCCTTAGGCAATCCATGCAATTTGAAAATCTCCCTCATGAAGATCTTTACAATGTCATCAGTCTTATGCATAGATTTCACCAGTATAAAATGCACTACCTTTGTCAACCTGTCCACCACAACCATGATGGAATCATGTTGTCTCCAAGTCATCGGCAATCCTGTAATAAAATCCATGGAAATAACTTCCCATTTCCATTCTGGAACTGGAAAAGGTTGCAACAAAGCTGCTGGATGTTGATGCTCAACCTTTACTTGCTAACATTTCATGCACCTTGAAATGTATTCAGCCATGTCCTTTTTCATTCCTGGCCAAAAGTATTGTTTTCTGGCGGTAGGAATCGTCTTCTGGTATCCTGGGTGACCAGAATACGGAGTTTGATGGATTTCATCCATAACAACTCTCCTCAAATTTTCTACATCTGGAATATAAATTCTACCTTTATAAGTAAGAAGTCCATCTTCTTCCAATTTATATCCCTCATATCTCTTCTCAAGACCTCGCTGCTGCAATTTTCCTTTCACTAGCTCATACAATTCATCTTCGACAGTACGATTAGCAATATGCTGCCTCAAATCTGATTGGAAAATACGAAGAGATGCCATATGCATTTCCTGCACCTTCTTGCTGAGTGCATCAACTACCTTATTCTCTTTCCCCTTTATGTGCTTGATTTCAAAATCAAACTCACATGAAAACTCTAGACATCTTGCTTGCCTAGCATTCAGAGTAGGCTGATCAAATAGATACTTCAGACCACAATGGTTTGTCCTTAGTTCGAATCTTCTACCCATCAAGTAATGCCTCCACATCTTGAGGGCATGTATTATGGCTGCAAGCTCTAGATCATGAGTGGCATAGTTCTTCTCATGCTCCTTCAGCTTTCTTGACTCATAACATATCATGTGGTTGTCTTGCATAAGGACTCCTCCAAGCCCTTGTCCACATGCATCAGTACACACCACAAAATATTTCTTTGGATATACAACTTTCAATACTGATGCACCGGTGAGAAGATTCTTCAACCGCTGGAAGCTTTCTTCACACCTCGATGTCCATTCAAACTTTATCCCCTTCTTTTGCAAAGAAGCGATGGCATGTGCAACTTTGGAGAATCCTTCAATGAATCTCCTGTAGTATCCTGCAAGTCCCATAAAAGATCTTACATCTGTCACATTTCTTGGAGTAGGCCAATTCATAATGGCTTCAATCTTTTCAGGGTCCACAGATATACCCTCTTCTGAGATAATGTGACCCAAGTACTAAATTCTATCCCTATAGAAGTCACACTTGCTCAGCTTTGCATACAGCTGATGTTACCTGAGCAATTGCAATGTTAATCTCAAATGCTCTTAATGCTCTTCCTCATTCTTAGAATAAACAAGAATGTCATCAAGGAAAACAAGAACAAACTTGTCCAAATACCCGCTGAAGACATTGTTCATAAGGCACATAAATGTAGCTGGTGCATTTGTGAGACCAAATGGTACCACTACAAACTCATAATGTCCATACCTTGTTCTGAAGGCTGTCTTATGAATGTCTTCATCCTTGATTCTCACCTGGTGATAACCAGACCTCAAGTCAATCTTGGAAAATACCTTTGCTCCTCTCATTTGATCAAAGGGGTCATCAATCCTAGGAAAAGGATATTTATTCTTCATGGTAACCGTTCAACTGTTTGTAATCAATACACAACCTGAGTGTACCATCTTTCCTCTTTACAAACAAAAATGGTGCTCCCCAAGGAGACACACTCGGCCTAATATACTTCTTTTCCAACAACTCTTGCAGTTGCATCTTCAATTCTAGCATCTCTGGTGTACTCATCTTGTAGGGTGTCTTGGACACTGGTGCTGCTCCTGGCACAAGTTCAATTGTGAAATCAATGTCCCTTTTTGGAGGAAGCCCTGGAATCTCATCAGGAAACACATCCCTGAATTCTTGTAACACTTGATAGTCCTCCAGCCTAGGAGTTTCATCCTCTGATGCCTATAGAATATGGGCTGCATACAACTGAAAAAATTTCCTATAAAACTTATTCAACTGCATTGCTGACACCTACCGTACTGAAATCACCTTTGGAATACCTTTCACAACTACTGGGTTCCCTTCTTCATCCATGCATTCAAAAGTCTTATTATAATAGTCAAGATTCACCCTGTGAGCTTCTAACCAATGCATTCCAATGAGAACATCATAGGAACCAAGTAGTAGAACATTTAGATCTACAAAAGTGACCAATCCATTCATGACCAATGGACATTTCTCTACCACTTCACTAACCTTTCTCTCAGTTCTAGTGGCTAGCTGAACTAACCAAGATTTTCTATGCTTTACTTTCTTAAAAGCACAAATCTCCACTACTCTAGGAGTAATGTAACTGTGAGTAGAACCAGGGTCAATCAAAATAGAAATAGATTGCTCAACAATCGTACTTGTAACTTCATCCACAGTTGACTGGTGATCTGCCTAGTGGTCCTACAGTGCTGCATAAATCCTAGGGACTGCCCTTGCCACTTGACCTACTATTTCTGCTTCTTGAATGTTGTAAGCTAGCCTTGCATTCTCATTCCCGAGTGGACAATCTCTGCACATGTGGGGTCCTTTACATCTCCAACATTGAATTTGTCCTCTATTCTGTTGTGGATACTTAGGCTTTTCTCCTATCACTCCAATTGGCTTTCATCGCAGCTTGGGATGGCTACTTCTGGTGATTCCTGAAGTTAGAAGGTTTGAAACCTTTCTTTCTTTGGTCAAACTTCTCATTCTTCTTGTCCTTCCATGCCTTATGGTAATCAGTTTTAACTTTGCTTTGCTCATAGCAATACTTAGCATTCCTTATTGCTTCTTCAAGAGTTCTAGGTTCATAAAACTCAATTCTATCTTTGTAAGACTGAGGCAATCCACACAGAAACCGTTGGACCTTCACTTTTTCATCTCTGATGTATCAGACATACCTCAATAGATACAAAAACTTATTTGCATACTCTTCCATGGTCTGCTGTCCCAATATTAACTCATGGAACTCCTTAATCTTGTCATCATAGTACCTGTCAGAGAGGTATTTCTGCTTGAAATACTTCTTGAACTGTTTCCACTTCAGTATCCTTTCACTGATCCTCTTTACTTGCTTGAAGTGCTCCCACCAAATGGATGCTCTTCCATTCAGATTGAATATGGAAACTCTTGCCTTCATGTTTCTCGAATAGTCCTGAACTTGAAAGTACTTCTTTATCCCAAGAAGCCAAGCTTCAGCCTCTTGTCCAGTATTTACTTCACCATCAAATGTAGGAGGTTTAGCCTTCTTAAATTCATCCCAAGAGCGATCCCTATGGTGCCTCCTTATTTTTCTTTTATGAGAAGATGAGCTTGAATCCCCACTGAATTCTTCAGAATCAGATGATCCACTAGAATTCCTTCTCCTTCTCCTAGTACTGCTCTTACTGCCTTTTGGTCTTGTTGCACCTCGTCTAGAGTCTATCTTTCTTTGCAAGTCTGTCAAGCTCTGCAACATAGCAGCATTCAACTGATGCTGTTCTTCCCGGGATTTAATCAGGCTTCTCATGGTGGCTACAACATCTAATAATGTCTCTTGGAATCTCCTTCCATTAGACTCTATGTCATCATTTCCAACTCAGACATTTTCTTCCATGGCATCTCGTGCACGCTCGTAAGAATCCCGAGCATCATATCTGTTATGGGTTCTCATAACTGAACCACCACTTACTTACCAAACTGTACCACCTAGAATACTGCCCTCGAAGGTGTTTATGATTCTGCAAATGTGTTAGTAACACAATTGTTAGATGCATAACATTGATATAATTCAGAATTACTTACCTTCACCTAGCAAAATCATAAAATAACAATTTTTCCCAAACACAAAATTTTCTCCCTTTTCAGCCCTGTAATCCACTGAAAAACCGCTGAAAAAATATCACTGAAAACTATTGAAATTTGCTAAAAATCCCACTTGGAAAACTCAAAATTTCCTTTTTCCCAATCGAACCTCTTCCCAACTAAAATTACAACACTTCAGCGGTCAAAACAACTAGTTTTCTCGGATGCCCATCGACGGTCTGATCGTCTATTTTTCTCCGACATGTTGGATCCTTAGTTGTCTAAGATTCCGGACTACTATCAGTGATGCAAAGGAATATTATCACAGTGGTTGTGTAACGGCGATCGGACCTGCTAACCACTATAGCATCGACGAGGAAACTAACTCCCATAATGCAGTATTGGCGATCGAAAGCACTGTTCTTCGGGTGGATAGTTCCACAGAACATACAACCCGTTAGCAGTCGGAAGCTCTAACACTATGTGTCGGTGATTTAAAACTGAACGTTCCCGCTGTGTCGGTGACCGGAGCACTATTGGCAGTTGAAAAATCTAATATTCGGAATGATAGTCCAATTGAAAACCGCAACGATGGACTTGCAAACAACTAAGTTTTTTCGACGCTTCATCGATGGTCTCCTCAACTAAGATTTTTCGATGTGTCGGCGGTTAAAAAAACAAACCTTTTCCGATGTGTCGGTGGCTCAAACAACAAACCTTTTCCGACGTATCGGCAGACCCATCAACTAAATTCTGTCGACGCTCATCAACGATCCCATCAACTAAGTTTCTCTGATGTATCATCAACAGTTCTATGAACTAAAATTTTCTACTGACGTTTGCTGCCGCATCGGCTGCTACATCAACTAAATTTCACCACCGTGTCAGCTTTCCAAACAACTATCTTTCGGTGAAACTTCCTTTATCTTCTGCCAATGTATCGGCTGTTCGAACAACTAAAAATTTCCGATGTTTCTTGTACTTAGACAAATTTTCAAAAAATTTTCTTTCTATAAAATTTCCTTCCCTTTACCGCCGCTCCATCAGCTCCAACTTCTTCTATTTTTCACCGACGTATCGGCGCTCTTATCCGCTATCTCCAGCTGCTGTCGTGGCCACTTCATCAACTATTTTCCACCGATGCTGGGTCTATATCAGACGATCTTTAAACTAACTGAGCCGATGTTTCAGCGATTACATCCACTAGCTTTCTCTGCCGTTTTGGAAATATTCAATTAAGCTGAGCCGATGTATCGGCTCAGGTTTCCTCTAATTTTCACTGAAACCTCCGTCAACTTCCAATCTTCGACCACTTTCGATAATTCTCCCCCTGCTAGTTCCCCATCGGGCGGACTTCTATCTAAGCTGTCTGATGCATTGGGGAAGCTTCAGACTAAGTCTTCCGATGAGTCGACACTAAGAAAAATTTCATGAAATTCTTTTCACCTGTCCCTCGTCGGGTGGGATTCCGGCTAGGTTATCCGCTGTATCGGAGGAGCTTCCCATTGAGTCCTCCGACGATCCGACGAGCTCGACACTTAGGAAATTTCAACAAAATTTTTTATGTAGATTTTATTTCTTTTTCTCCTGCTAGGCTGAAGGCAACCTTCCTATGCTAGTTGATTCATCACGGCCCATTCAGGCCCATGCTGCAACATTAGCTCTGATACCACACTGTAACGTCCCCGACCCTCCAAACAACGAAGAGGGATGCTACCATGCCATTAACCATCCGGGCCAACCACCCCATGAACATCAACACATATAAAACTGAATGCTTAAGCATAAAACATGCTAAGATGCATAATCATTCACATACACAGCGGAAGCAAACATACATTCATTCATTCAACATGGTCATTATAATTCATTTACAGTAATTATGATTGCAGAAACAAAATGGTTAAGAGTCCTTATCTTATAAAGAACTTTCCTCGCAACCAGCTACGTCGCTGCAACATTCCACCCAACCATAGGCCAACGTGCTCCTTAATCTCTCAGAAACGGTGCCACCCCTGAGCTGGGCATGATTCCCCAAGGAATAAGGAACAAGTATGCTTACACATAGCCAAGGATACACAAATCACAGCCAAGCCAACACAGTTGGGTTTATCAGGCCATCAAGGAGCTGGGAATGGCTAAATGCTAAGCTGGTGAGCCCATTGAGATCTAAGGACACCTACAACAGAACTATCCTGACTTCTAGGAAACCCACACACACCCAACACAAGGAAATCAGCCCCTTCTCTGTTACACAGTCCCTCAGGCCCTGACCTCCCTTCCAGTGCTATTCAGGAGTTGTGGAGAAGAAAGCCAGCCCTCTAGCTTTGTCTGTGTGGTTCCCAAACATACCAGGTTTTTTAAGCAGACCAAGCCCTCATCCCTACTCCAATACAGTACGAATACCAACCACTGCATGCATGCAGTAAAATAAGCGATTCATAGCTTTGCGAGAAAAACAAAGGAAAACAGGGTGACAACTCAAAAATGGTGAATGCATCTCAGGCCAAGCAAGGTGATTCAGAGTTGTTCTTGGCCCTAGCATGGCCAAAAAAAAATCAGCAGCAACCCCAAAAGGTAATTGCACCCACAGTAGACGAACGACATGGATAAAAACACAGCCCGGTCTCAACAATGAAGCGACGGGAAATTACACAGTACGGAATCGGTAAGGAAAACATACACCCAACACAATCCACCAAATTGGTATGGAAAACACCACTACACATAGAGATCATGTCCTGAGGCCGCCCTTCTAGCTTGCTGCGTGAAGAAAAACCAGGAAGAATCCTGTGCGTGAAGAATGAAGAGAGAGAGAGCCGTCCCTCTATGTGAAGATGGGCCAAAATGATGGGGAGAGTGGGAGAGTCGAAGAATCCCTGCCCACGTGAAGTGGTGGAGTCTGCTGGTGGAGTGTGCATGTGGGGAAACTTGCCACCCAACACTACCCAACAATAAATTCCCCCAACTAACAACATAAGTATTTAATGGGTGGTTGACACATGGCTTTTCCCCATAGGCTCAAGGTTTAACAACTCACCCCCCCCTTATCCTTAGGAAAATCATGCCCTTTTCAATATAGTTGCATTAACATAGCTGGTTGGGGTTCATTTAATTAAAAATGCATATTTACATGATGCCAAGACCAATACGTGTCGTATCTCATGATACACCATCGACACCGATTCCAATCACCGAAACATAACAAAACCAAACCGATGGTGGGGATATATATATATATATATATATATATATCATGTATATTTAATGCATCAGGGTCAAAATGGGGGTGTTACATTCCCCTCCCCCTTCAATAGCACTGTCCTCAGTGCTTTACAAAATTTGAACAAAAATGCTACACTGGTATCGCCTCAGTGTTCCGCACGATTGAACAAAAATGGATGTGCCAATCGCATGGCATCCTCCAGGTCCCACATAGCCTCTTCAGGTCTGTAGTGCTCCCATTGCACCTTTACCTACCCTATGGCTTGGTTCCAAAGCATTGTGACCTTCCTATCGAGGATGTGCATTGGCTCGGTTCAGAACTCTCCCTCGGGTTCCACCTGAATCACATCCCAATTTATCACATGGTTAGGATCATGTACATATCTCTTAAGCAAATAAACATGAAAAACATTATGAGCTCTAGTTCTAGCAAGCAATGCAAGTCTATATGCAACTGGCCCTATTCTTTCAAGCACTTCAAACGGCCCACAATATCTTGGTGACAACTTGGCATAACTTCCAAGCTTCTAGGAACTCTTCCTTTCCCTCACTCTGAGGTAAACATGATCCCCAACACTGAACTCCCTGTTCACCCTATGCTTATCTACATAGCTTTTCTGTCTATCCTGTGCTGATTTCAGATTCTGCCTGGTCTTTACAACCTCTTGACCATTTCGTTTCTGCAATCATAATTACTGTTAATGAATTATAATGAACATGTTGAATGAATGAATGTATGTTTGCTTCCGCTGTGTATGTGAATGATTATGCATCTTAGCATGTTTTATGTTCAAGCATTCGGTTTTATATGTGTTCATGTTCATGGGGTGGTTGGCCCAGATGGTCAATGGCATGGTAGCATCCTCTTTGCCGGTCGGAGGGTCGGGGACGTTACATCATGTCTAAAATTCTAGGAATTTTCCCAAGGCCACTTGAGCAAGATTTTCAGTACTTATCAATTCTTCCGTCCAAGGTATTTTCTGGCATGGTGCAAAACATGCTGAGTGGCTTTATTCGCAGGAAAACATTTTATTAATCATAGATTGTCTTTAAAAAATAGAGCCAATGGTCAAGTGAGTAAATCATCCACCTACAAGATTATGTTTTCATAACAATTATATCCCTCACTAGAAATAAATGGTGGGAATTTCCTTAAGGCCATATAGGAAAAATTTAGGTGCAAAACAAGTTGAATGGGTGTTTTGGAAGGCCATTATATTCATTATCAGAGACGTTTCATCAAAAATTAGTCAATGATGAAGTGCATTAATCATCTGCCTACAAGATGGTTCCTTCATAACAACTTTCTCTCTCTTTGGTTGGAAATGGAGGGAATTTTCCCGAAGCCACTTGGAACATTTTTGCAATATTAGTCAAATTTTTCCAATGAGGGCATTTTCTGGCATGGTACAAAATAGGATGAGTGGCTTTTTTTGCAGGCCAATATTTTATTGAACATATACTTTTTTCCAAAAATGATCCTATGGTCAAGTGCATAAATCATCCACCTGTAAGCTTATGTTTTCAAAATAATTTTATCCCTGACTGGTTGGAAATGGTGGGAATTTTCCTAAGGCCATTTAGGCCATATTTAGGTGCAAAAAAAGATGAAAGGATGTTTTGGTAGGCCAATATATTCTTTAGTAGAGCCTGTTTATAAAAAATGAGTCAATGATGAATAGCATTAATCATCCATCTACATGATGGCGACTTCATAGTAGCTTTGTCTCTCCTAGGTAGGAAATGGAGGGAATTTTCCCAAGGCCACTTGAACCGGATTTTCAATACTTAATCAAATTTTACCAATGAGGGAATTTTCTGGCATGGAGAAAAAAAATCTGAGTGACTATTTTGGTAAGCCAATATTTTCTTAACCTTAGTATTTTTTCCAAAAATGATCAAATGGTCAAGTGCATAAATCATCCACTTGTAAACTTCTGTTTCAAAATAATTTTATCCCTCACCGGTAAGAAATGGTGGGAATTTTCCTAAGCCCATGTGGGCCATATTTAGGTACAAAACAGGATGAAAGGATGTTTTGGCAGGCCAATATAAACTTCACCAAATAATTTTTTATCAAACTTGAGTCAATGGTGAATAAAATTAATCATCCAAATTCATGATGGTTCCTACACAATAATTTTTCCTCTCTCAGGGAGGAAATCGTGGGAATTTTCCCAAGTACACTTGGGCCAGTTTTTCAATTCTTAACCAATTTTTCCAATGGAGATCACTTTCTGGTATGTAGAAAAACATGTTGATTGGTTTTTTTGGCAAACCATTATCTTCTTGGACATAGAATTTTTATCAAGAACGAGTCAATGTTCAACTGCGTAAATACTCCACTCGAAAGCTGTAAACTTTACTTTAATATTCAACTAGGGCTAAACAGTGCATGCAAAATATCAACTGATAACCACACATGAATATCTTTTATAGTATGCATCAGAATATAAAACTGAGAAATAAATCACAACATCACATCATGATATTGACACTATTATTTTGGGTATGGAAACCCCCAGAAAAACCCAAGATGGGAAAACCGGTGCAGCAGTCAGATATAGATTTATTATGAGAAAATATGGAAATTTTACAATCACTACAAATTCACCCAAACCTGGCGAATGTAGTACCCGACAGAATCACTGGACAAATCCCAGCTAAACCTCAACACCCTCTTGTGTGAGTGTACGGCCCAGCTGTATGAAGCTCGATGATCATGTTGCTCGCTCCTCCCTCTTCTCGGCTAAATCCTCTGTCTGAATTTCTCTCCTTGTCTGTATCCCATCTCTGTCGGAATACAAGTGTGTGTTATATCCACCAATTGATCTCTCTTTTATAACTTTAGGTAAAGAAAAAACCCTAATTTCACTTTCACTTAAACTAGTGGTAAAGCAAAAACCCTAATTTCACTTTCACTTTAACTAGTGGTTCACTAAAATTAATTTCGATCACTTTAATTTATTTTCCAAAGTAAACTTAGGAAAAGTAAATTAAATACAACTGGTTTGCTATTTTAAGTCTTCTCCATGCAAGAACACATGCATGCAAGAAGACCTTCCTTGTTAATACTAGTTTAACACTCCCTCTCAACGAGGAAGGGATTCGGTAGCAACCCAAAGTTATCCCTGAACTTCATAAAACTTTGTCTGCAAAGTGCCTTGGAGAAAATGTCCCCCACCTGCTCATCTATCTATATGTACTCCAACCGAATGGATCCCCTCTAAACACAATCTCTCAAGAAGTGGTCTCTGATGCCTATGTGTTTGCTCTAGTCATGGAACATTGGATTCTCAGATAGCCTGATTCCACTCTGACTGTCACAGTGAACTACTGTAGCCTCTAGCTCACACTCAAAAAACCCTGCAAGTAACTTCCTTAGCCACATACCCTCACAAGAAGACATGTACTCAGCCTTTGTCGAGCTCAATGCAACTGAATTCTGCTTCCTACTGAACCAAGAGACAACCCTAATCTGATGCTGAAACAATAGCCTGAAGTACTCTTTCGGTCCTCTACACATCCTGCCTAGTCAAAAAATATGAAACCTACCAACTGTACACTCCCCCTACGCTCATAAACCAATCCATACTCCACTGTACCTATGATGTAGAAAAGTATGTGATTCGCAGTCGTCTAATGCACTCTCCGAGGGTCCAACATGAACTGACTCAAAGAGTTGACTGCAAAGCTGATGTCTAGTCAAGTGTTGACCAGATACATAAGCGATACGATAAGATGATGATACATGGTAGGATCAACTTACATCTTATCATGATGCACCAATCTTCCTCCAGTTGGAAACTAGAGGTATGGCCATAGGCTTGCAGTCCTCCATCTTGAATCTCTTTAGGATCTCTACTGCATACTTCCATTGTCCGATGAAGAAGCATCCATCTCTTTGCCAAACCTCCAAAAAGTAATGCATCAGCCCAAGGTCTTTCATCTCAAAATATACTGCAAGGTTGGACTTACAGTCTCCAATCAGCCTCTCATCTCTTGTCAAAAAGAGATCATCCACATATAAGACTAGTATGAGAGGCACCTCACCTGTCAATAAGTACAGGTTGTGGTCAGCCTCACTCCACTGAAATCCCATCTCCCATAGATAGTTGTCAATCCTCGAGTACCATGCTCGAGGTGCCTGCTTGATCCCATAAAGAGATCGATGCAGTCTACATACATGCATCTCCCTGTTCTCCACATCAAACCCCACTAGATGCTCAATATACACCTCCTCCTCTATAACTATGTTGAGGAAGGTAGTCTTGACATCCATCTAATGGACATGCCAACCCATCTCAGCTTCTAGTGAGATAATGGTCCGAATGTAAGAATACCTGGCAACAGGGGTGAAAGTCTCCTCATAATTAATACCCTCCTTCTGTGAAAACCCCTTTTCCATGAAGCATGCCTTGTACTTCTCCACGCTTCCATTTGCTGCATGCTTCACCTTGTAGATCCATCTGGATCCCACCACCTTTTTCCCTTGTGGTCTCGGCACAACCTCCCATACTTGGTTTTTCATAATGGAGTCATACTCCTCAACCATAGCTTCCTACCACACATCATGTTGTGCAACCTCCCCAAAGCTGGAAGGTTCAAATTTAGTCAACTCTGTCATCAGTTCCATATAACTAAGCCTCTCTGGTGGTACACTCCATCTAAAATATGTCTATGGAGGATCTACCTGCCTAGAATCCTGCACTGTGGATCTAAACCACTTAGGCCTTGGCCTAGTGTCAACCTCCTGCGGCTGCTGGCTATCTGTCTCCTACTACATCTCATCCTTCAAGTCAATGACTGAAGGATCCTGTCCACTTGAATCCCTATGACCACTAGAACCTGTGCTCTATGTTTGTACCTGTAGCTATACATCTGGCTCCTCCAACATGACTCCTGACTCCTGTGCTGGCTGCTTCTCTACTGGTAAGTCTAGAGATCTCCACAAGGCCCTGTCCTCATCAAACTGGAAATCCCTGCTCACAATGATCCTCCTGCGAGTAGGAATGTAAACTCTACATGCCTTTGAAATATCGCTGTAACCAAAAAGTAACCCCTTCTCTCCAGAAGGGTCCAACTTCTTCTTATTGTCAGCATGAAAGGGACAATAGCAGACACTACCAAATATGCAAATGTGACTCACATTTGTCCTGGTGCCTATGAAGATCTCCTCCGATGTATTCCTCCCCAAGGCTATGTGGAGACACCTGTTCTAAATGTATACTGTAGTCCTGTATGCTTTAGCCCAGAGGAATAGTCACGTAATCCTTGATCAAATAGCATGGCCTTGGCTACTCCAACTATAGTCCTATTATTTCGCTCTGCAAATCCATTCTGCTATGGGGTATGGGGCACATTGTGCTCCTTCTTGATCCCCTCAACCGAACAATAGTCCATGAACTCATTGGAAGTGTACTCACCTCGGTTGTCTGTCCTTAATACTCGAATCTTATTTCCTGTTTGGTTCTCCGCAAGAGTCTTGAAATCTCGAAACCTCTCAAAGACCTTTGAGTTGGCCTTCAAGAAATAGATCCAGGTTTTCCTGGAATAGTCATCAATGAAGGCTACGGAGTAACTGTAACCACTGAACGAATGGACACTCATAGGTTTGCATACATCCAATTGTACCACATCCAAGGGATCCTTAGACTTGTGCTCACTCTATGGGAAAGGCTTCCTGATGTTCTTCCCCAAAGTACAACCCTTGCAGTGGTTATGCTATTCCTCCTGTACCCGAGGAATTCCCATGAATTCCTGTCTTAAATGCTTTAGTGCTCCATGGTGTAAGTGTGCCATCCTCCTATGCCACAACTCACCCTGACTGCTACTGCTATCGCTGACTAGAGCCTTTGTAGGCTCAAAGTGTAATCTGTAAACTTTCCCGCTCCTTTTTCCAATCACCTAATCCAAGCTCCTATCTGACCCCTTGGGCCTAATATACACGCTATTGTCACGGTCATGTGACTAGATGCTCCACTTTCAATGTACCATATGGTGCTCCCTATGGTGCTTGCCATGCAAGCTATCAAACAGAACTCCTCATCGCATTTCCTGCTGAACTCATCCACCTCTGCAGATCCAACCATCTGACTGTTACTCTTCTTCTTCCTATCTGGGCACTGGGAGGAAAAGTGTCCCTGCTTGTGGCAGATAAAACACTTGACCTTTGACACATCAAGGTTCTTCTTACCATCCTTCTTCCTCTTTTCCTTCCCCTTTCTCTTCCCTGTAAGGGCTAGAGCCTCCTCATCCACAATATGTGGGGCACTGCTGGATGAGCCTGATCCTTGACCCATGTAGGTCTCTTCCTGCACAAAGTCATCCCATAGTCTCTACCAATCAGGGAGATTCTCCCTAGCCACAACACCTTTGAAAATGGTTTCCCATGGATTAGAGAATCCATTGAGGGATATCCAAACTAGCTCCTCATCCACTGTCTTAGAGCCAACAGCTCCAAGCTCGTCCCTAATCTGTGTGAGCCTCGTGAGATAAGGCACCACTCCTTCTCCCTTGGCCATCTTGGTGCTGTGCATCCTCTCTTGCAATACCATCTTCCGGTTCTTGTTCTTGCTTTGGTATAGACTCTCCAAAGTTGTCCACATCTTTGTTATGGTCTTCTTACCAGAAATGTGAGGGAGTATATGGTCCTTCACTCCATCCATGATAATGAAAATGGTTCTAAAATCAATCTTCTTCCAAGCTACTAAATCTGTCAGATCTGTGGGTGCAACCTTCATGGATTCAATGTGCTCCTCTGCATCATTGATGTCCAGGATCCTTGTGATCCTTTCTTTCCATGTAGGAAAGTTCTGAGCACCCTGGAGTCTATCCTCAACTCTCAACTACACGGCCATAGTGAAGTGTAGCTATCAAACCCTAGATCTAGAAGTCTAGGTTTGTGTCTTCCTATAGTTTTTCCCATGATCTATCACTGCTGCTGCAAATATCTCAGCTTTAGCTCACCAGAGCTCGGATTCCATGTAAACTTTCCTTTAATATTCAATTAGGGCTAAATAGTGCATGCAAAATATCAACATACAACCACACATGAATATCTTTTATAGTATGCATTGTAATATAAAACTGAGAAATAAATCACAACATCACATCACGATATTGACACTATTATTTTGGGTATGGAAATCCCCGAAAAAACCCAAGATGGGAAAACCGGTGCAGCAGTCAAATATAGGTTTATTATGAGAAAATATGGAACTTTTACAGTCACTGCAAATTCACCCAAACCTAGAGAATGCAGTACTCGACAAAATCACTGGGAAAATCCCATCTAAACCTCAACACCCTCCTGTGTGAGTGTACGACCCAGCTGTATGAAGCTCGATGATCCTGATGCTTGCTCCTCCATCTTCTCAGCTAAATCCTCTGTTTGACTTTCTCTCCTTGTCTGTATCATGTCTCTGTCAGAATACAAGTGTGTGTTCTCTCCACCAATTCATCTCTCTTTTATAACTTTAGGTAAAGTGAAAACCCTAATTTCACTTTCACCGTTAACTAGTGGTAAAGAAAAAACCCTAATTTCACTTTCACTTTAACTAGTGGTTCAGTAAAATTAATTTAGATCACTTTAATTTATTTTCCAAAGTAAACTTAGGAAAAGTAAATTAAATACAACTGGTTTCCTATTTTAAGTCTTCTGCATGCAAGAAGACCTTCCTTGTTAATACTAGTTTAACAAAAGCTGATGCACTTAGATTTTTTTTATTCGTGCCAGGTGAGAAATTGAGGGAATTTTACTAAGGTCATTTACGCCAGTTTTAGCTGCAAAACAAGTTGGGTGGCTGTTTTTGGCAGGCCATTATATTCTTGACCAAAGACATTTTCTAAAACTGATACTATATTAAGGTGCATCAGTGATCCACCTACATGATGGCAATTTTAGAATAATTTTCTCTCTCACATTAAGGAAATGGAAGTCATTTTCCCATAGCCACTTGAGCTAGTTTTCTAGTAATTAGCCAATTTCATTAATTACAATAACTTTATCAAATTTCTTGGTATTTGCAAGTATGAAATGAAAATATGAAAATATAAAAAAACAAAGAATAATAAAACTCACATTTTACAATTTGAATCACTCAAGCAGGCCAAATATTGAACCCTGTGTGTGAATTTTGGTGAACTAGGGAAGGTTTTCAATATTTTTTCACAATAACATTTTTTAGGAAAAATTGAATATATTAAATAGTCGAGTAGTGGTGAATGTTAAAACAAATCATGTTCAACTTGAGTAAGCCAATTTGACAATGTAACGTTCTTACTAGCACATGAATAATGTTTTTAACTCCTCAGAAAAAATCATATTATATTTCAAGCATAAATGTAATACATTCTTCAACAATCTCTAGTTTGGTCTATCAAAAAACTCCAAGCTTATTCATCAGACTGAAAATCCAAAATGATCAACACATTTTATCTTGGAGAAACTACTAACATATAGAACTAGAGTGCATACACATATAAATTGCAATTCATGTAACGATCAAAAGGAAATACTGTCTACATAACTAAATTCCGGGAAAAGAGAAAAACTATTTAGACCAGTCCAAAGTTAATTTTAGACGGGTTTCCCCACAAATATGAAGATAATACCACTTTTGTATGGTTTTTGTTTTTCAAAAGATATACTTTATGTTTTATGTAAATGCATATATGAACATGGCATGTTTTGATGATTATAGAAGACTAAAATGAGTAGATTTTAGGACAGTTTGAAGACAATACAACACCATATTCTCAATAGGCCACATGATACAACATGTATATCATTGTTTCAAACATTCAAATCTCATATATAAAGAAAAATTTCATGGAAAGAAAAATCATTCATAACATAACACTAAAATACCAGAACAATTGAATGCAAGAAATAAATAATTCATATATACTTAATGATATAATTCACCATACATATTACACCAAACAGTATAAAAATTTATTAATGAAAGGAAAAATGTATACAAATCAAAATGGGGTACACCAGTCCTCATCCCTAATCCATAACACTGATGGATATGATCCCATTTGTGTGAATCCCATGAAAAGTGTACTTGTACATAAGGTTGTAGGCTATTATACAAATAGCTAAATCTAAATTTTGGCCCCACTCTCCAATTACCAAGAGGTTGAGTCTGATCAATTGAGAATGAATTTGGATGATATCTATCAGGAAAGGTTGGACATGTATAGAATGCTGCCTCCTTAAGATTCTCATATCCTTCTATGCCGAACTCTAGAGAGTTATTCTTCTTTACAATTCCAGGAGGTACAGAATGCATTGAAATTAGTTCAAAAGTAACCATAAAACTTTCATCTGAACAAGGAATTTTCACATAAGATTCATTGCGTATAATGTTTTGAGACCTTACGTGATTGAAAAATTTGTAGGAAAGAAGATGAATATTATGACAATGTACTCGATTGGGCTGCAAAACTCTAATATATGATGGAAAATCATTGTGTGTTCCATATTTTGTAGAGGTAGATAATCTTGCAGTCACAACTTCATTGTCACCTTTTGTTGCAAGAAGTGTTGGTGCAAAGTATTAAACGATTAATAAACTATACAATGATATAAATTGTCAACCTGAGGAGAGCGTAAACTTGTGAGGTACAGGAAAAATATATGCGGGGTCAGAGTAACACTAACTTATTCTAATATTCCATGCATCTGAAATTGAAAACACATGCAACTGAAATCTAAAAAAACATGTGATTGAAGAGGAATTTAAATCTAGGAAAGTGTGAAATTGCGTAAAAGGAAACTAGTCTAATGCTTAGTAAAGAAACAGATTGAAATTGAATCTAGTTTACGAAAGCAGTAAATTACATGAAAATAAATCTAATATAGGAAAGCATGCAATTGTGTAAAAGAAAACCTGGTTAAGAAAGTGTGAAATTAAATAAGGAAAAAACATAAACACCAAACACATGTGAGAAATGATAAGTAACAAATGACAATTGATAAACAATTGAAAATAACAAATCTATTATGGAGAAATCAGAATAATTTCTCTAAAATTATCAATTCTATTACAAAATGTTCAAATCCATGACTAACTCTTAAAAAGACTTTACATACACTGTTTCTGTACTTCCACACCACTAAAGAGGCATCTACCCCAAAATGAAGAGGTAGCACTCTTATTTATACATGAGTTGCTTTGAAAAGAGGATAAATATAGAGCCACTTTTCTCTCAACCTATTTTCCATAATTACAAAATATTTATCCCTTCAAATCCTCACAAATCCTCTCATAATATTCCTCTTTGGAATTACCTTGAATAATTATCTCCAAATCTTGAAAAGATGGAGGAATATTTGAGAAGCTTTTGAATAATCCTTTTGTTCAAAATATTCAAATATTAATACACATCACAAAGCTCACACAACTTTGAGATATAAATGAAAACATGTTAATTTTCTTAATATTTAATCACAAATTCTCTTAAAATACTTAAAAATAAATAAATTGGAAAATAACAAGGTAACCCATATTTATTTATGAAAATGGTATAAGGAATGGTTAATGGAGTGATGAATAGGGATGAATGTGATGAATAGTGAAGAGAAAATATGATGAAAATGTGACATTTGGGTGACCAAATATTCCCCCCCAACTGAACTTGTTGCATGTGCTCATGCAACTATACATAAACTTTTTTTTTAAAACTTTGGCTTTGCATGACGATTTTTTTAATAGTAAATCATTCCATGATGTGAAATACATGAGTAGCAACTGATTTTACTTATGGTTGGTTCTCGTGTGACAACCATGAAGATGACAAATGTTGGTTATTGTGTAAACAACATTCATTCGTTTTTATGGCTGCAATACATAACATTTGAAAGTATAGATACAATGGAAATACTAATCCATCAATGTACATTAGAAAATCTTTTCTTCATGTTTATGAATCATGTCAAAATGGAATCAAATTTTAATAAATTATATTTTGAAAGATACATGTTGGTCAATGGTAAATGAGATGATGTCATGTGTGAAATGGAATCAAATGGTAATGAATATACCCCCCCCGCCAACTGAAGATGTGTTAAGTTGATGAAAATGAGTAAGGCAGTGTAACATGGTGAGGAGATTTTCGAAATTCATTTATCTCTATCAATTAAAGAATTACATGATTAAAGATTAGAAAATACCTCCACTTACCCAAAAAGCTGATGGACTATGCAATAGTAATGTAGCTGATGCTGCTAGTAAATCATAGAATGCAAAGTGAAGGAATCAGAACTGCTACTTGGTTGAGTGAAGTAAAAAGATTAAATCTGAACATGGAACTGTGGTACTCTCATATGGCTGGAAGTATGCTGCATATTGATGATGGTGTCATGCAAAGTATATAGTATTCACTTGCTAAAAAACCCAATGGTACAATTCTTACCATGCGAATAAATGTGTCGATGTCGAGCATGGAAAGAAGTCATTGTATTACCGGCCATTGATGGATGTCATTAACCAATGCGAGGAAACTCACCATTGATGTCAATGAGTGCTAAGGTACCCAAGTACATATTTCGAAGTGAGAATACATGAGCCAACTTCGAGCCACTTGCAATATCTAACGACCAAGGGACATTGATGTATGTATTACCATGATTGTTGGCAAGAGAACTTTCCATTAGGGCATGCAAGCCTCAAGGTACTCAAAATAAACTCTAGTCTCTATCCCAGATAAGGTCTCGAGCTTGATGTGGCAAGACTTGTTTAAAGGTGGGCCTTAAGGAATACCACATCAATCAACGCGAGTTGTACACAATGATTGGTAGGACTATAGGTAAAAGATCTCGCAATTGAACAATTTTTATGACAAGGAAAAAAAGGCAATGTAGTTATGGAACTGGAGCTGAATGGTTTTATTTATGAAGAAAAAATATGAACTACAAATAAGGAAGGGATGTATGCAACACAAAAAAGAAATACATGTGAAGTCATGATGGATAAAGCAATGAAAGGTGGACTTCAATACATGGATGACTAATAGGCATAGAAATATAAGGGTAAATGATAATGTCATGGCGTAATAACATAATTGGTTTTATGAAAGGTTGTTGTGTAGCGGAAAATGTCATGACATGTGTGATGAAAATTTAAGCTCCTCCGAGATTCAATGAGGAATGTTTTCTAAAAATATTTGTGATTCTTGAAAATCACTTCTGCATGAACAAGGCTCCTTGATTGTTCTTGGAACCTGTAAAAACTTAATATTTTTTTGCAATAAAGTGTGAGAGCAATGAAAAACATAGAGTGCAGGAATATGAATGCTAGCAACGAAAAAATAAAAATGCATTTTTTTTACATGTTCCCTTTGCGTGCTAGTTCTTCCGCTGATTGATGTCGAAGTGACTCCAAGAAACAAATTAGCGCAAATGTAAAAACATTGTTTTGATGTCGTTTTCAGGAATGATTGAAATCCATTTGAAAATTTTTATTTTTATTTGTTTTGATAGATTGATTGATTGATTTTATTTTTATTTTATTTTATTTATTTATTTTTAATCTAATTTGTTTGTATTTTATTATTATTTTTGTTATGTTTTCTAAAATTTTATTGTTTTTTACATGCAAGACTGGAAGCGATTAAAATAACAAATCAATATTTAAAAACCACTAAATATAATCCCTAACATAGACCATATTTCCTTCAACATAATGTTAATGAGCTTCAATGTTCACCATTTTAACCTAACTTTTCACCAACATTCCTAGGTGTACACTGCACTATGTTTAAATGCAATATTATCATCAGGATTAGGTTCAACAATGGTTTGTATCTATAGACAACATGACCTTTTTGACTGTCTATACCTGCATGCATGAATCTCCTTAGGTGATCAACAATTTCTACAATTTTTATGTAACAATCATTACCGTGAAATGTAGAAAACCTGTGATAATAAAAACGAAAGGCATCAAAGTAAAATTGTCAACACTTCATACTTTTGGAATAGAGATGAATACACTTTAAACCCACTCAGTAGCGATCAAGGTAGAGACTGGAAATAAGCTATAAAATTTGATAAACCCTCCTGAAATATCAATTGAGTAACAAAATATTAGGAAGGGGTTACCTCACTCCAAATTTTGGCTCTTACAAGTCATAACCCATCCATCGCACATCAATTAGTTTTTGGGTGGAACAAGGTCTTTTTGGATATGCTTGAAGATTAAAGAATGTTGAGTACACTAACAAATATGCGTATTTATCCTCTGATTGTATAGTGTATCTACGTGAAATATTGAAAAATAAATCAACAATACAAAATATTCATCATCATATCAGTTACATTTCTTTGTTTCAGTGTTGTATCATCAAAATTAGGATAGGAAATGTGATCCCGGGAGAGCAAGAATACATGAATCTAATTATGGGAATATTTAATAGCATAAAAAATGCAGAAGATGTGCAAATTCAATCTAAGTAAGAGAACCTATATGCTCCATGTGATATTATTGAGTTTTAGGAAATATCCTTCCAAAAGAGAAGAAGATGATGTTGACATATCTTGTAGAAAAGAATCGATGTGTACATTGAGATTTTTTTGAGAATAATGTCATCCTTATTGTGGACATCATTATAGTTATACAGTTGTAGAAAAATGTTCAATAAATGGATACCCTCTGCCATCCTATCATTCCTATTACTAAATTGATTGCGCCCAAAATCCTACTAGTTTGGGTGACAAAAAATAGCAAAACAACATGCACTTAAATGAAAAATGACGAGAAATAAAGAGACAACATGCACATACCATCATTAAATTGGATTACATGTACTTCCTTTTTGGATTGATTTTGGGAAGGATCGACGAGTCATTCCATATCCTCCTCGGTTAGGTTGGAAATAGTGAAAATATTTCTCTACAAGTGCTTGAATAAAGATAGGTGAATGCCTGGGGGTCGAATCATACTCAAAACAATGGGTGGATCAAGTTTAGTTACCATGAAAGAACGCACATATCAACACTCTCACGTACGCTCCAACCATTCATTCTAAATATAGTAAATGCCCAAAACTATAGAAGGAGGTGGAGTTGTATCTAGCTCTGGGTGCTTCTCAAATGATGCTGAAATGCTTCCAACACTGCCACAAGTTGATATCATCTCAGCTTCACAGCTTGAACCTAAGACCTAAAGGACAATTTCGTTGATGGTTTTTTATGAACATATCACAATTGTAAACCTAGAAACCATGCTCAGTGCAATAGGCAAAACAACCAAAGTTCTGGTTGAATGAGCAATGAGGATTTTTTTATTGACAACCTCTGGGGAAGATGACAAATTTGGATTTGGTTTAGAAGATGGATGAATTATAGTACCACTACGATGGGTGCAACCATATCCTTTGGCCCATTTCCTTCATTAGAATTGATTTTTTCTTCATTAGAAACCCTAATAACTCCATTAATATTTCCAAACCATTCTTTTTTGTTCAGGAATAATGCCATGGAATAAAACCAAATTCACATTGGGCAAGGAATCAAGGATAAGGGTGATCGGTCCATAACCTTTCCGAATTCTATCACGTTTCATGATAGTATCATGGCTATAAAAATCATATGGAAACCAAGTGTTAACACTAAAAAGTGTTCACCTAGCTCTCCATGGTATAAACTATATGCATACATCATATTCCCACCACATTTCCTTCATTTTTGACCTTCACAATTGTATTTCCACAAAAAATGGTCCAAAACATCATTATTCCTCCCCATAAATGAAGGGATGATGAGCATTTATTATGATTTATCCCCACTCTCTCCCAAAAAAGGCCAAAAACCATAAAAAGGAGAATGAATAGAAAAACCATAGATAAATACCATGGACAATAAAATACCACGAGTCAAAAAACCGTAGGACCATACTATAAATACATTGTGATGGACCCCTCCAAAAGAATTTTGGATCACCTTTTTCCATTTTTTCCATCGGTCACATAACATACTTTCCCTCCCATATTTTTCCATGCTATTTTCCATGGTGTACGTTGATTTCACTGCGTACCCATTTGGATCCGTTCCCCCATTTGAAAACCAGTTGTGGAAGAGATTGGAGACCCAAACTGTGGAGCTACATAACCACTTCCAAGGACGGATACAGTGGCCCATTTTCAGAAAGGTGTGTCTATTTTATTTCTTGCATTAGTTAGTTTATATATATTTGAAAACCCAAAAGAATATTTTTTGTTATTGTCTTGATTCTGTTATTGTTGAACTCTTCCTTATGCTCTGGAGAGCTAAGGTTGGTGCATTTGCACGTAGCCGGGGAGAAATCGCCATTACAGTTTTGGTGACTCCACTTGGCCGATCCATACGAATATTTATTTTTGTAGGTTTTCTAATGGTTTTTTCTCCTTTTCTGCCCACATCCCTCATATATTTGACCCCCTCGTGGCAGGTCTGAACCAGTACCGCGTCAGTGTCTAGGCCTTGGGCCTAGCCGAGAACCATTTTTCAAAAAAAATTTCTGTTAGGGCCAAGTTACACTTATCTGACCGAAATCCACGACCCATTCGTGCCTTTCTTCCTGATAAGCGCAACCTAGGTTGCAACTTTAGCCTCGATAAGAGAGACCTGGCTTAAAAACCCAAATCGCTCCTGTACCGACTTTCGAAGCAACCCCAGTCACTACTGTGACTTGGTTTCGAGTGACTTGTTGTGCTTAACCCTCTATTTTGCGTGACATGAGTCCATTGACTATTTTTCTGCTTAGATCACGACTGGTTCTTTGTTCCATGCGACCCCTATCGCTCTTGTTCCATCGACAGGTGTGATCTATAGTTTTTCAATCTGTTTTTGTTCTTTAGATCCCTATTTCAGACCCCCTATTTGTGCCAAAACCTTTTCCAACATCTATCTATCCAGATATGATCCTTTGCAACCCACTAGTATGTTTTGAGATCCCACTTACGTGGTTTGTGAGCTGTTCTAGTTGAGATTAGTGGTTGAGACCTCATGCATGTTTCGTACATTCGATTAGTTTCTTTTACTGCTCATTTGTTTGAAGTACATTTTATTTATGGAAGAAACATTTATTTTGCAGCATATTTACTGTTCTTTACTGCTTTTTATTTGCATTATATTTGCATCCTGACAATGAGATTGGGACATCTTCGCCATGGATTGTTGGGATTTGTATACACACCATTTGCGGCCACTCACACCACATAAGTGAGAAAGATTGGTTCATGATCCAAAGCAAGCATTGAAAAATAACTTAATATAACCAACATTGTAACCTCGTTTGAGGACAAAACAATATTGTAGATAAGTTAGGACATTGGGGATATGCAACCAAACATCACCCCTCTATCACTTACATATTGAGAAATATTTGTTGTCCATTAGGGGACCAAAATACTCTTGTACTTGTTGACATGGTCACAACCATTTTGTCGAGAGCCCCCCTGCTCAGCAGGAGTAAGCCTTAATGAAGGAGTTCCAGAATTTAGGGTGGAATACCGCACTCCATCTTGTACCAAAAGCTAAACCTTCATAGTCCTCCAATGCATTCTAGAGTGTACTGGGTGTCGAAGGCCAAAGGGCTAAAGCATTAGTAAATTGAACGAATGTGTCATGAACGAGGTAGCCTATTTGCCATTCTTCTAGGGCTCTTCTACCTAGAGGTCCTTCTCGATAATGGGATTCTCTTAGCCTCTATTGTTCTTCCATTTTGTATTGTCTATCTGGGATTTCATCGCTCTGCTGAGGATACGATTTGTGAGGGGGTTCCAACTTGTAGTTAGGATTTTACTTGCACTCTTATCCCATAGGTTAGTGCGTCATTTTATTTGATAGGTAGTGATTCTTGTTGGCTTCTTTTCCACTTTGTTGTATACTTTCCTTGCAGTGAACCGCTATCACAGTTCGGTTTTAGAGATCGTTGTTGGCTTGTGAGCTACCATTTCATACACTCTCCTTCTACACACTCAGTTGCAGTTGGGTTTTTGAGCCTGCGATTGATACTCTTGAGTTTTCATTCATTACACAACACTCCATCACACCATCATAGCTCCACCACGCTACTCACATAGGATTAGGGGGCATACCCCCTAGTTCGTTTCCTTGAATAGTCACCATCGGAGTCATATTCAACATCGTTCACCACCTTCATATCCACACACAACCTTTGAGTCTGATTTAAATTCATATCAGTCAAAACCCACCTTGTTCATCGTTCCATCTAGCCCCATGGATGGTGCACATCCTGATCCCTTTCAAGGAGGGATTATTAGTAGTGGCCCTATCATTCCATTCCACCTATCATCATAGGTATCCCTTCCATTGGGCCGATAGGACCTGGTTCGAGTGGCCCCCTTGTCAGTGCACACACCACTGCTGGTTCACTACCCACTAGTGGTGCTCCCATTTCAGCCACTGTGGTCACTACCATTCCACCATTTATACATAGGGGCAATGGCCCTTCCATGTTTATTTTGACTATTCCTACCATACCAGTGAATTTTCCTATTGTCAGAAGTCAACCTTATCCACCCCCAGTGACATTTCTGCTGCCACCAACACCATTGCTGGTCCTTCCCGAGCCAATCTTGTTTCTAGCCTACCTTTTACAGATAGTCTTAAACTTCCTGATTTGGCATGATTGACCAATGACCCCATCCATCATCACCCATAATGGCCTCCTATTCCTACCAAGCTTCTCTCAGACATCACTAATTTTGAGGGTAAGGCGGGAGAGGATCCTCCAAATCACATTATGTCATTCCACTTATGGTGTTCATCTAACAACATAATGGATGATTCCATCAGGTTGAGGTTGTTCCAACACACACTCACCAGTGCTGCAGCCAAGTGGTATATCGAATTTCCTTGTGCTACCTACCCTGACTTTCCCTCCTTAACTTCGATGTTCCTTCAATACTTCTAGTTACCCATTCATTATCACGAGGGAGTGGAAATCTTATTATCCTATCGATAGAACACAACTATGCATATCACGGATCATATCCATGAATGACGTTGTCACTGCAGCTTGTGTACGATCCAGTCAGATGATAGGATATTCCTAGATTGGTTCCTCAAAAGCTTACTCCCCCCATATCCAAGGACGTCACACATGAGCGCTCACAAACCGAAGAGGAAGCCATCCTTAAGGCT
Organism: Pseudotsuga menziesii; assembly: GCA_001517045.1. Lineage (NCBI taxonomy): Eukaryota > Viridiplantae > Streptophyta > Pinopsida > Pinales > Pinaceae > Pseudotsuga > Pseudotsuga menziesii. Next base: position 133,443 of record LPNX011057163.1, read on the forward strand.
CAACAGTTCGATATGATATACACCCAATCCAGTTACTTGTATACCATTATATCCGATGCTCCCCATGTCGACACCTCACGTCAAGATATGCCGAGGGAATCTCATGTTGCTGATGAAGTTATCGACTCTATTACCCAACATCCTCAGTTTTATCTATCCTCTCCCATGATTCCACCCCATCCTGGTAACACTCATAGTGTTTCCCAAACAGGTTACACCCCTGATCTTTCACCCATGACGAATTAGTTTGGAGCCACTCCCTCCTATGTGCATTTAGGTTACACCACTGATTATTCACGTGTAATGGCTTGTTGGGTAAAATATGCACTATCTAATTTAACACTTAATTGTCAACCCGAGAAGGTAGCTTGTGAGATGCAAACACTATATGTGCAGGATTGAAGGATTGAACTAACCTAAGCTAACTAATGATGCAAATGCACTAACATGCAACTATATGATTTTAAACTACATGCATGACTTTCATAATTCAAATGCAAGAATTTAATCTATCTATAAAAACTAAAAATTAACTAAGAACCTGGAAGGTAACTATCATTTCAAATCTAATCTAATGTTATATTAATCTATTCTATAAAGGTAGGAAAATAATTAGTAACTGAGATTCAAACTAGTCTAATGCTATGCTAATCTATTATATGGAAGGTAATTGCAGATACTAATCTAGAAAGCAGTCGCTTGGTCCAAAAGTGATTTAACTAATGAGAGCAAAACTAACTACTTGTAGCAAATTATCTGATTTATATTATAAATTGGAGACTATTTCATGTATGCATAAGTAAATTTCTATCTAAGAATGCAAGTGCAACTGAGTTATGGAAAGCAATGAACTATTTAATTGCAAATTCGTAGAAAGCAAAACAAGTAAATAAATGCATTGCAAAACATTAAACTAATCAAAGCAAACTAAACTTGGATCTTTATAATCAAATCTAAAACTAAGTACAAAACAATAACTGAAAATATATTCAATCTATAAGCAAACCTACAACAGAAAAACAAAATACTTCTACTCTACCTCTTCAACAAACTATACCATAAACTAAGGAATCTTAACCAAAAAAGATCATGCAACTGATTTACAACTTGAAAAATAAACTTACACTAAACTAGGTTATGTGAACTTTTATCATCAAACTGTAAAATACTGAAAATCAATCCATTTTTAAAATCTAAATGAACCTATTAATATTGAATTTGAAGCTGAGTTCTAATCTTTTACATCTACTGAAATGAAATAACTTGGAGAAATGAAACTAACAAAGCAAAAGCCTAAGACAATAAAATGATGTGTAATTGAAAATGAAAGACTGATTATGGACTCAAATGAAAACTGAAAATGTAATGCTGATCCTATTTCAAAAATGAGACAAACCAATATTCAACAAATTATATGATAACATTTTAAACAAGCTTAACTTCATCTAGGTTTTACGCATGAAAGCAAATGAAGTAACTAATAAAATATCTAAGTCATAAACGAAAATAAAACTATGTTGTTTCTACTCAAACCAGAACTATTTTTCACTTAAACAGTAAAATATATGTTGAATATAAATGGATTTTATCATCATTAAAACTGAAATAATTAGTCTATGTATTAATATAGAACTAAATATGAATTGTTAGAGGTGGATTCGAATCCCAACTAACTACATAACATGGTCGAATGCTGTAAAATTAACCTCTACCTTAACTAACTATTTCTGCAAAAACAAAATACTGAAAATTCTGAAAACGAATTAAAATTTTGTCTAAGTGCGAATTAAAGGCTGAGCGACAATCTACATTAAGGTGCGAACAGAAGGCTGAAAAACAATCTGCATTAAGGTGCCAACATAAGGATAAAAAAAAATCTAAACAAAGGGACGAATAGCCGGACGTATGCATCCTGAAGGCATAAATTGCATAAAAAATGTAGAAAATTATATGTTATAAACAACAAAGTATTACCTACAGGAAAACGAACTATTTGCTTGTAGAAATGAAATGATTTACAGGAAAACGTAATAGATATATAAAAAACGAAATGACTTAGCTACAAACATAAAAATAAATCGATGAATATACACAAATAGAACCTTTGGTTGATGAGGGGCCCTTCTCAACAATCAGGGGCTGCATTCCTACGCTACTCAGTCACCGATCATTAACAGAGAAACGAGAATGATCACCAATAGCTGAAATAGAGACTTTTTATTAAACTAAAGCAAAGTTTACAAAGTGTTTTTCTCCCCTCCTCTTCAAAACCAAAGATGTATTTATATGATGATTACTATGGAGATTAGGTCGACCACCTCTTGCTAAAAATAGCGATTCATTATTGCTGTAACAACTATCCATCAAAATAGGAACGAATTCAGAAAACGACCAACCACAATTTCTGGAAAAGTTAGTTTTAGAGAACCACGATTTTCTCCCAAATGGCTTTGTATTTTGCGAAAATTCGTCACAATGATTGAAATGGGCCTATTTTGCACAAAACACATGTGCCAGAATTTTCAATTTTGCTTCTGTTTGCCCGCAAATCTAGCCCGAAAATAAACTATCTGTTAAAAACACATGGTCTGCATGGGCATCTAGATGAACCTCCGGATGACTTGAAACTAAAATTTGTTCATAAATCTGGATTCTGAGTAGATTTTCTGCTAGTTTGTTAGCCACGTTGAAGGCTGAGTGCTGGGTTTTTGAACTGAATGCTGGATTCTTGGAGCTGGCCTCCCTCACGTGAACCGTTTCATTGAATAGATTGCATGTGTGTTAAATGATCGGTTATATCATCTGCATATAAGCTGATCCATGATGTGCATATCCACGAACCTGCATACAAAAAGCATGAGTATTGTTAATTTAAAACATTGTTACAAACAAACTAACAAATTGTTTTAAGAACCAAACCAAGATTATATTAAAGCGTGGTTCATTTTATGGTTTTTAATAAGGTTTAAAATATGTTTTATATTTATTTGTTTTATGTTATGTTTATTTTAAAAGGATTAGTATATATTTAAATAATAATAATAACCGTTTTAATTTTTTATTACTTAATGGTTTATTTGTTTAAATTTGAAACAATGTTAAAGACATAATATTAACTCAGATTTTTAATTTGTATATGCAAATACCATGGAACCAACAAGAACTAGAGAACAAAGTTAAATCTAGGCAGTAAACCAATAAGAAACATGTTATTAAAGTTAGTGCAGAACTTAGGACCAGAAGAAGGGGTTGAATGGAGTGCAGAACGTCTATTATTTGCAAAATACTACATTTAATACATAAAAATAACATATTTGTCTTATTTTATATTTACGAGATTTTAATTGATAAAACAGAGTAAAAGACAACCTTATTGACCATAGATGTATCAAATTACGGTAAATAGGTCATAAATTACTGTAAATAAGACCATTATAAAAGACAATTTCGAGGCCCAACATACCCCTAGACCAAAGATATGGCATGTCCTTGTGCCATGAATGAATAAGAAGTGGTATTTCATTTATTCAAAAACTCTGCTTGATCATAAATAGTTTATAGGCAATTGTTCATCAAAATGAAGCCATCTTTATTCTACATGAAACTTACTAGAACTTAGAAAAAAAAGTTATGTTATGCGATGACCAAACCAACTTCATATTATTTAATATTTCTTAATATATACGATTTTGCCACTAGTAATAATTCATGCTTATGAAGACCATATAAATTAATTGAGACTCCCTCCCCCAAACCGAAGATATGGCACATCCTTGTGCCATGAATGAATTAAGACTAGATTAAAATAGAAAAAACATGAGGGTATGGATAGTCTATAAAGCCTATAGGAAACCATATTAAAATGAGCACATAGATATGTGGACAAACACACAACTCACAGGATAGATCACACAATTTACTCATTTATTGAAGAATAAAACAATGCAAAAATGGCTTGCAGCTGTGAATGATTTTCATTAATCAAAGAGTAATTAGATAATAATTACAATGAAGTACAATGGCTTAAATAGCCACAAGCAATTCAAATCCACATGAGGAAATTCAAATTGATTAGACTTTACTTAACTGTAGGTAACTAAGACCTTATCCAAATCATTATCGGAGGACTCAATAGTTAACTGACCTTGTCTAAACCATTATCGGAGTTCAAGGGAGTTCTAAAACACAACTCAAGTGTCTAATTTAGTGTTAACTGAGGCTAAATGATTGTGGTAGGTGATAAATGTTCCTCTCCTACATGCAGCCATGCAAACCTAGTGCTAACTGAATGTAGAGGACTAGAACTGAATGTAATTGACTCCTAACTCAGCTTGACTAGTCACTAACTGAACTCAACTGATGAAGGTTGGTATCGGCACTCCTAGTGGCTCCTAAATTGTAGGGATTGATCTAGGAGGCTCCTAAACTGATGCATGCAAGTGAAATCAGTGGCAATAGGCCTCAATTAGTGTTCCCCACACTTAGTAACTAGAATATGTGCTCCAATTAGGTCAAGTGGACCCAATGGTGCTAGTGACTAAAAATAGTCTGGATGGAATCCCGATTTAGACATATGAACAAATTGGACAAGGAAGGATTTATAATCCTAAAAAACTAGTCATCCTTGCTACTTCTCAAAGGTTTATCGTTATTCAAGTAATTGTGGACAAAGTTTGCATTTCAAGTTCGTTAGACTCCTAAGTTTATGGGTCCCACTTCTAGGATAGTGACATCCTAGGTATGGTATGAATTGAGACAACAAGGCCTTAAATGCAACTTACAAACATTCTCAAATGGTAGATTGATGGAGTTCATTTTAGATCAACCATGCATACCTTCCTCCAGGAGACCCATAATAACCTTTATTATCACAGAGTCATTTTCATATATTTTTTTCTCTTTTTTTTTAGACTTTTTCTCTCTCTTTTAACAAGCTGTCCTTCCCAGGTAGATTCCCCTCTTTCAGTTGGGCCTGTTCAATACCTCGGTGGGTTAACCTCTTAAACGCGTTTTCTATCAGAGGCTCTTGTCCCAATGTTTCTAGCACCTATAGATATTTGGAAAACTATTTTTCCTATGAAGGAGTGGTGGGGGAGCAGCTCTGAAAACCATGCTACAGGGTGGGATGGTATATGGATTGGAGGACAACTAGTCTTCTCTTTTTTTATTATCATGGAAAAATAAAGGCTGCAAGAGGAATCTACTGAATCAAATATATACATGATTGATGGATTTAGTGTAAAGTGGATGGAGCCATAAGGTAATGAGTGAAAGGTGTCTATAGTCCCAAATCTCGCCTCTTTCATATATATTTATAGTAGTGTTCCCCACAAACTAGGAATTTCATTCACCCTTATGCTACCATGTAGTAAAGATGCTTAAATAACATGCCTCGATAATGAAGCTAGGATGTACGAGTGACCTCTAGGTTTTAGATAGACCTTAATTTATGACAAATTCCCATGATATTTATAATTGGTCTTAAGTAACTGGTATAGTAAGAAATATGCATGTATGAAAATGAATAATGATTTAAAATTGTTTTGGTTTAGTCATTAACATGATCTTCTTCTTAGTTCTTTTATTTGAAAAAGAAAACAAAAAGCGAAGTTGCATTATTCCCTAAACTAAGAATGAAACATTTTATTTATATACATATTTCCCTACCCTAAGAAGAAAGAAAACATGTTTATTCAAGTATATGAAATTTTCCAATGAAACCAAGTGTGAAGCAAAATGATAAGTGTAACTTTATCCACATATAAAAATATTGTTGCAACAATTACCTAAATGTGGAAGTTCAACCAACTTACTTTTCTTTGCATCAATAGGTGTCGAACGAAGGAATGGTATTGCGGTCGAGTTAACTCATGAAACCATCTTTCGATGTAGTCTTGGTACTCACCTTCCTTTGCTATGTCATACAAATCCTATTCTTCTAGTTGAATAGTTGTTTGAGTATATGATGGATATGCTAGCTTGCATGTAAAGAACTCTTTCATTTCCGGTTGCTCTCCTTCGGATGTAATCCCCAATGTATCGACTTCTTTTACAGTCTCGCAAAGAACATCTTTTTGTTGCTCTTGGGATTTTGGTTCGTTTGTTATTTAGGGAGACATTGATAAGCTCTCAACTGTTGTCAAGATGGTTTTTACCTGGTGAGAATCATTCCTAGCTGCTGCTAGGATTTGAGAGAGTTCTCTTAAACTGATGGTCACCTCTGAATCCATGTCTTGGTTGGTAAGTCCTGCTTCACACAAGGATTGGTGGTTGGGGCTCTTACTGCACCCAAAATTTTGTTTATATATATATATATATTTCTTTGGAATCTAATTACGAAACATATCACATATTTTAAAAGAAAATACCTTATGACAAATGTAAACACACCTTAAAAAAGTGAACCAAACGTAACAGATCTGAAGGCAACACCTAAGCTTGCTGAAGAGATACCACACTTGCATAAGAGTAAATGGCAGGAAAGTAAACTACCTAAATTTGCAAGACACATGTACATGAAATTAAATTATGGAAAAGTATATTATCTACGTTTGTGAAAGGAAACGTTCATTAAACTATGGGAAAGTAAACTACCTATGTTTGCAAAAAGTACACTTAAGAGAAGTAAATCAAACTTTGCGTGAAGTAAACACACTTGTGCGAAAAAGGAACAACAAGGCTTTTGGGAGACCCACTAAAGTGGATGCGTCAAGCTGTCACACTATGGAAATTCCATAGTGAAGACGTCTTTGCGTCTTATCATTTCCCCTCCCCCTTGATTTGTAATGTAAAGGAAACCTATATACCCTTATCTACCTAGACTCCAATCCCTTTAGCACCTCCCCAGCAACGATGCCAAAATGTTGGGTAAAATATGCACTATCTAAATCAACACTTAATTGTCAACCCAGGAAGGTAGCTTGTGAGATGCAAACACTATATGTGCAGGATTGAAGGCTTGAACTAACCTAAGCTAACTAAGGATGCAAATGCGCTAACATGCAACTATATGATTTTAAACTACATGCATGAATTTCATAATTCAAATGCAAAAATTTAATCTATCTATAAAAACAGAAAATTAACTAAGAACTTGGAAGGTAACTATAATTTCAAATCTAATCTAATGTTATATTAATATATTCTATAAAGTTAGGAAATGATTAATAACTGAGATTCAAACTAGTATAATGCTATGCTAATCTATTATATGGAAGGGAATTGCAGATACTAATCTAGAAAGCAGTCACTTGGTCCGAAAGGGATTTAACTAATGAGAGCAAAACTAACTACTTGCAATAAATTATCTAATCTATATTATAAACTGGAGACTATTTCATGTATGCATAAGTAAATGCCTATCTAAGAATGCAAGTGCAACTGAGTTATGGAAAACACTGAACTATTTAATTGCAAATTCATAGAAAAAAAACAAGTAACTAGGTATTCGTAGAAAGCAAAACAAATATTATTCTAAAGACCAAGCGTAAATAAATGCGTTGCAAAACAGTAAACTAATCTAAGCAAACTAAACTTGGAGCTTTATAATCAAATCTAAAACTAAGTACAAAACAATAACTGGAAATATATTCAATTTGTAAGCAAACCTACAATAGAAAAACAATGTAGTAAAATACTTCTACTCTACCTATTCAACAAACTATACCATAAACTAAGGAATCTTAACAAAAAAAGATCATGCAATTGATTTACAACTTGAAAAATAAAGTTACACTAAACTAGGTTATGTGAACTTTTATCATCAAACTTTAAAATACTAAAAACCAATGCATTTTTAAAATCTAAATGAACCTATTAATCTTGAATTTGAAGCTGAGTTCTAATCTTTTACATCTACTGAAATGAAATAACTTGAAGAAATGAAACTAACAAAGCAAAAGACCAAGACAATAAAATGATGTGTAATTGAAAATGAAAGACTAATTATGGACTCAAATGAAAACTGAAAATGGAATGCTGAACCTATTTCAGAAATGAGGCAAACTAATATTCAACAAATTATATGACATTTTAAACAAGCTTAAACTAATCTAGGTTTTAGGCATGAAAACAAATGAAAGTAACTCATAAACGATCTAAGTCATAAACAAAAATAAAACTATGTTGTTTCTATTCAAACCAAAACTATTTTTCACTTAAACTGTAAAATATATGTTGAATGTAAATGGATTTTATCATCATTAAAACTGAAATAATTAGTCTATGTGTTAATATAGAACTAAATATGAATTGTTAGAGGTGGGTTTGAATCCCAACTAGCTACATAACATGGTGGAATGCTGGAAAATTAACCTCTACCTTAACTAATTATTTATGCAAAAACAATATACTGAAAATTCTGAAAATGAATTAAAATTCTGTCTAAGTGCGAATTAAAGGCTGAATGACAATCTGCATTAAGGTGCGAACAGAAGGCTGAAAAATAGTTTGCATTGAGGTGCAAACAGATGGCTGAAAAATAGTCTGCATTAAGGTGAGAACAAAAGGTTGAAAAACAATCTAAACAGAGGGACGCCTGGCCGACCGTATAAATTCGGAACGCATAAATTGCATAACAAATGCAGGAAATTATATGTTATAAACAACAAAGTATTACCTATAGTAAAATGAACTATTTGCTTGCAGAAATTAAATGTTTTACAAGAAAATGTAATAGATATATAAAAATCAAAATGACTTAGCTACAAACATAAAAAGAAACTGATGAATATACACAAATAGAACATCTGGTTGTTGAGGTTCCCTTCTCAGCAATCGGGGGATGTGTTCCTATGCTACTCAGTCACCGATCATTAACAGAGAAACGAGAATGGTCACCAACAACTGAATTAGAGATTTTTTATTAAACTAAAACAAAGTTTACAAATCGTTTTTCTCCCCTCCTCTTCAAAACCAAAGAGGTATTTATATGATGATTACAATGGACATCAGGTCGACCATCTCTTGCTAAAAATAGAGCTTCATTATTGCTGTAACAACTACCCATCAAAACAAGAACGAATTCAGAAAATGACCAACCATAATTTCTAGAAAATTTGGTTTCAGAGAACCACGATGTTCTCCCAAATGGCTTTGTATTTTGTGAAAATCCCTTGCGGTGATTGAAATGGGCCTATTTTGCACAAAACCCATGTGCGATAATTTTCAATGTCGCTTCTGTTTTCCCGCAAATATTTCCCGAAAATCAAATTTCTGTTAAAAACACGTGGTCTGCATGGGCGTTTAGATGAACGTTCGGATGACCTGTAACTAAAAATTGTTCATAAATCCAGATTCTAAGTGGATTTTCTGCTAGTTTGTTGGCCACGTTGAAGGTTGAGTGCTGGGTTGTTGAACTAAATGTTGGATTCCTGGAGCTGGCCTCCCTCGCATGAACCTTTTCATCGAATAGATTGCATGTGTGTTAAATGATAGGTTATATCATCTGCGTATAAGCTGATCCATGATGTGCATATCCGTGAACCTGCATACAAAAAGCATGAGAATTGTTAATTTAAAACATTGTTACAAACAAACTAACAAATGCTTTTAAGAATCAAACCAAAATTATATTAAAGCGTGGCTTGTTTTATGGTTTTTAATAAGGTTTAAAATATGTTTTATATTTATTTGTTTTATGTTATGACTATTTATTTGTTTTATGTTATGTTTATTTTAAAAGGATTAGTATATATTTAAATAATAATAATAACCGTTTTAATATTTTATTACTTAATGGTTTATTTGTTTAAATTTGAAACAATGTTAAAGACATATTATTAACTTAGATTTTTAATTTGTATATGAAAATATCATGGAACCAATACGAATTAGAGAACAAAGTTAAATCAGTAAACCAATAATAAACATGTTATTAAACTTAGTACAAAACTTAGGACCAGAGGAAAGGGCAAAATGGAGTGTAGAACGTCTATTATTTGCAAAATACTACATTTAATACATAAAAATAACATATTTGTCTTATTTTACATTTACGAGATTTTAATTGATAAAACCGAGTAAAAGACAACCTTATTGAACATAGATGTATCAAATTACGGTAAATAGGTCAGAAATTAATGTAAATAAGACCATTATAAAAGACAATTTCTAGGCCCAACATGGCTTAGTCTAGAGCCACCCCTTCCTACGCGCCTCCCTCACCAACTCCTCACATTCATGGACCGACTTGTTCGACACACTCGTGTAATGACTAAATTACCGTCTTTGCAGCTCCAGCAGCTACTCCGGTCTATTATGCACCACCCGTGCAACCCACTCCGACTTCAGCCCCGAATCCTCCTTCTACCATAGGATAGGTCTACACACAACAAAACCTCCCTAAACAACTTTCCCCCAATAACCAACAAGGGTAGGGAAGGATTAAGAGAGGTAGGAATCAGGGTAACAACCAGCCTCAAGGAGGTGGCCAGCAAGCCAACCCTCCAAACAATAACAATGTCGAGCCTTCTACACAACATCCCTAACGTCCCAATCGACCTTGGAAGAACCCATATTTGCGAACTAATAATCCGTGTTCCATTTTTAATACTTACGACCACTGCACTCATCAGTGTCTTCACTTGACTCGTGTACAACAATTACTCCAAAAGGATAGTCAACTTGATCCCAATGTGACTGCTTCGTCTCCGCCAAACCTAGCACCATCGGGTCCTCCACCTATGGTGCTCCAAAAACCCTTACCACACCAAGGGATGATTGCAACCCAACCCTTGGCCCCATAAATTTCCACAACCACTTCCACGGCTCAACCCATTGATCCTAGTTTCCATCACCTCATGATGTTATCGTATGATGTCAACCTACAGAATCGATGAAACCAATATGGTTCCACCACAGAAACTATTGACCGATCTATGACATTTACCTCCACCACTCCTAACATGTCTTTGCATTTGCTGAGATCCCCTATGGACAAGACTGCCAAATTCTCATGGATCCCTATGTGTTGCGTCCTGAACAATGCCACTACAAGATCTGCGCTCAACTAAAGTATTGTTGACAACTTGGCCCAGTCCCCCACAACCATGTCCACTCTGGAAGTGCTCAAAAATTGTCCTTCACAACATAAATTATTTTTTTCCATGCTAGGTGTCGTCGATCCCTCTGATTCTAGTTTGATCACCTTCGACCTAGATCAAGGAGAAACCCTGATTTGATCATCCGTCGCCTTCCAAGTTCCCATCATGATTCAGAATTTGGTTATTCATTGATGCATCATTGGTGAGGGGGAGTCCACCTATGTTATGTCAACCTTTGTTTGGAAGAAACTCGAATCCCCAACCATTCAACCTTCCACCACCGCTATTCACGCCTATGATGAATGCTCTGTTCAACCCCAAGGTGTTCTCATGAACGTCCCTTTCGAGTTAGTAGGAAAAACCGTGTTGATTGACATTGAGGTTGTCAATGTCCAACTCTATTACAACCTCCTCCTAGGATGTAGTTACATGTATGCAATGCAAGCCGTTTCCTATATCGTCTTTCAACTCTTGATGTTCCCTCATGATGGGAAGATCTCGACCATCGACCAACTAACGTACTATGATATGAAGGGGCCATCCACACTAGAACATGTCCTTCCCACTATCGACACTACCATTGACAACATGTCCACACCATCCCTGTCTGCCATTGTCCTGGGCTTGTTTTCCAATGCTCCTATGATGAAAACCTTTTTGTACTTACCACTGCCTCCTTTGTCAATTGATATATCAGATCTGTGCACTATCACATCTGGTAATGTTCTGACCTCTTCGCAACCTTATTCGCAACCTAAACCACAATCCTCCAGGAATTATTAGGGTTCATTCCCAGTCCACACGATACCCTTCCTTTTTCCACCATCCAACATTGTGAGAAATCTTGTCATGGCTACTCTCAACTTGCCTAGTTTCACTTTAGGAATTCCTGTGTGGTACCTCAAGCTACCTACTCCACCCTCGACCCCCCAGGTCGTGTTGACTCCCATCCAATCTTTTGAGATGATGTCGTACCCACCTCCTGCTCCGTGAAAGACTACTCCTATATCTAATCCCGCCCCTCCTACTTCAAATAAGGTTGGGGGAAAGGCAACCAAAGCCACGACAGAACCATGTCTTGCTCCTATATGTTCTCTATGAGATGTCCAAGGCCATGTGACACATAATTGTCTCGATTTACCTCTCCTTCGTACCCACATGACACTATAGTTAAGACCGACGATGCCCCAGTGGTTAAGTATAAGTCACTGTGGACCAACCACCCTTGTGCAGTTTGCAGTCTATATGGTCATTATTCTCACCATTTTCCAGACTTGCCTAAGTATCGGTCACTCCTCTGTGACCCTTGGAAACACTCCCGCGAGTTTGACATTATTTCCCTTGATGAGGTCCACCCTCCGGTTTCTTCCTCGGACACAAATAACACCATTTACATGATATCTACTTCCAGTAGTCCTTCTGCCTCATTGACCATGAAAGATCCCCCTGATCTATCCCAGAACCACTTTTGTGATGATGCAGAGATCCCTAAAACCGCCACCGGTTTTACCCCTTTTCACTTATTCCATGGTGTAGAATCGGTACTTCCCATCGAATTCTAGGTTCCATCACTCTGCCTTGCTTTTGAACTTCTCCCTAACACTTCACCATTATAACAATGCCTACTCATGCTTGAACGAACCAATGAGGACCGTCATGGTTCTCTCCAAATGATAGAAGTGGACAAGACTCAGTTGAAGTCCCATTATGACTCATATGTCCACCCTCACACCTTTAGTGAGAGGGATCTAGTCCTCATCTACAACCAAGCCAATGATAAGCAAGGGAAAGGGAAGTTTGATTCCATGTGGTATAGCCAATATGTCATCCATCAATGCCTTAACAAGGGATCATATCTCCTTGTTGACTCTGATGACCACCTCTTGAAGAATCCCTACAATGGGCTCTACCTCAAGAGGTTCTATGCCTAAATTCGCTCACCATGCATACCCTTGTATCATATTTTTTATTTCTTGTTTTACATCATTTTTACCATGAGTTGGTGACCTCCTCTAGTAGTTTCTTCATGTCCAGCTGCAGTGAGTCCATTGTAGCACTCTGTCACATCCTTTGCATGTGAGCGGGTGGATATAACCCCTCCACCCTTCTCCTCCGCCACTGGTACCCATTTGGAGGGTGCGATCCCACGTCCGCACATGCACACAGTATGTTGTCAGTATCTATCACACACATGATCTAGACACCACTAATCTAGCAAACTGTATATGAATGCAACCAAAAACACATCATGTATACGTATCGTTAGGTCCCCAGATCTGCCCTGTAGGTTGATTCCTCTCTAGATCTCCCTGGTAGTCCATGGTCACGTATGGATCATCCTCTATGAGGATAGGAAGCTTTCTCCACCATGCAAAAATATCTCGGGTGAAGAACCGACCTACTAGATCACCTCCCTCCCTACTTTTTTAGATCCATTTCTCGAAAGTCACCTCAATTTGTGTGCCATCACGGGGATCACCCCATGCATGCATTGGCATGTTCAGAAGCCATCTGCTCCATCCATACTACATATTTGGCCTTATTTTACCACCATCCACCATCTTGCAAGGAGGAACCACCAGTTTTCCATTGTTATTCCTATCAACCATGTTCACAACATAACATATTTCCATACATCGAACACTTCCTCCTTGCTTGATTGACCATTACGAAGTTTCTATTAAGATATTTTTTGACTCCTAAAAGAATGAAAAGATTGCCGAGCACACTTGCTTCCTTTCACGCTCGTTAACGTATTTGAAAGGGCGTCTATGTGGCCTCGTTTATTGTTGATGAAATTGTCATTGATGCCAACAAGGAATTGCAGTGGCCACTCTTTTAGGGGTGATGTAAAAGCCCTATTAGGATCAAGCTGTGTGTTCCAGTCTCCTTCATTCATGGAAGATATTTGCTGCCTGCAATTGCAAAATGGCTGCTCAAGTTGTGGACAAATGGACATTAACTGAAGAATATTTTTTTTTAGTATGTCAGCCCACAAATAGAATGTTGGCCTAGAAATAAAATATTTTTTATGTCGGCCCAGAAATAGAATGTCGGCCTAGAAATAAAATATTTTTTAAGTCGGCTCAGTCAAACACAAAGTCATCTCAGTCAAAGTTTTATTAAAAAATAAAATATTTTTTGTATGTCGGCCCCATTAAAAATTAATATATTTTAGCAAGTCGGCTCCCTAAAATATGGGTGAAAATTTAGTATTTATACCCCATCAAATCCTCATTTTTGATGTGGAAATTTTCGTGGAGCTCTGAGGCAGCCGCAGAACAACAAAGGAAATTTTTGGTGGAGCTCTGAAGCAGCCGCAGAACAGCAAAGGAATTTTTTGGGAAACACATGGGCTATTGACTAAGATTTTTTTCTAAAGGAGGCATTCTGTTAATTATTTTCTTTTTACATTTTTTTTTCATCTTCAGATCTGTATGTGAAGCAGAGATTTCATAGGCAAACAGAGAGAGAGCAATGGTTTAAAGAGATCATCCATTTTTCTTGTGACTCGAGCTTAGTGGACAAGGAAGAGAGAGGACGAGTTTCCTGGGTTTACACGAGGGCACACTATTTTCTGGTTAGCAAATCGTGGGCATCAAGTCTATGGTCATCTCTTAGTGTAGCGACTTACCATATTGAAGAAGAGTTGCCAAGTGAAGGGGATTCATGTGTGTGACAGCCATTAGAGGAGAAATATGCATGAAATGAAGGGAACACCTGTAGCATCCTGCCAAAGGAAGTTGTGGTCATCTACATCAGCCTTCAAACTTGTTTTGAGTGCTTAAAAATATTAACAAAAGGATCGAGTTACTCTTGGGTAAAGGCAGCCACAAATATAGTAGCAGTACTGGTTATTGCAGACCTGATTTTTCACAGAGATAGTAACCCTTTTTTGGTCTTCAATCTCTTGGGTTCACTCCTGTATACAGTCTACTTTTTTGAAAGTTTTTTTTGGGGGTTTATGTACATTCCAACAGTCCTAAGTTTATCATCCTATACAGACCCAAGTTTGTGAAATGTTATACCACAGTGTGTTCAAACAGTTCTGAATTTTCACAGTAATTACATATCAGCAGACTGTAGTTTGATGAGACCTCAGTGAATCACACAGTCACGAGCTTGTTTTGCAAGGAGTGTATTTCATTGCTATTGAGCATTGTAATCTGTCTTTCTCAAGTGACGGTTCACTATAGTTTGGGCCTAAAGATAGCTACTACAGGTAGGAAGAAAGGGTCTCCATTATATACCAGTCAATCAGCTACAACATTGATATATCTACTTATTTTTTTTTTTTCTGTTTAGCAGCTTGCTTGCTTTCTAGAGACATTCTTCATGGCGTCTCTAACCTTGTAATTCATCACTATTCATACTTTAGTGTATTGGTATTAATTCAGCCCTTTCTTAAGCTGTTGTTCTTGGTTATTGAAGACTATCCAGTTTATTGTGACTTGCATGTTTCGTGGTGATGCATGAGACTTTTGTGAAAACTGAACCCAAGCATTCAGCACTTGTTTCTCTCTTAAGAAAACTTGGATAGAAGCTATAGTAGTAAGAACTTAAAGTGATTGATGAAATACCACAACCAGACCTACCTGTCAGTGAATCAGTTCACAGTAAGTCAGATTTCATTCTCAGTAAGCCACAACAGTTTGAAAGAGAAGTGTTTGACAGAGGACCATAGCCACTTTATGAGGGAGTTTGAGAAAAATGTTTGACAGTCCCTCGATGATGACTAGCAATGTTCAATTGAATTTGTGGATGTCCTAAGTTTGAGCATCAACAGAGATAACTTTATCTAACTAGAATATATGAACAAAGATATGTGCATACCTTCATAAGCAGACTTTGATGGTTTGAGGAACCTTTAATGTTCAGACCTTGATAGTTGGCAGATTGACAAGGGCAAGACAAATGCTGGTGGATAGAATGAGTTGCTAATAACTGAGTCATCTACACAGTCCTTGGTTTACACAGTGAACCAATTAACATGCAGTAACATGTTTTTGAGCAGAGATAACATAGTGACATATTGATGAGAAGAAATGCACGATAAATAGAGCAGATGACCGATATGAGCAGAATGTTGATTTAACAGTGTGACAGAAGTAATATATTGATGTATGCAAACAATGATGTGCACAAATACATTGACCTTGATGATGAACTGTGTTTTTACTCAGCCAAGACTTGACAGGTGCAGACCTCTGAAGGCATGAACAGATTTTTGAAGAGATGAGCAGTAGGTGCTTGGGGAGACCTCTTGATAACTTGATCAAGGTGTGATAATGACAGTTTGAGATCTATAGTAGCAAACAGTGATATTTGATTCAAGAAGTGGCAGACTTCATGACAGTCACAATATTGCAACAAATTCATCCTTTGGGATAAACACCAGCAAAAGGAACATCTGTGAAGTGAGCTGGGAATCTTCGTGGATTGAAGACAAAAAGGGGTTCATTGAGTCTGACAGAGGACACCACAGAGTTGGATTTGATCCACTTGTGCAACAAAAAATATACACACTCTTGAGGTGTTACATTCACAGGTATTTTGCACAGTCTGAACCAGCAACAAAGTGTTGTTTAAGTTGAAATTATTTGAAGACTTGACATGCTCAGCTCTGTCAAGTTATGATCAGTGACAAAGTAAAGAAGACCATGATGATGATGACAGTATTTCTTGTGGAGCATAAACAATACACCTCCAGCAGTGCATCCATGACATGATGGTGATGAGTGAAGAATGAATGGCCAGCAGTAGTGTTGATGAGCAGACCTTTGATGAGATGACTGATGAGCAGTGTTACAGCAGATTTTATATGATGAGCAAAGATGACTTGCAGCAGTTGATTGAGTTAGAAAGTGGATTGAGGTGACGAGCAGACCTATGACATCCGGCAGTAGAACAGATTGAATAGACAGATGATGTTGATGTGACACAGTGATAGTAAGATTTAATAGTAATTGCAAGCTTGTCTTGTTTTTGAGGTTAGGATACCTCAAACCCTTCTTAGCAGGGTCTAAGAAAACCAGGCAGGGTCTTGGATGCAAAGTAGGTGCTCTATGTATCAATAGGTGCTGATTTTGCCTAACGGTTGTAGCCGAACAAAAACTAATATAAAAAGATTACAAAATTATATGGTGTTGTGTTCTTTTGTGTTATGGTTCTTTATGAATGAAATGCATATGCTATGTGAATGATGAAGTGAAAGATGTTTATGAAATGATTATGGTAGAGTAATGGAATGATGAACTAGTAGCTAACTGTGATAAGCTAAGAAAAGTTTAAAATTGGCTTCACACTGATTCACCCCCCCTCTTAGTGTCTACAATTGGTATTAGAGCCGGCCTTTGTAACGAGCCTAGCAAGCTTGAAGGAGATCCTTAGACACAATGGAGGAAAATAAATAGTCATCAAGCAATGACGTGCCTGTACTGGATATTGCAGATTATTTCAGTTGGAGAAGCAAAATTAAGGATTATTTGAAGAAGTTTGGTGTTTGGGAAATTGTTATCAATCCACCCGCTCCATCAAACAAGAAAGGAAAAACAACTGCATAGAAGGAAGCAAAGAAGGACAACACTACAATTTTGAAGTTCCTCTTGGATGGTCTTCCTAGCTCAGTGAAGGAAAGTGTAGGAGAGAACACTTCAGCAAAAGACCTATGGTTCAAGTTGGAAAGGGAGTATCAGAAGGCGAGACCAGAACCCGAAAAGACAAATCATGAATCAGAAGACAAGCCCCCAGAAGAGCTCAAACAAGAAGAGGACTCCAGTAAAGTATGAAATCTTGTGATTATGATAGCTTGTGTGATGAAATTGAGAAGGTTCTTGCAGATGATGATGAAGCAATGTTGAAAGTTAAACAGAGAATTATAAAATATGTATGCAACATAGATCTCAAAGATGATTGGTTCTTGAACAAAGTTGATCTTAATCAATCTGATTACAAAGTGTTTAGGATGACAACCTTTGATTATATGGATAATCTCCAAAAGCAGAATGTTGAACTAAAGGAGTTGCTTAAGAAACTTAAGCATGAAGGAGTAGGTTGGCTGAAATTGTTGAAGGAAAAGGAAGTAGAAAAAGAAAAACTAAAGATTGATTTGATCGATCTAACCCTAGAACAAAAGAACCATGATAAAGATTAAAAAATACTTGAAGAAGCAAGAGAGGCAAATATTGATCTGAAAACTCAGCTAGAAGAAGCCAAGAGAATAGAAGAAGCATTAAGAGATCAATTGGAAGAAAAAGAAGTGACAAATCAGAAGCGTGAGTTTGAGATTGTCAATCTCAGAAAGAAGATTGAAAAATCAAAGCATCTGTTGGGCTATCTGGGTAGACCTGGGTTTTACCTTTAACTTCGCATCAACAAAAGACCCACAGTGTTGGCCCTTTTGGTAGCAGCCTGTGAACAGGATACAGTCTCACCCGAAATAGCTATGGGGTGCCGCAGAATTAGGTTTCTGCAAGCAGAAGAGAGAATATTACTGTACCTTTAGTCTTTAACCATTAATAATCATGTGCACAATGCTTGTATTATTAAATATGTAGCTTCGCAGTTAGATAAAAAACAGTTACTTGCACAGCCCTTCTCTGGGAATTCACAGCGAAGCTAGTTATTAACAGCAATCTTATTTTAACAGTTATTTACTTAGCAGTGCATAAAATATAATAACAAATCAACACATATGAACCACAACACCAGATGTAACGTGGTTCACCCCCAGTGTAGGGGTTACGTCCACAGAACTGTGTTTTATTTAACTCTTTACTACTAAAATGACAGTTCTAATATGCACACTCAGCTGCAGATCCTTTCAGTCCTTAAAGCCGCGCACATAGCAGCAGGCCTCTGCGCACACAGCTGCAGATCTTCCTTTTCACCAAAACCCCTCTATGCACACAGCTGCAGAGGTCGTCCACACACACAGCTGGGACTTAACCGTCTTTACAAAAACCCTTATACAATCTCTTATCTTTGCATTACATTAGCTTCATAAGATAATCATTCAAGACCTAACCCTACTTCTTTACATAAGTGTCTATTTATATAGCGCACTGTTACAAAACCATGGATTTACACCATGGGCGCCCAAAACCCTAACCCTGGATTTAACCCAAGGGTTGATTACAAAACAGATGTTTCGACCCACCCACGACACCCCTAAGACTATTTTAGGTTGTAACTCCGCTTACACTTCCACAAAAACCATGGAGTTACCAAACTAAGGACCCTTAGGTTCGGAGCCCCAACAGGCCCCTAAGACTCACTTGTGGCCCGTCCCGGGGCACTCTGCGACTCTTCTGGTGGGAGAATATTCTTTGTAAGGATATGGAAACGACTGTTGAGGTTGTGTATAATGTCATCAGCTACTTTCTCTTTTTCCACCAATTCCTGTAACACTGAGGATGATACTTCATTAGCCTTTTCCTGCGCAAAAGTATCATAGGTCTTCAAAATTTTGAGCTGACTCTCCGCAACATTGCTCAATTCCAATGCTTCATCGACAAGTGGCTGCAACGAATTTTCCAGTAATGTTACCTTCGTCCTACAGGAGTCAATTTCCTGCTGGAGCTCCTTGCTCTGCTTCACCTTAGCCATTTTCTGCATAGGAGGTAGCGTCTTAATTTCTGCTCTGACTGCATCTAATTCTGCCTATCGCAGATTGATGGTTGCTTGTACCTTACCTATATCTGGGAGGTCCTGTAGGTTCATCTATGCTTCAATACTGTCTTCCAGCAGCTTTGCTGCGCTGCCCACAATATCTGATATTTTTGCTGCTGAGGCCTGGATGTCCTTGTGGCGCTGTTCTTGGACCTCAGGTGGAGTTTCTAGAGGGATGCGGAGTTGAAGCTCCGCGATCTGATTCTGGTGTTCTGTTTTTAACTTTTCAATTTCACTGCGAGACTGTTGGGCGTAGTCTCTCAGCTTGGAAATTCTCTGTTTTGGTTCTTCTTTGTCTTGGATGTCGAAGTCAGGAAGACTCCGACATGCCTCATCCAGCGCTTGCGCCAGTGTATCTCTTTTATGTTCAGCCTCTTTCTTCTTTTGCACAACTTCTTCCAGCCTTGCTGCGAGATTCTGGCTTTGCTTCATGGTATCTTCCAACTGGATTTGAGAATAGTGATCTCGTGCGTGGATTTCCTTCGTGATGGCTAACTGGCAGAGGTGCAATTTTGTCATAGACAGCTTGGTGTAATCGATCCCAACTGTCATACTCATCTGCGGCCGGGAATCTGCATCAGTCAGTATTAGAGCTACACTCAACACTTGGCCCCTGTTATCTCTGGTCGGCCATTGCCTCATATCCTGCTGCGCGGATGCTGGGGTAGTACTTGCCGCTGTACTAGTCGCTGATTTTGTTGCTAACTCTTTTAGCTCTGACACCCTGTTTGCTACGCCCGTGAGCGCAGCAAGATGCACATCCGCGAACTGTGACCACTTTTGAGTTAGTGTTTCAGTAGATTTGTCAAGAGCTTGCTCAAGCTCTTCCAGCGTCACAGTGACTCCTTCATCTAGATTTTTTTTCCTTCGACGCTTTTGTCTTCTCGAGGGACTGGGGCTTGGTTACCTCCTCTACCTCTGGCGATTTGCGCTTAATTGATCGATTAAGATCTGATAGAGTTTTGATCGACTCCTCATCCTCTTCTTCATGGTCGCCATCTCCACCTTGGTCGTTTCCATCTTGCTGTGAATCACTTAGGTCTTCGCTGTCTTCTAGTGGGCTTTGCTGCTGCGCCTGACTGGTACCTGCGCCTGTCTGGGTAACAGGGGGAACTGGAATGGTGGGTTTTTTTCCTGCATCTTTCAACCAGTCAGCCGGCCACTGTTGAACTATGCCTAGGATGTTTGCTTTGGTTACTACATATGGTAACTTAAACCACTGATGTGTTGGATCTGCACGTGCTTGAATGAAAACATGATGCATGTCGGCACTGAAGTTCGCGGCACCTTCATATTGAGTGAACAACTCATTGGTAAGTCATGGTATTCGCAAGATCTCATAGTGTATACTCATTCCATAAAAGGTGAACACAGTGTTCGTCATCTGCTGAGATGTTTTGTCCAGCGACATCCAGAGGGATGCATATATTACTACACCCGGCATGCCTGGGGGTGCCTCCACGAACTGAGCCTCAGTGGGTTCTTTCCACCCAATTAGTGCAATAAGTATTAGTAGCCAGGAATAATGAAAAGGTATACCTTTTTCCTGCGCATCACGGGCATCTTCCAGGAATTCCCTCGCAAGATATGCGGCCTAGTTGTAAGTGTAACCCTCAGCGCAGTTTATAGCGATTCTGATAACCGGGGTAGGCACTTCACTGGGCCTGCACTTTCGCAGGAGTTTGCACGCTAAGAGCTCATATGCGAAGTGGATGTTCTTGTCCTCAATTGTGGAAGTGTGATACCCTCGTTTCCCCTTGGTCAGGCCGAAACGGTCCTTCATACTCTGTGCGAGCTTTGTATCCTCGTGTTTTGACGGAAATTCAATGCCTGGATCAGGCCCTGCTATCGGTAAGCCTGTGATCTTATGAATAAGCTCAGCATTGATAGGAATTTGCTTGTCTCCTATCCACAAGTGGCCATCATGTACTAATGCTAGCAGCTGCTTAACCACGACGGTCACCTGTGTGTTGTGCCCAAAATGAGGAACATCAAGCATTTTTAGCAGGCCGACAGCCCACTGTTGCACTTCCAATAGTGTCGCGCCATTGTCTGGGTATTTGACATGATGCATGTATTGAGCAGGTGTGAACTGTGGAAACTTGCTATGATCATTTGTGTCATGGTCGGCATACTTAAGCCGGTCTATTTTTCCTGTCATGTTTCCAACCAGCTGTACACCTGGTGGCAGCGAGGGTGTGCTTAATGTAAACTGCTTTGTCCGCCGGGGTGGCTGGATGCCTGGATGAACGGGCTGGAGATACAGTGGCCGTAGTGGTTCAATATGCTCATCTCCTCCAGTCGGGATCTGTGCTGAACTAGGCGGGTCCATCTGGTGAGTCCCTGATGTTTTCCCTGACTGCCTGTGTCGGTATTCATTTCGCTTAGAACGAACTTCAGGTTTAAACTTTTTCCTGGTGGACCGTGTCTGCATCGGCCGCGGTGGGGCTGGGTGAGATTCTTCACGGGGCACAGAGGTATGTGGGGGATCAGAATGACTCTGGAGACCCCTCTGTTCGAACTCTCTTACTAGATCCTGAAGCTCTCGCTCGTCTGTCATGGGTTCACTCGTAAGTGTCAAGGAAATGCAGAATGTGATTTTTGCCAACTTAGAGATCTTCTTATACACTTTATCAATCAAATCTGTTAGGACGATGCATTTAAGGCACCAAATCCGATAAAAATCTTGTTTGACCGGTACTGGATTTTCCATGATCTCATTAGTACAGACAATTAAGGTAATTAAAGTGCCCATGCCGCCAATTCGGCTGTTTTCCAACGGCCTGATTTTAAGCTTTGTCGTGTTTTTGTGCTCTGGAAAAATCACTGTCTTAGATTCGTCACAACGGGTAGTCTTGGCACAACATTGCTCTGCGGTCTGTCCTGGTAAGATCTGCGACGGAGCTGTTAGGTTTGGTGCACTAACTTCTTGGTTTTGCTCCTTAGTTTGGTACTCAGTTCTTTCTTGATCATCAACTGCCTTGTCATGGATCATGCTGACATCTGCATCTAAAGTAGGGCAAACTTCGTTAATAGAAAATGTAAGCATAAAACTATCAACAAGATCATCCCAACTTACAGTACCGTGTCGAAGCTCGACCTCTGTATACCAGTTTTTTGCTATAGGTTCCAAAGTGTGCACAAACTTATGCACCCATTCCTCACGAGGTACATGTTCCCATGCTGCATAACATTGCTTCAAATGTTCCTGAAGACTATTCTACCCATTGAACTTGCTTCGCACCTCTTGAGATTGGTCTATGAATCTGAGGCATAGAAATTTCTAGCAAGCTTTCCAACTATGAATATACTTCCTGTGGCCATTCCACCATCTCACTGCTGTAGCTCTTAATGCTGCTTCCAGAGTCTGCATTCTCTGTGATTCTGGCACTTGTTCTGAGAACTGCGCAATAAATTTTCCTGGGTCTGTCAACCCATCATATGTAGGCAAATCTCTAGCCTGTGCACTAAGGAATCTAAGAGATTTGGTAATTCGTGCGCACCGATGGCCATGTAGCTCGTATAGTCGATTTTTCCAATTCTCTAGACCATCATCTGAGTCAGACATGCAGGAGCTATCACATTGCCAATCCATTACACCTTCGGCATTAGGCTCGACATAATCTTCTTCTTTAGTTGTGATATTATAGATATGGTCTAGAATATCCTGATCTTCCTCTCTGACTGGCTTCGTACATCTTTCTCCTTGAGAAGGATCCAATTCTAGTATAGCTCTCAATCCCTTCCCTTCAAAAGTCATTTGTCTCTTTTTAAGATTGATCACCGCATCACTATCTATTGCCCACTCAATTCCTAGAAAAGCTGGATAAGGGTTAGTGTCGTCAATGATCTCAATAACTTCAAAATCTGCTACAGTGCTGACTCCATCTATATCCACTGGTACTCTAGGGAATCTTCCTAAAGGTAGAATCCTCTGCTGATTGGATAATCTCAATTGGATAGGGGACCAGTCAAGGGTGGGCTTTCCCATTTGTTCCCATGTCTGTTTAGTTAAGATATTGACTTCTGAACCCAGATCTAAAATAATATCCTTCATGTCATATTCTCCTATCTGAGCATGTAGTCTCATCTCTCTTCCAGTCCTTCTAATTCTACTGACAGTTTTTTCCTTACCAGGACTTTGGTGAGGTTCGCAAGACTGAATAACTTTTTGTAATTCATTTAAGGCATTCTGATTTCTTAACAATTTGATGCAACTCTGTAAAAACGATGACAGAGTACTTACTTGGCCTTGTGAGTCTTCCTGGGATTTCAGTTGCTGGTGCTGCTTGTTTGCTGTAGGAAAATCTGGATCAGCAAAGTCTTGTTTGGCTTCCAAAAAAGTTTCTTTTTCTTGTCGAACATCAAATGCTGGAGTTTTCTCTACGGCCTTGCGAACCCAAGCTTCCTCAGGCTGCTTCATCGGACACTGCGCATCTGTCGTAGCTCCACTTCTTGTAACCACATTAACAGCTGGGATTGGTCGTGGCTCAACAGCAATCAACTGGACACTCGGACTAGGTTTTCTG
Organism: Pseudotsuga menziesii; assembly: GCA_001517045.1. Lineage (NCBI taxonomy): Eukaryota > Viridiplantae > Streptophyta > Pinopsida > Pinales > Pinaceae > Pseudotsuga > Pseudotsuga menziesii. Next base: position 157,684 of record LPNX011057163.1, read on the forward strand.
TTCCTTTCTTGAATTTTAGCTAGCAACTGTGGGCACTGCTTGATGACATGATCGACTGCTCTGCAGTATCGGCATGTCGTGGTTGGGTTTTGACAGTCTCGAGCTAGATGTCCTGCTTGATTGCAGTTATAGAAAATAACTTGATCTCGACCTCCTCCAGGCATACCATGACCGCGGCCTCTAAAACTACCTCGACCACCTCGGTAACCAAATCCATCATTGCCTTGTGCATCCGGGTAGATCCTATAAGTGTCATAGGTCCACTCCCTCATAAGGTCGAAGCTACGACATTCATCTTCATTGTGGCCTAATGACTTACATAATTTACAGTAAGGATTCTTTGGGACTTGAACATACCTCTGTAACAGATAGCAGTCTTTCGGTCAATGCTGGCCAGTAGTTCGACAGATCTCACAGTACAGAACACTAGGATTTAGCGGGTTTGGTGCGCCAGTATTCAAATAGTTTCTCAACGCCGGACATTGGTCCTTGTCGTGGCCTTCTGTTCGAAAACATATACACCATACCTCTTCGTGGGTGGATTTCCCTTTTTTCATGTCGCAGAGCTCTAAAGCCATCTCCGTGAGCTGCGCTTGAAATTGAGCTATGACAGAATTATCTTCGACAGGTGCAGTTTCAAGATTTATGGCAATCTCTAAGGCCTCTTGCTAATCAGCAACCTTCTGTTGCATGAGTGGAGCTCTGATGTGAGGTAATAATGCTGCAATAAACCACTCCTTATGTTGTGCCGGTCCAATTTTGAAGCTAACTTGGTTAAGCAGAACTTTGAATCTCTGATGAAAGTCCCACACAGATTCGCCTCGCCGCTGCTGGATCTCTTTTAACTCAGTGATGCACTGCGACTCTGATTTAGGTTTCTTAAATTCTCAGATCAGTGTTGCTTTGATGTCATCCAAGACAGGATTCTGCGTGCTAGCAAACTTCATAAACCAAGTTAGGGCTCGGTCTCTGAAAGAAGTGATCAGCTGCGCTCGTCGAACATCTATGTCCGTAATGTTCTTCGCGGTCCACACAGCTTCGCATAGAAACCAGAACTGTTCTGGATCTTTTGACCCAGTTCCTTTAAAAACTGGTAGTTTGATGTCATCATGAACATGGTCCATCTGGGATCTAGGGGGGAGGAAGGGTTTGAACTAGCTGGGGAAGACTGACCTGCGACAGGGATACTCAGGCTAGGGTTACTCTCAGACTGTGACAGGTTCTCAGGGATAATAGGTCTCTGCTGCGGGGTTATCGGAGGGTTTCTAACAGGGGGGGCCTCGGTGGACTTAGAGGATTCAGATATTAAAGGGGTATACTCAGTAGAGGAACCGAGATCTCTCTTATATCTTTTGCCACTTCGCAGTAAACCACTTTGCTCGTCGAAGTCCCAGTCATTTCCAATCATAGGTTAGCAATACTAGATCTAATAATTTGATTCTATAAGCAAGATTCCTTTTTCAGCCAATAGTATTTTAATATTCAAACTAAATAGGTTCAAGTACTTTCCCCTTGGTCCTTTGAAAAATTGTCGTTCAGCTTCACTAAAGGAGGTACTTGTGTCGATGGCGAACTCCGTCACAAATGCTTCGAGCGTTCGCGCAGTCCAGAAATCCATGGCTCGCGAGATCACATTGTTCACTCTTTTCAAGATAGTGATTCTTGCGGGGGTCTAGGGAGGAAACTGGTTTTCTTGGAAGTTCGTCCTCCTTTCTGTTAACCTAGATAACCACTGGTGCAACTTTATGTGTATAGTACCAAAGAAAATTTCATGAACATCAGAAAAGACGTACCTTTGCAAAAATTGTTCCACGCTACGACGAGGATCTTTATTTTCCTATTCTGCAAACTTCAAATAGGTCGCTTCGATCCAATCACCAATTTATTTTACAGAGGGTCGCCAAAACATATCCCTCGAGGTACGATGTAGATCTCTCTTCAACAAATACTGAGTTCAACCGGCAACGGAACCAATTTGTTGGGCTATCTAGGCAGACCCGGGTTTTACCTTTAACTTCGCACCAACAAAAGACCCACAGTGTTGGCCCTTTCGGTAGCAGCTTGTGAACAGGCTACAGTCTCACTCGAAACAGCTATGGGGTGCCGCAGAATCAGGTTTCTGCAAGCAGAAGAGAGAATCTTACTGTACCTTTAGTCTTTAACCATTAATAATCATGTGCACAATGCTTGTATTATTAAATATGTAGCTTCACAGTTAGATAACAAACAGTTACTTGCACAACCCTTATCTGGGAATTCATAGCGAAGCTAGTTATTAACAACAATCTTATTTTAACAGTTATTTACTTAGCAATGCATAAAATATAATAACAAATCAACACATATGAACCACAACACCATATGTAACATGGTTCACCCCCAGTGTAGGGGTTACATCCACAGAACTGCGTTTTATTTAACTCTTTACTACTAAAATGACAGTTCTGATCTGCGCACTCAGCTGCAGATCCTTTCAGTCCTCAAAGCCGCGCACACAGCAGCAGGCCTCTGTGCACACAGCTGCAGATCTTCCTTTTCACCAAAACCCCTCTGCACACACAGCTGCAGAGGTCATCCACGCACACAGCTGGGACTTAACCTTCTTTACAAAAACCCTTATACAATCTCTTATCGTCAACATTACATTAGCTTCATAAGATAATCATTCAAGACCTAACCCTACTTCTTTACATAAGTGCCTATTTATATAGCGCACTGTTACAAAACCATGGATTTACACCATGGGCGCCCAAAACCCTAACCCTGGATTTAACCCAAGGGTTGATTACAAAACAGGGGCTTCAACCCACCCACGACACCTCTAAGACTATTTTAGGTTGTAACTCTGCTTACACTTCCACAAAAACTGCGGAGTTACCAAACTAAGGACCCTTAGGGTCGGAGCCCCAACAACATCATGAGAAGTTCAACAGCAGCTCTGTCAAGCTCTAGGACAGTTCAATTGTCCTAGATAAGATCTTATATTGCCAAAGATCTCCACTCGACAAAACTGGTCTTGGTTACAAGAAGAACAAAGAAAAATCTGAAGATGACACTTGGTCTCTGAAGACTCCACTAGCAGGTCCATCAACGTCCAAAGCTGCTCCCCAGGCACCTGCACATGACAACAAGGATTTTGGAAGTTCAAAGATGAAACAAGGAGTTAGGTTTGTTCATCAAAGCAACTTCATAAAGGAAACAACTACAAGACCCAGGTATGAAAATGGCTTCAATGGTTATTGTTATTTGTGTTCTAACTTTGGTCATAAGGCTATGGATTGTAGGTTCTATGGAAGAAGAAGGGCTGGAATCCCCAATGTCTCAGTTAGATGTTGGACATGTAAAAAAGTCAGACATGTTGTTGCCACATGTCACACATTGAGATGCTACACCTGCAGTGGGTTTGGACACGAAGCCCATGAATGTGCCAGTCAAAGAAGTCAAGCAAGAAGGAGTACTCCATACACATCAGCAAGAATATTTGAAGATCAGAAGACAAGTGTCTACAGTCAAGGACACTCTCAAGCATGGAGAAATGAAGTTGATCAAAGAAGTGTTGGAAGCTCCAACAGCTCAGTCAGATGTTGGTCTTGCAACAATGTCAGTCACATTGCTGCACATTGACGTACGATGAGGTGTTATAGCTGCAGTGGCCTTGGGCACAAAGCTCAAGATTGTTGGAGTACACGGAAACAATCCTTGAGAAGTTACCTAGAAAACTCATCAAGGAAAGCCAGTACAAATGAAGGAATAAATGCTCAAAGAACAGATGTCAAGAAGTAGGTATGGATGAGGAAGACCGAGCAATTGCAGATAGGAGAAGTCGATCAGAGCAGGGAGGATGGATGCCATATGGCAAGCCAAGTGTAAGGTCTCTCAAAGAACTTAGCACACCTTGAGTTCATGAGGGTGGAGAATGAACTCAAAGGAGAAAGGATGGTTACTCCAGACATAGAGACAGGTCCTAGGATCATGCATATTGATAGGGGGAGTAGTCAGCAGTGATCAGAGATCTCAGACACAGGTATGTGTACACCCTTTGCCATTGATGCCAAAGGGGGCGAGATGAAGACAAAAGGGAGTATGCTCATAGGGGGAGCATGAGTTGTTGTAATCAATGACAAAGGGGGAGATTGTTGATGAAATTGTCATTGATGCCAACAAGGACTTGCAGTGGCCACTCTTTTAGGGGTGATGTAAAAGCCCTATTAGGATCAAGCTGTGTGTTCTAGTCTCCTTCATTCATGGAAGATATTTGCTGCCTACAATTGCAAAATGGCTGCTCAAGTTGTGGACAAATGGACATTAACTGAAGAATATTTTTTTTATAGTATGTCGGCCCAGAAATAAAATATTTTTTTTGTCGGTCCAGAAATAGAATGTCGGCCTAGAAATAAAATATTTTTTAAGTCAGCTTAGTCAAACACAAAGTCGGCTCAGTCAAAGTTTTATTAAAAAATAAAATATTTTTTGTATGTCGGCCCCATTAAAAATTAAAATATTTTAGCAAGTCGGCTCCCTAAAATATGGGTGACAATTTAGTATTTATACCCCATCAAATCCTCATTTTTGATGTGGAAATTTTCGTGGAGCTCTGAGGCAGCCGCAGAACAGCAAAGGAAATTTTTGGTGGAGATCTAAAGCAGCCGCAGAACATCAAAGGAAATTTTTGGGAAACACATGGGCTATTGACTGAGATTTTTTTCTAAAGGAGGCATTCTGTTGATTGTTTTCTTTTTACATTTTTTTTTCATCTTCAAATCTGTATGTGAAGCAGAGATTTCATAGGAAAACATAGAGAGAGCAATGGTTTAAAGAGATCATCCATTTTTCTTGTGACTCGAGCTTAGTGGACAAGGAAGAGAGAGGACGAGTTTCCTGGGTTTACACGAGGGCACACTCTATGCTGGTTAGCAAATCGTGGGCATCAAATCTATGGTCATCTCTTAGTGTAGCGACTTACCATCTTGAAGAAGAGTTGCCAAGTGAAGGGGATTCATGTGTGTGACAGCCATTAGAGGAGAAATCTGCATGAAATGAAGGGAACACCTGTAGCATCCTGCCAAAGGAAGTTGTGGCCATCTACAGCAGCCTTCAAACTTGTTTTGAGTGCTTAAAAATCTTAACAAAAGGATCGATTTACTCTTGGGTAAAGGCAGCCACAAATATAGCTGCAGTTCTGGTTATTGCAGACCTGATTTTTCACAGAGATAGTAACCCTTTTTTGGTCTTCAATCTCTTGGGTTCACTCCTGTATACAGTCTACTTTTTTGAAAGTTTTTTTTGGGGGTTTATGTACATTCCAGCAGTCCTAAGTTTATCAGCTTATACAGACCCAAGTTTGAAATGTTATACCACAGTGTGTTCAAACAGTTCTGAATTTTCACAGTAATTACATATCAGCAGACTGTAGTTTGATGAGACCTCAGTGAATCACACAGTCACGAGATTGTTTTGCAAGGAGTGTGTTTCATTGCTATTGAGCATTGTAATCTGTCTTTCTCAAGTGACAGTTCACTATAGTCTGGGCCTAAAGATAGCTGCTACAGGTAGGAAGAAAGGGTCTCCATTATATACCAGTCAATCAGCTACAACATTGATATATATACTTATTTTTTTTTTCTGTTTAGCAGCTTGCTTGCTTTCTAGAGACATTCTTCATGGCGTCTCTAACCCTGTGATTCATCACTATTCATCCTTTAGTGTATTGGTATTAATTCAGTCCTTTCTTAAGCTGTTGTTCTTGGTTATTGAAGACTGTCCAGTTTATTGTGACTTGCATGTTTCATGGTGATGCATGAGACTTTTGTGAAAACTGAACCCAAGCATTCAGCACTTGTTTCTCTCTTAAGAAAACTTGGATAGAAGCTATAGTAGTAAGAACTTAAAGTGATTGATGAAATACCACAACCAGACCTACCTGTCAGTGACTCAGTTCATAGTAAGTCAGATTTCATTGTCAGTAAGCCACAACAGTTTGAAAGAGAAGTGTTTGACAGAGGACCATAGCCACTTTATGAGGGAGTTTGAGAAAAATGTTTGACAGTCCCTCGATGATGACTAGCAATGTTCAATTGAATTTGTGGATGTCCTAAGTTTGAGCAGCAACAGAGATAACTTTATCTAACTAGAAGATATGAACAAAGATATGTGCATACCTTCATAAGCAGACTTTGATGGTTTGAGGAACCTTTAATGTTCAGACCTTGATAGTTGGCAGATTGACAAGGGAAAGACAAATGCTGGTGGATAGAATGAGTTGCTAATAACTGAGTCATCTACACAGTCCTTGGTTTACACAGTGAACCAATTAACATGTAGTAACATGTTTTTGAGCAGAGATAACATAGTGACATATTGATGAGCAGAAATGCACGATAAATAGAGCAGATGACCGATATGAGCAGAATGTTGATTTAACAGTGTGACAGAAGTAATATCTTGATGTATGCAAACAATGATGTGCACAAATACATTGACCTTGATGATGAACTGTGTTTTTACTCAGCCAAGACTTGACAGGTGCAGACCTCTGAAGGCATGAGCAGATTTTTGAAGAGATGAGCATTAGATGCTTGGGGAGACCTCTTGATAACTTGATCAAGGTGTGATAATGACAGTTTGAGATCTATAGTAGCAGACAATGATATTTGATTCAAGAAGTGGCAGACTTCATGACAGTCACAATATTGCAACAAATTCATCCTTTGGGATAAACACCAGCAAAAGGAACATCTGTGAAGTGAGCTGGGCATCTTCGTGGATTAAAGACAAAAAGGGGTTCACTGAGTCTAACAGAGGACACCACAGAGTTGGCTTTGATCCGCTTGTACAGTAACAAATCTACACACTCTTGAGGTGTTACATTCATAGGTATTTTGCACAGTCTGAACCAAAAACAAAGTGTTGTTTAAGTTGAAATTCTTTGAAGACTTGACATGCTCAGCTCTGTCAAGTTATGGTCAGTGAAAAAGTAAAGAAGACCATGATGATGATGACAGTATTTCTTGTGGTGCATAAACCATACACCTACAGCAGTGCATCCATGACATGATGGTGATGAGTGAAGAATGAATGGCCAGCAGTAGTGTTGATGAGCATACCTTTGATGAGATGACTGATGAGTAGTGTTACAGCAGAGTTTATATGATGACCAGAGATGACTTGCAGCAGTTGATTGAGTTAGAAAGTGGATTGAGGTGACGAGCAGACTTATGACATCCAGCAGCAGAACAGATTGAAGAGACAGATGATGTTGATGTGACACAGTGACAATAAGCTTTAATTGTAATTGCAAGCTTGTATTTCTTTTGAGGTTAGAATACCTCAAACCCTTCTTAGCAGGGTCTAAGAAAACCAGGCAGGGTCCTGGATGCAAAGTAGGTGCTCTATGTATCAGTAGGTGCTGATTTTTCCTAACGTTTGTAGTCGAACAAAAACTAATATAAAAAGATTACAAAATTATATGGTGTTGTGTTCTTTTGTGTTATGGTTCTTTATGAATGAAATGCTTATGCTATGTGAATGATGAAGTGAAAGATGTTTATGAAATGATTATGGTAGAGTAATGGAATGATGAACTGGTAGCTAACTGTGATAAGCTAAGAAAAGTTTAAAATTGGCTTCACACTGATTCACCCCCCTTCTCAGTGTCTACATTTATATCCTTTTTCGGACTACATAGGCTATTATAAGAAAAGGATCACCCTAGCACCTTCCAGCTAGGAATGTGTCCCTTTCTATCCTTTTTATGCTTTCTCGAACATTGGGACTATACTTTGGAAAAAATATTCTTATGGGTTGTCTTTAAGCTCTTTTCTAGCCCTCTCATCAAGAAAATATTGCCGAGAAAACTTGGTTTCGTTCATGTTTATAAAATTATTTGAATGACCCTCCAGTTAATATAGGTTTAACCTTTTCCGGCCTGATTGGAATACCAGTGGTAAAGAAGTATCCCTTCCCCCAAATATTTGGAGAGCTCTCCTTTGTATACTTTATCCTTTTTCAGGATTAGGAGACTATTAACGAAAAAGGGACCAAACTGGAGTCTTCTTTTTGTTTTTAGACTCTCTAAAAATGAAAACACCATCGAGCATTTACTTTCTTGGGATTGCTAAAAATCCACGAGAAAATATCATATTGATCATACTTCTATCCCTTATTCGTGCTCCTTAAACTATGAAGAAGGCCCAAACGATGTCTCTAGGTGCCACCACATATGATATCATATTCTGGAAGCTTTCCCCATTGGGTCGCCTTTGTTCAAAGTATTCTGCGATGAGTCTTCCTTGGATCCTATGGATATTCCTAGTCCAGTTACCTCCCTTAGTATTTTTCATTGCAGTTATCTTCCTGGTATTACAGCTATGATTGCTCTCCCATGAGTCAGTTTCATTTACTGCTAGGTCATCCCTATCGTCATACTCTAAAAAAAGGAAGTTTAGGTCTGCATACTCCCTTGCCCCCTTTTCCCCATTCAATGTGTCATTCCCTTGATTGTCCCATATCTTTGGTTATCCCCCTCGTGCTTCTGGTCAAGGACACATCATTTCCTTGATTAGTTGCAGGTCTCCCTCTGTCAACGTCAGCACATTTATTTTAGAGGATAGACCCAGAGGTCCCTATATCCTGGTTTCATCCACCTCATTGATGAGTTCCTTGGATCACTTGAAAGGAGTCATTAGTGCGTTTCGAGTTGGTTTTGTCTCACATGCTCGACTCCAACTACATCATCACACTGTTGATATTCGTATAGGGTAATGGTCCATTCATTATTTCATTGAAGACCCTGGTTGTCACCTGACTCTAGCACATTGGTGAGTCTACTGTGGGACCCATACCGTCTCATGCCCCTTGTGATTTTCAGGCTGTGTTGGCGACAATGTTCAAAATATCCCAGAGTTATGCTTTCGTGTATATAGAATACTTGATGTTGCATATTGTACCACATAGATTCTGACTCTCAATCATTGATTCCATCCAGTTATGTACACCTCTAGATCTAGTAGAGCATCAGTTATGATGATATTCCATTCTGTGAGAATGCCACTATTCCTATGTATCAGTTCTTCATATCATTATATGTATTCAACCTCCCATTGAGACCACCATTATGTATCACCAGTTGTATATGTATTGATCGGATCCCATTATTTGGAGCCTTGATTCTCATTATTTATTATTTTTTACAATGTTACGAGCATGGGTATTCCCTTCTCGTCCATATACATGTCACAGATTATATGTATCTCATCCATTTTTGAGAACCAATAAAAAACCAAAATCCACCGTATTTTGAACGAGGAAGCTCCACTTCTCCATGGTCCTCTCCAGTCTCTCCACTATTGTCACCATGTTCCCATGATCCTATGATGTCCATCGTCCATATGATGAGCTATTGCCCTTACACATCAGGTGGAATCTGTTAACACTAAAAAGTGTTCACCTAACTCTCCATGGTCTAAACCATATGCATACATCATATTCCCACCATATTTCCTTCATTTTTTACCTTCACAATTGTATTTCCACAAACAATGGTCCTGTTGCTGCCGCAACCTGTTTCCCCGATTTTAGTCTTTTACTTAAACTCAGGGACCCCTCCTTGTCATTAGTAGCTCGAACCCACTGTTGAAAGTTTGGCGTCTTGGAGCTTATCTCGTGTTTGAGGTCGATTGCTCGACTTTTAAGTGTTTGTCCAAGTTAGCTGGAGTCGTGCGATTTTTCCTGGTACCCGTCAAAGTTTGAAAATTTTTGCATGAACAGGGGAAAAGACAGTTTTTAGGATGCAAGTTAATTCTAGCTATGATGTTTTTCTCTCTTTGGATCGGGCCTCTTTTGGAGGAAGTAGAGTCTTATCTCACCCGCCGTTGCGGCCCTCAGAACAAAGTCTCCGCCTGACCCACTTCTCTCCGGCGCCCGATTCGAGTTGTGAATCGCTTGCCCCAGAGTTCCTGTTCACCCGACGTTGCGGCTGGGGAGATAAAGTCGGGCCCCAACTTGAGTTTCACCCGACGCCCGAACTACCGCCTTTGCAGCTTCCGTCGCCTGTCCGTAGCTTGCATCCCGTCCGTCGTTGCGGGTGGCAGAGTAGTCTGCCCGCCGATCCACTCTCCTCCGCCGCCTGATCACCTACGACGCTCGTTTTCCCCTTCCTCTTTTCCCGTGCTCGCCCGCTGTTGCGGCTCCCCGAAACTTACCCATCCGATGCCTGATTATTAGCCCACCCGACAGCCGTTTCTCTTCATAAGCTTTCGCCCGTAAAGCCAGGCCATTTTATTTGTGAATCTTTCACTAGGGTTATAAAATTTTGATGTTCGATATCTCAAGTTAGTGGATAATGCGCATAAATTACGTGCAGGGAGAATCACATGGGTCACGAAGGCGGCCTGCGGCAAGAAAAGAGACAACCCAAACGGATGACAAAGGCGCCACTAAAGCGTTTCAGCAGTTACTGTCAGAGGGTAAAACGTTTATTCAAATGATTGAAGAAAGCGAAACGGCCAGGAGAGAAACTGAATCGCCAAGAGCGCTGAAAGGTCACGCACCGAGGGAACCCAGGGGACATCAGTTGTTGTTTAAATAATGGGAAGCCCGATGAAATGGGGGCTTTTTCCCTTAGAAAAATTTGTAATTGTTGACTTGTAAGAGGAACTATTTCGTTTTGCATAGTAAACTGCAATTTTGTCTGCTGGAAAGAGTGAAGTAGTGAAATGTACCAATGCTATTCAATGAATAATGCTGAAGAAGGACTTTTCCGTGTTCAGCTGTATTTCATGCGCTGTAAGGATATTTGATGTTTGGAACCTAAGTTCTTGTTAATTATTTTTGCAGTCTTTTCTGGGATGCATTTACACTATGAGCAATAATTGTTGTTATAGAATGATCAGCTAACTGGTTATTTGAATATTTGTAGTTTTCATGTGCTGTGGGAAAAGTATCAGCTGTCTGTGATTTTCTTACCGTATGTGATTTTATATTGCTCAGTTAAGATGATAGCCTCACTCCCTAGGGATAGTTTAGATAGTTAGTTATTTCTGTTCGTATCTGGTTTGTTTGCTTGTGGGCATAAGATGAGAGGTAAGAACCTGCGCATCACTTTGTGACCGCCTCTTGCATTTAAGCCAGCCTGCATTTAATTAGACACATGCATATCATTCCTTTAAGTCAAAATACAAATTCCGGTGGACCGGGCCGCAACCGGTAAACCTTTGTTGTTACTTTGACCTACGGTAGCCGGGCCATAAGCCGGACGGATTCCTTATACCAAACAGTCAGCGGGCTAGTTGGGAACGCTGATTGGGGAGAATCCCTTACTGTTGCCGCCTGCGATTTTTCAGGCCTCAACAGTTTTGGCGCTA
>LPNX011057163.1:176432-207110 GCA_001517045.1 Pseudotsuga menziesii
ACATGCATATCATTCCTTTAAGTCAAAATACAAATTCCGGTGGACCGGGCCGCATTCGGTAAACCTTTGTTGTTACTTTGACCTACGGTAGCCGGGCCGTAAGCCGGACGGATTCCCTATACCAAACAGTCAGCGGGCTAGTTGGGAACGCTGATTGGGGAGAATCCCTTACTGTTGCCGCCTGCGATTTTTCAGGCCTCAACAGGTCCAAAACATCATTATTCCTCCCCATAAATGAAGGGATGATGAGCATTTATTATGATTTATCCCCACTCTCTCCCAAAAAGGGTAAAAAATCCTTAAAATGAGAATGGGTTAAAAAACCATAGATAAATACCATGAACAATAAAATACCATGGGTCAAAAAACCCTAGGACCATACTATAAATACATTGTGAAGGACCCCTCCAAAATACTTTTGGATCACTTTTTTCCATTTTTTCCATCTGTCACATCACATACTTTCCCTTCCATATTTTTCCAGGCCATTTCTTGTGGTGTACGTTGAGTTCACTCCATACCCATTTGGATCCATTCCCCCCCATCCGACAACCAATTGTGGAAGATATTGGAGACCCAAACCGTGGAGCAACAGAACCACTTCCAAGGACAAATATGGTGGCCCATTTTCAAAAAGGTATGTTTATTTTATTTCTTGCATTAGTTAGTTTATATATATTTGAAAACCTGAAAAACTATTTTTTGTTATTGTCTTGTTTCTGTTATTGTTGAACTCTTCCTTATGCCCTGAACGAGCTAAGGTTGGTGCATTTGCACGTAGTTGGGGAGAAATCCCCAGTACACCAAGTTGTCAACGCTTGTAAATAATTGTCATCTGATCATTTTTCCTACGTGATGATTGAAGTTATAGGTTTTGATTAGTGACTAAAAAAAATGCAAGCACTCCTACAAGTGGAGGATTGATGTAGGTGATCGGTTTTATTAGCACGTCGGTTTCCCCTTCCTTAATCCCTAGGTAATATCAACGAAGCCTCCTCAATATTTGGGAAATATTACCAAAAAATAGGGTTCATTTAATATGGATTTCCACTTAATTCACAACAACCCTCCTTTCAGCAGTTTGCATAAGTGAAAAACAAGCGAACGAGGAGGATGAAACATAATAGAAATGTCTTTCGATGGCTATGTATTTGGCAGTGGTATAATGGATTGGAAATGGCCTGATAGAAAGAAATATTATGTGATAATTCCCAATAGGAAAAACCGCCATATAGAGGGTGAATAATCCAAAGATAATCAAGATATAATAGTATTTGTTTAACAACCTGATTGATCCTGGATTCTCTTTGAGAAGATAAGGAGAGATCACACGATGACTACTTAATTCCCATAGAATTTACACTCAAATGTTCTCAACATAGTGATTATCAGAATTTGTGATAGAAATCACGTGTGTGGTTCTCATTCATCAGAGGTGAGGAAAATAAAGGGGAGCACGAAGACAATAAGTCCAATAAGTTTTGTTGTTGATGTAGGTAGGTTGTGTGAAATTATTTTGTTGATGCTGTTTTTTTTTTTTCCAGGCTGTAAGCAATGATCGAGATGACAAGAAAATGAACTCTTCTTTGTCTCTAAGGTTGGTATGTAAAACCGGGTCAATGCTACTGGTCGGTGAGGCTCTATTCATTGTCAAGCAAAGCGTCAGTGGAATTAGTAAGTTAGGAATGCATCAAGATGAACCTAGAGTTGGTATTGGAAAGGTTTCATATTTTGATTTTGTTGTTTTTGCAGGTTGAGCATGCAAGTCCGAACAAAGTAAAATTGATTCTATAGCCATGATTTTGGTAAGTCTGTCATGCTCGCAAATAAAATTTATGTGCATTATTCTTATAGTTCTAATACAAACTAAATGTTTTTATTTTTATTGATTTGTTTGCAGAATTGTTTAAGGTCAAAAGATGACCGCACATAGAAGAATTTTCACTTTTCAACTTATTTTATTTATTATGTTTTGGTTTTATTTGCATCCTAAAAACAAAAATCATCAAATTAATATAAGACAAATTAAAATGAAAAAGTTTTTATTTTAGAAAATGGAGGACTCAATTCAAAGGAAAACATTGAAGCATTTTTACATCATTATTTTTCCCGAAAAACGTTAGAGACATCATACTTTACGACCTTGAGATCGCACAAAGCATAGAGGAGAGCATACTTATTCAAAAAATAAAACAAAACTGAAAAGGACATTGTTTTATTGATTATCTTACCTATTTTATGCTAATTGGGAATCAGAAATTAATTACGTGTAAGCATATTTCCAATTTAACCATTCATGCAACGGTAATAAAAATATGTTCATTTTCAATATTGAAAATGAAAAATGGAAATATACAAGAATGTGTAAAATTAGTTATTGAATCTATGATTTAACGAAATAAAAAAAAAAATGAAATTGATCTAAAATGGTACTTGCTTGAAACCATCTTTCAATAATACTTTCCTAGGCTTGATTTCCATGCTTGAGATAATTCTACAACTCCTCTTTTTCCTCCTCGCTCTCTTATTCATATATTTGTTCCCCATCAAATGTATAAGATTCTTCAAATGTTGATTCTTCGTTCTCTTCAAGAGGAGTGGTTAAGTTCTTGACGACTGTCAAGATATGATCTTCTTAGGAAGAAGAGATCCCATATGTTGATAGGATTTGAGTGACTTTTTCTGCACTTATGTGCATCATTAAAACCATCTTGTTGGTATTCCTGTATTTCCATATAAATTAATAGAAAATAGGGCTCTTACAACACCACAATGAATTTGAAATCTAAATAGAAAACTATACAAATAAAACTAATGGACAAAAATAAAATCACCCTTGCAGAAAATTAAACACACTCTTGTAAAAATGCAACATACTTGAAAAAAAAGAAACCAATTTAGAAATCAGGTGTTGGGGGTGAATATTGGTATGCAATCAATATGAAATCAAAACAAAATGGTATGAAATAAAAAATTAGTGCATAATGAAAACAACCCAAACTTATAGTACAAAAATGTAAATGGAAAATAACAATAGATAAAGGAATACTTGCAAAAAAAACTCGCATAAAAGAAATATTCTTGCAGAAAATGGAAGAACTCTTTGCAGAAATTAAACACGCTTGTGAATAGGAACAACAAGGCTTTGGGGTGACCCACCAAAGTGGATGCATCCGGATGTTACAACACAAAATTTGCGTAGTGAAGTCGTCTTTACGTCTTATCGTCCCCCCCCCCCCCCCCCCCCNAATTTAAATTGTCAACCCAAGGAGAGCATAAATTTGTGAGATACATGCAAAATATATGCAGGGTCAGAGTAACACTAACTTAATCTAATATTCCATGTAGCTGAAATTGAAAACACATTCAACTGAAATATAAGTAAACATGCGACTGAAGTGGAATTTAAATATAGGAAAGCGTGAAATTGCATAAAAGGAAACTAGTCTAATGCTTAGTATTGAACAAACTAAAATTGAATCTAGTTTATGAAAGCAGTAAATTGCATGAAAATAAATCTAATCTACGAAAGCATGAAATTGCGTAAAATAAAACCTGGTTAAGAAAGCGTGAAATTAAATAAGGGAAAAATCATAAACACCAAACACTTGTGAGAAATGATAAGTAACAAGTGACAAATGATAAACAATTCAAAATAACAAATCTATTATGGAGAAATCAAGATAATTGCTCTAAAACATCAATTCTGTTACAAATTGATCAAATCCATGACTAACCCTTAAAAAGACTTTACATACATTGTTTCTCTACTTCCACACCACTAAAGAGGCCTCTACCCCAACTGAAGAGACATCACTCTTATTTATACATGAGTTGCTTTGAAAAGAGAATAAATGTAGATCCACTTTTCTCTCAACCTGTTTTTCATAATTACAAAATATTTATCCCTTCAAATCCTCACAAATCCTCACAAATCCTCTCATGATGTTCCTCATTGGAATTATCTTGAATAATTATCTCCAAATTTTGAAAAGATGGAGGAAATGTTTGAGAAGATTTTGAATAATCCTTTTTTTTAAAATCTTTAAATATTCCTACACATCACAAAGCTTACACAACTTTGAGAGATAAATGAAAACATGTTAATTTTCTTAGTATTTAATCATAAATTCTCTTAAAATACTTAAAAATAAATAAATTGGAAAATCACAAGGTAACCCATATTTATTTATGAAAATGGTATAAGGAATGGTTAATGGAGTGATGAATAGGGATGCATGTGAGAAATATTGAAAGGAAAATAGGATTAAAATGTGACATTTGGGTGACCAAACAAATAGCACATGAAGAATGTTTTTAAATCCTTAGAAAAAGTCATATTATATTTCAAGCATAAATGTAATACATTCTTCAACAATCTCTAGTTTGGTCTATCAAAAGACCCCAAGATTCTTCATCAGACTGAAAGTCCAAAATGATCAACATATTTGATCTTGGAGAAACTACTAACTTATAGAAACATAGAAACATAGTGCATATACATATAAATTGCACTTCATGTAACTATCAAAATGAAATAATGTCTATAGAACTAAATTCTAAGAAAAGAGAAAAACTATTTAGACTAGTCCATAGTTAATTTTAGATGGTCTGCCCCACAAAGATGAAGAAAATACCACTTTTGTATGGTTTTTGTTTTTTGAAATATCTACTTTATATTTTCTGTAAGTGAAGATATGAACAGGCCATGTTTTGATGATTATAGAAGACTAAAATGAGTATCTTTTAGGGAAGTTTGAATAAAGTACAACACCATATTCTCAATAGCCCACATGCTACAAAATGTATATCATTGTTTCAAACATTCAAATCTATATATAAATAAAAATTTCACGGAAAAGAAAAACCATTCATAACATAGCACTAAAATACCAGAACATTTGAATGCAAGAAATACATAATTAATATATACTAAATGATATACTTCACCATACATATTACACAAAACAGTATAAAATTTTATCAATGAAAGGAAACGCTATAGACTTGTTCCCCCTTAAACGGAAGAGATGGAAACACTATGTGGATGATACAGATGTGGTTTGGCCTCATGGAAAAGAATAACTAGATAGATTCCTTGGGCATCTTAATAACCAAAACAACAACATTATGTTTACCATGGAAATTGAAAATAACATGAGTCTTCCTTTTATTGATGTGTTAATATAAAAAATGACGACGGGTCAATATCACACCAAGTCTATAGGAAGAGGACCCACACAGATATATATCTTCACACTAGGTCTCATCACTACCCTCCTCAAAAAATTGGTGTTATTAATACCATGGTAGTCAGGGCCATGAGGATCTCTGACAAGGCTCATTTAAAACAGGAAATCGACCATTTAGCTGATGTTTTTTTGAAAAATGGCTACAATGAGAATAATACAAGAAAATTGTCATGAAGGCCATGGCGGAAAATAAAAGAAAATAAAACAAGGAAGACAATTATGAAGGAAATAAAATTTTCCTCCCTTACATTAAGGGTACAATGGACAAGCTGGCCAAAACACTAAAAAGAAAGAATTTCAGAGTCATCTTCTCTCTGTTCAACACAATCAAAAAAATGGTCGATTCACTGAAAGACCCTATCGATCCAGGTGCATACAAATGCGTATACTGAATCCCCTGTTCATGTGGGAAATAATACATCGGTGACACTGGACAATCCATGAGAACGAGATTCAAGGAACACGATACTGATATAAGACATGACATGCATAAGAAATCGGCACTGGCCAAACATTCTCACATTACCAAATACCAGATTTTCCTTGAGAAATCCAGATTCATCGCTAAAGAAGAGAGACTAACTAAATGAAAATTCAGAGAGAAAATAGAAATTAACATCACCCTAGACTGCCTTAATAGAGACGACGGTACCAAAATCAGCGACACATGGAAACCCCTTCTACATAACCTTAGGATCAATGCCAACAATCAAACTAACTAACAATTTATTTATAAATAACAATTATAATTAAATAACTTGATAGAAGAAATGATTATAATTAAATAACATGTGGAAAATTAAAAATAAAAATTTAAATAAAAACCTTTTAACCAATTACCAATAAACTTAGGTTCTAATCCTAATAAGTTGTAATATTAATAATACAAAATAAAAATTATAAAAAGACTTTAATGCTCTAATAATAATAATACTAAATTAAAAAGGTTAAAAATAAAGTATCTAATATTATTCCAATTCTTAATGTTAAAATTAACTCAGTTAAAAAATAACATCCTTAAAAATCCATAAAGTCTAGGTTTTGAAACCTTAAAATAATAATACATATTAAACCCTAAATAAAATTATTAACTTTAATAAATTAAATTAAGAAACAACATCCTTAAAAATTAAAAAATTTTAGGTTTTAAAACCTTAGGATAATATTATATATCAAACTGTAAATAATTATTAACCTTAGTAAATTAAATTAAAAAATTAACCAAGTCGACCTAATCTAAAAATTTAATAATTTTTTTTAAACATCTATTCTGTATTTAAAAAGAACTTGGGAAATTTTTATTTTTCACCAAGCTTCTATTGGTCTCCTGAGGACGATCTCACAGTAGAGTTCGAAACATCGAGAAGAAAATACCTAAACGCAGTTCCACATCCACCTTGCTCTTGCATATGGCTTTGTTTAATCAGAAAGGAAACATGTTTACAAATACAAATGGAGTACACTAGTCCTCATCGATAATCCATAACACTGATGGATATGATCCCATTGGTTTGAATCCCATGAAAAGTGTACTTGTACATGAGGTTGTAGGCTATTATAGAAATAGCTAAATCTAAATTTTGGTTCCACTCTCCATTTACCAAGAGGTTGAGTCTGATCACTTGAGCATGAAATTGTATGATATCTATCAGGAAAGGTTGGCCATGTATACAAGGTTTCCTCCTTAATATTCTCATAGCCTTCTATGATGAACTCTAGAGAATTATTCTTCTTTATAATCCCGTGAGGTACATAATGCATTGCAATTAGTTCAAAAGTAACCATGAAACTTTCATATGAACAAGGAATTTCCACATAAGATTCACTGTGTATATTTTTTTGAGACCTTATGTGATTGAAAACTTTGTAGGAAAGAAGATGAATACTGTGACGATGTGCTCGATTGGGCTGCAATACCCTGATATATGATGGAAATGCATCGTGTGTTCCATATTTTGTAGAGGTATCTAATCTAACAGTCACAACTTCATTGTCACCTTTTGTTGCAAGAAGTTGAAAAGTGGTGTGCTTATCATCATTCGTAGCAATAAAAAGACAAAAGAAATATTCTCCTTTTCGACTGCTAATTCCCCAACTTTCAATAGAGATCACAATAAGAAAACATCAACAATGCCAAAAACACAACATAATACAACATTAGGTACTCTAAATAATTTATATATATATGAGTTGAGGAATATATATAAAATGATACACATGTATACACACCATCGATTATTTTAGTTGGTATCAACAGACCTTATTTTGTGTAGAACACCTCATGTGGATGCAAATTCACACCTTCAAGAATATAATGGCCACTACCAAAAACATCTACATGATTTTCAAATATTCTTACGCAATCAAATGTTCCACTAGTTGAAACATCTACCAAACAATCCAGCACTTCTACAGGATATGGATTTTTCAATGAATCATCTTCAGAGATTCCAGGAAATTTTTTGTAATAAATACAGACATACATTCCTTCCTTTATGGTAAAATCAAATGGAGTTGTGCTACGCACAAATATCCCATCCATTTGAATGAATTTGTTTCTACCAATATTCACAAAATGACCATTTTTAGTTAGTAGGGGAGTCACATCTAAACAAAATCCCATATAAAACCATCACTTGATGATTGCAGTTGACTATTTTTTATGATTTTCATCTGGACGACTTGAAGGTAATTGTGATTTTATTTCAGAAAGTGAAAGATGGTGCAACATAAGATTTCCACTTTCATATGCATACACCATTGAACATGCATAACATGATCCATAGTATGGGTCCATGTGTCATTGGTACTAACAGAGTAAAGAATTAGATCATCACCACAAGGATCCAACATTGTCACTCTACATTTATTGTATGTGAATCATCTATAACTTTGCAGATAATGATTTCTTCTAAACGATTTTCTCCTTTAAAAAGAGAAACTGTATCAAAGATTGGATCCTTTCCATTAAAATATTGCAGAGTTGAAAGACCATGGAGTTGATAAGGTATTTACCTATCATTATATTGGTTCTCAACATAATTACCATTAGATACATCATCATCACTCCAACAATAAGTTTTTCCAAGTCTATATAATTTTTGTGACTTTTGTCGCTGCATAGACAAGTGTTGCTTCATTTTTCATCTCTTTTCTTGTTCAACATCCTCTTCAGTGAGTATTCAAAAATATTCTTCCACAACCTCTAGAAGATTTTCATTCTTTATGTGGAAACAAAATAAGATCTGTATTGAACATGATCAAATTTATAAGAAGTGATTTTCTACAATCACGACAGGAAGGAAAAATGGCCTACATAGGTTACACATGATCTCTTAATTGGAAATGAAGAGTGAAAAAACAGAGTATTGATAAAGGTACAATATAAATACAACATTAATTCTAACATTTGGTAAAAACCTTTTATCTCTTTTCTTCTTCCAACCAATCTTTTATATTCACATAAAGATGGTCCAAACTAATTTCTGCAGCAAATAATAAAGGGAAAAGTTAATTACTCTACATATATAGTATCTGATAAATAATTTTATAGACTTATTAAATACAAAAATCACATAGGGGTGGCACGGAGGGAGGGGTTGTCTTTGACCTAGGTGGAAATATCATCTATTCTTATGCTTGGAGACTGGGCAAAAAAAAAATCAAGCATAATGGATTGGCTTTGGGGACTCTTGGATTATCATCAATAAAATGAGAAATATTTAGGAAATGAGATATATTGATCTTGGGAGAATAAAAAACGAGTCTTATCCTTCATATCGAACTTGGAATTAGTATAATTTTATCATATAAAGTGAAACAACAATCAATTGGCTGGAAAGCTGTCCATTACTACACCAGTAGATTAACATAAAAAGAAAAAGAAATATTGTTAGTCTATCACTGTACCATCAATTTTTTTCATAAAAGTTCAAGGAAATCAATTTAGGTTTGATAATAAACCAGTTGATGGGCTCGTAGATTTTGTTCAAGCCTGGTAAGAATGTAATTTTTTGAAGCACAAAAAACTGAAAAAAAAAACTTACCAGTCATATTACTAGACCATCAATTTTGCTCAGAGGGATTTCAATGCAGTCCAATTTGGTTTGATCGAAGACTTGATGTGTTGAATCAATTGGTCTATAAGTAGTCCATCACTACACCAGTCGATTAATATAAATACTAAAAATAATAAATATTGTCAGTCGATCACTATACCATTATTTTTTTTTCATAATATTTAAACGTAATCAAATTTCGTTTAATATCAGACCTATTAATGGGTTCTTAGATTTTGTTCAGGTAGGGTAAGAATGTAAATTTATTTAAGCACATAAAACTGGAAAAAAATGCTTACCAGTCGTATCACTACACCATCGATTTTGATTTTGCTCAGAGGATTTCAACAAGGTCTGATTTGGTTTGATCAGAGAGATGATGTGTTGATGAGTTCACATATTTCATTCAAGTTGGGTAATATCTAAAAGACAACACAACTTTGCATATTTCGTTCAGGGTAAGATATAAAAAAAATATGTAAATTTCTTAAGCAATAGAGGGTTCCTCTGCGATGCATATTTTTTAAGCAATAAAATGTTCCTCTGTACTTACAATCAACTTTGAAACATAAAACAAATTTGAAAATATATAGCCTAAGGCACATAAAACTGGAATATTTTTTCATACCAAGCGATCATGATAACATCATTTTTATTTAGAGGATTTCAACAAAATCCTATTTGGTTTGATCATAGACCTAGTGACATGCTCATAGATTTTGCTCAAGCAGGGTAGATTAAAAAAAGGCACATATTTCATTTGCAAACATGTTTTGGGTCTGATATTTTGAAGAAAATCGAAAAAATGAAATTGGAGGGATTTTTCCATTGTTACCTGCTTTTGAAAATTTTGAATTAATCCCACATCGAATCTTGTCTAAAAATCCACATTGTCTCTTGTGCAACCATAATTTGTTTTAGGGGGAAATAGGGGTTTGACTGAATACTTGATTAGTGATGTTAATTAAATTTTAATTTATTTCTTATTTAGGATACATTTTAGAGGTGGTAATATCTTATGCCAAAACTAAGGGTATTACAGTTCCCTCCCCCTTGGAATAAAATCTTCCTTGATGTTTTCTCAAAATCAAAACAAGAATGGTTATGCCTCTCTTGTGGCATCATTTATCTCCCACGTAGCA
This sequence comes from Pseudotsuga menziesii, assembly GCA_001517045.1. Classification (NCBI taxonomy): domain Eukaryota; kingdom Viridiplantae; phylum Streptophyta; class Pinopsida; order Pinales; family Pinaceae; genus Pseudotsuga; species Pseudotsuga menziesii. The sequence continues at coordinate 186,885 of LPNX011057163.1, forward strand.
TCATCATAACTGAAGTGCTTCCAATGCACATTTACTTGTTTTATTTCTTGATTTTGGAGCAATGTTAATTTCATGTTAAAGATGCATAATACATATTTTTGGAACTCTCCCTCTGGTTCGATATATATTACATCCCAATCAATCACATGGATAAGAACATGTACATTATTCTTATGCAAATACACATGAAAAACATTATGAGCTTTAGTGTTAGCAAGAAATGCAATTCTATATGCAATTGGTTGTATCTTCTCTAGCACTTCAAATGACCCACATATCTTGGTGATATCTTGGCACAACTTCCAATTTTGAAGGAACTCTTCCTTGGCCTCACTCGAAGGTTTAACAAGATCTCAAATATTAAATTCCATATGCACTCTATTCTTATATACACATATTTTTTTGTCTATCTTGGGATGCATTCAATTTCTGCTTTTCTTTGCAACCTATTGTTCCATTTACTTAAGAATTTATGGCCCTAGTAAAGTTATGTTTACTAGATTATCCCAACTCATTAGTGTCCTACACCCTCTTATATACAAAACTTCAAAGTGAGTCATTCACAAGGATGCTTGATGCCCATTTTATATGTAAAATTTACCAACTATAGATAATCTTCCCACTTGGATGTTGGTTTATCCATTACATACATGCGAAGCATATATTCAATCACTTGATTTACTCTTTATGTTTGACCATTTGTTTGTGGATGGTAGATAGTACTAAAATTCAATTGTGTACTCAAATATTCAAAAATACTTTTCCAAAAGTTAGAGGTAAACTTTATATCTTGGTTAGATACAATTGCTTTGGAAAAACCATGCAATTTTAATATTTATTTCATAAATATCCTTGCTATATCGTCATCCTTGTGAGTAGATTTAGCTAAAATAAATGTGGTGCATTATATAATTTATCCACCACAACCATGATAAAATTATGCTTTCTTGAAGTAGTTGGTAACCCAATGATAAAATCCATAGTTACCACTTCTCATTTCCATTCCAGAATTGGAAAAGGCTATAATAAACCTCATGGGTGTTGATGTTCATCCTTTACTTGTTGGAATTTCATACATTTAGAATTATTCTAAGAATTATTTTTCTTCATTTACGGAAAAAAATATTGCTTTCTTACTAAAGCAATCGCCTTTTGGTATCTTGAATGGCTAGTATATGACACTTTATGAATTTCATCCATAAGAATTGTTCTCAACTATGCAAAATTAGGAATGTTATATTATTATAGGTAAAAAGTACATCATCCTCCAAATGGTAAAATCCTTACCTCTTTCCCACATTTGTTTCTGTAATTTATCCTTTACTTTCAAATAGTGTTAATCTTCAACAAGGGAATTAACAATATTTGTCTTAAATTTGTTTGGAAAATACTAATGGTTGTTACATGCATTACATGCATTTTTATGTTGAGTGCACCAACCAATTTGTTTTCTTCTCCTTTTATGTATTTGATTTCAAAGTTAACTTTACATAAAATATCAGCCATCTAGCTTTTCTTGCATTTAATGTTGATTGCTCAAAAACACATTTCAGACCATAGTGGTCAATTATAAGCTCAAATTTCCCACCCATCAAACAGTGCCTCCACATTTTCAAAGCATGCACTATGGAAGCACGTTCTAAATCATGGGTAGCATATTCATGTTCTTTTAAATTTCTCAACTCATAACATACCACATGTGTGTCTTGAATAATAACTCAAATTCCTTTTTTACATGCATTAGTACAAAACACAAAATCCTTTTCTAGATTTGCAATTTTTAAAATTGGAGCACTAGTAAAAAGATTCTTCGATAGATGGAATCCTTCCTCACATTATTGTGTTTGTTATAGCTGATTTTACCACACATGGTGAATCACACTTTTATGGACTTCCCTATCCCTATGCAGACTCCTTAGACCCCATGGACCATTTTTGTTCCTTTGATGTTTCCTTGATCATCCCTAAAAACATGTAAAAGTTTCCATACGCAAATTTTAAACCCTTTATCATGTATATATGCGGGTTTGACCCCTAAAACCATGTACATTGGGATGTGTGCAAAAGACCAAATTATTTTGGAGTTTTCCTTGATGTGGATCCGACTCACTTGTCTCCTATCCTTCCATATGCCTTGAGATCAATCGGATAAGACCTTTCATTACCCCATTGAAGATCTATATAAGGAACCCTTTGGATACATTGAAGGAATGAGGAATTGAGAGCAAGAGAAATATAGTCCATTGTTGTCGGAACTTGTGCTTGAGTCTGCATCCCCTTTGTCCCTTGGAACACTTTTGTGTTCTTCCCAAGCTTATCTTCTGCTTGTGAGATTTCTATCGAGAGATGGAGGCCCAAGTGGGGGACTTGGTTTCTCCGATTCGCAGACGTGCCGATAGAGGTTGTATTCATTGTAAGCTCTGATTTTATATTAATAGAAATATCTTTTCCTGTCCAATAATGTGTGTTTGAATGAATATTTTATCCATGGATGATTTCAAATGATTAGATGTTATTGATTACATATGCTAGAGTAGAGATAACACAATTATTTATAGTATGCTTGTCTTGTTTATTGAATGTTGAGGAAGCAATTTATCAATTCAAGCTGAATTTGGAAAGCTCAACGGGGATCTACATCAACCGTTTGGAATAAGGTATGAATCAAGATCCTTTAGTGTTAGTTGTTTGGTTTATCTTGCATATAGGAAATGATTGATTTTTGGAGTTAAGTTGTCTGTTGTGGTACCCCAAGCCATAGGAATTTCTCTCCGTAACAGTGTCCACTCAATTTTCATTCCCTTCTTTTTAAAAGAAGTAATGTGGTGTGCAACAAGACATAAAATATCTCACATCTGTCACATTTTTTGGAGTTAGCCAATTCATAATGGCCTGAATCATTTTTGAATCCATGGATATTAATTCTTATAAAATAATGTGACACAAATAATAATTTTTGTTTTGATACATATAGCTACCTAGGGGGGCATTCGCTTTGTTCGATGACCTAGCTATGAATTTTCTAAACCACTTCCAACTACCAGTGTGTTACGGCGTTGGCACTAAACTCTTGTCAACATTTTGGTAGGATAAAGCCACGCATATCTCAGACCATATCCAAGAGTGGCGTAGACGGAAGAGATTGATTAAAGCCTTCATACCACCAGAGTTTCTCTTTGAGTGCTTCCTTAAATCGTTACTACCTTATATAGCAAAGGATGTTTCTACATCTAGAGTTCAGAATGAGGAACAAGCCATTTTTAGGGCACAGGAATTGGACTTGATTTATGCTCAGTCCGGTTTGTTATATGAGATCATTCCTAATGCTCCGCGTTCTAGTTTCGACCCTAAGGTCAAACCTGGACCACATGCCGATGGCATTGTTGGTTGTACGAGTACCAAACCTGTGGATTCGGTTGTGAAAAAGTTCAGTCAATTATCTATCAACCAATCTACCTCGGGACAAGCTACGACTTCATCTCAACCCACCCAAATGGCGACTGTGCTTGCGGTACAATTGTCGGACCAGAAGGGTAACCAACAACCCGAAAGGAATAAAAAGAAGGGTAAAAATAATCGTAAGGGTGGGAATAAGAATGAAAATGCCAACTCTAATGACAAGAAATCCCGAAATGCCGGGGGGGACAAGCAACCTAAATGTAAGGTTAAGTTTCCTTGCAAGTTGAGTAAGGATGATCACCTTAATCACTTGTGCTCTCTGATAGAAGAAGCCTAGAGATTCATAGCTCAGGGCCCAACTGTGCTAACCAACCCTTTACCTCATAATCAAAACATGAACTTGAGGACCCATGATCAATCTGGTGGGGATCAAGATCTGTCAGAGGCTTGTAGTGGTCATGGTTGCATCAATATGGTGCGTGCTGCTAAGGTTGTGACTCGTGTGAAGGAATATGGTTCATCACAACCAGACCTTGGAAAGGAACCTACTCCACCTGAGAGTCCTTTGCGTATTGATAAACCTGTGGATAAACCTAAAGTTGCTCCTCACATTCCTAATGGAGTCCTTAAGCGTTCAGGGCACAATCCTAATGCCCGAGCCGCCCATAAATATTCTGTTGTCGAGGATTTGGGCCACACTCCTTGTGCGATGTCTGCACTTGAAGTACTTCATAGTTGTCCTTCACAAAGGAAAGCTTTGCTTTCTACTCTTGGTGTTAACGATGATAATTCTTCCTCTGTCATCAAATTTGAAACAACAGGACTTCAGCCTCGCTTTCCTTACTTTGTGTCTCTCTTGATTTACGTAGAATGTCTTAACATGACCGTCAGATGCACTATGATTGACGAAGGCGCTGCTGCTTCAGTGATGTCTTTGGCATGTTGGAAGGGTTTGGGTTCCCTCGAGTTGTCTAAATCTGCTACCATGTTGACTGCTTTTGATGGAAGATTGTTTCAACTGCACGACATTCTTCCTTCTCTTAGGGTCTGTTTGGGAGGGAAGACCGCTGCGATAGAGGTTGAGGTGGTTGATGTGCCCCTTGACTACAATTTGTTGCTGGGAAGGAATTGGATGTACAATATGCAAGCCGTAGCTTCTTCTCTATTTTGAGTTGTATGCTTTCCATTTAATGGGAAGATAGTTATGATTGATCAAATGTCATTCAAGAATCCTCCTGTTATCGCATCTTCAGGAGCTTCTATCTCGATTGTCCAGCACTCTTAGCCGGCAATTGGGAGTGTGGGTGTTGGAATGTATCCATCCCTTATGGGAAGCTTTGGTTGTCCTGCACCCGTCCTTATGATAGGTTCTATTTCCGATGATGCTTCATAGTTTGTGAGATCGATGTCTTTTCACACAAACTATATACAGGATCCTTGGATTCTTCCTACATCGAATCCTTCGTGTGAGCCCATCGAAATAGACATGTCATTTCCTGCAACCATGATAACATATCAAGCTAATCTTGGATCTGTTGCAGAGCCTAGTCCTTCCTCTTCGCGGACGGTGGAGGAGGACCCTTATGTGCTGCCTGCATGGGTAGAGTAGTATTCTCACACACATGAATGCATTGATAGTTTTTTTCCTTCAGATGAAGCTATTATTGAGGCTATGTCTGGGGTTGAGCCACCTTGGGAAGAGTTGCATCATAGATCTTATTTTCTTCCTGAGCTTGACCGTTTGGAGTGTGAAGAATATAGGGATATTATTAGTGAGAGAATTGGTAATCCCATGGTTCCATTAAGCTCTCCTGGTCTGATGGCTAATGGAAACATGGCAAATATATCTCCTACCATTCCTATCAACATCTCTCGCGATCCTAGCAAGGTTAAGAATGTCTATATTGGGGCAGAATGTTCCCATGCTGAGATTCAAGAGTATATCAAGCTATTCAAATAATTTCGTGATATATTTGCTTGGTCATACAAGGAAATTCCAGGTATCGACCCTTGCATTGTTGAACATGAGATTAAAACTTATCCCGATGCTAAGCCTATTCGACAATGTTTGCATGCAGTGAATCCTAGGAAAGCACCTGCGATTAAGGCTGAGATAGAAAAGTTGTTGAATGCCAATTTTAGATATCCCACTCCCTTGACGGAGTGGGTTTCAAACCCCGTTTTGGTTGATAAGAAACATGGAACGATCCGCATATGCACTAATTTCCGTGACTTGAATCGTGCCTGTCCTAAAGATAATTTTTCCACACCATTTATCGATCAGATTTTGGATGAGTGTGCGGAAAGCGAGGTATTTTCTTTTATGGATGGCTTTTCCAGATACAATCTGATACAGATTAAACCCGAGGACCAACATAAGAATGCTTTCATTTTACCTTGGGGTACCTTTGCATATCATAAGATGCCCTTCGGCCTTAAAAACACCAGAGCTACTTTTCAGCAGGCTATGACCTTGATCTTCCATGATCTCAAATCGATTATTGAAGTCTTTTTGGATGAACTTGCTGCTCATTCTCGTATGAGAATGCGTCATTCCTACCATTTGAGATTAGTGTTCGAAAGGTGCCACCATTATTTGGTCAGGTTAAATCCTCACAAGTGCATCTTTTGCATGAAGTCTGGTCGCTTATTAGGGTTAATTGTCTCCAAAGAGGGTATAAGAGTCGACCCTTTAAAGGTTGAGGCAATACTTCAATTGTCTCCCTCGAAAAACATTAGACATCTCCAATGTTTGCAAGGCATGGAAAACTTATGGATATTCGTTGTGAATTTTGCCAATTTGACTAGAGGCTTTATGCGTCTTTTGAAGAAGGACACTACCTTTTGCTGAGATGAGCGAGATCAGGAGTCCTTTGCTGTGATTAAGTGAGCCTTAGCATTGGCCTTGGTGATTAGTCCACTCGACTATAGCCGTGACTTTCTGCTTTATGTGGCCACATCCATGGAGACGATTGGTATGATTTTGGTTCAAGAGGATGAGGAGCTCTAGGAGCATGTCATATATTATCTGAGCCAGAACCTTATAGATGCGTAGATCCATTATTCCCATGTGGAGAAGCTTGCCTTAGCTACCGTTTATGCAGTTCAAAGATTGAGACACTATATTCTTCTTCGCCAAACCTTGGTGGTTTCCCATGTCAATCCATTTCAGTTTGTCCTCACTAGAAGGATGGTAGGGGAAAAGTATAATAAGTGGATTGTCATCCTGCAAGAATTCGTTCTCGAGTTTGTTTTGGCAAAATCGAAGAAATCATTGATTTTTGCAGAGCTTATATCTGATTTCCCAAGGGAGGAGGAGGAGGAGGCTTGTGAAGATATGTTTTTCGATGAGCGCATCTTCTTGATCTCAACTTTGGATCCATGGTATGGAGACATTATTATATATTTACAAACATTGAAGGTCCCTACTCACCTTTCACGGGATGAACGGCGATGGTTACGTCACGTTTCTAAGAATTACCTCATAGTGGATAACACATTGTACCACCGTGGGGTAGATTCCATTTTACGTTGTTGTTTAACTCATGAGGAGGCTAAGCTTGTGCTGAATGATTGCCATGGAGGGGCGTGTGGTGGTCATTTATCTGGTCTTTCTACAACCCAAAAAATATTGAGAGCGGGTTATTTTTGGCTGTCGATATTTAAAGATTGTGTTAATGCGGTCAAGAAGTGCCACCCTTTCCAGGTGTTTGCACATAATATGTGCTCACGTCCTGCCCCATTACATCCCATTATCATCCTCAGTCCTTTCACTAAGTGGGGGCTTGATTTCATGGATTGCAACCTAGCTTTAGCTGGGGGGCATCATCATATTATCGTGGTTGTTGACTACTTCAAGAAATGGGCTGAGGCTATGCCTACAGTAAAATCCGATAGTGAGATAGCCACACACTTCGTATTCAACCAGATTATTACTCGGTTCGGTATTCCGAAAGAGCTTGTCACTGACCATGGTAGGCACTTTCAGAATCGGATGAAGGAAGAGTTGGCCTCAAAATTAGGGTATAAGCAGGAGCATTCTTCTTCTTATTACCCTCAAGAGAATGGACAAGTTGAAGTAGTGAACAAATCACTCAAGTCTATTCTCCAACGAACCATCGCACAAAGCAAGACCAATTGGCATATTATGTTACTTTGTGGGCTTATAGGACTACGGTTAAGAGTGCCACCCATTTTTCTCCATATCAGCTTGTACATGGATTGGAGTCTGTATTTCCAGTTGAGTACGAGGTCCCTTCATTGAAGCTAGCCATATAGCTCTTACCAGACACTTCTCCATTGGAGGAACGTTTGGTCCATTTAGAGTAGCTTGATGAGCAGCGTCGAGATGCTTTAGTGGCTCTAGAAGTGAATAAGCATCGCATTAAGGTCCGGTACGATAAATCTATCCATCCAAGGAGGTTTAGTGAAGGAGATTTGGTCCTTTTGTGGGATCAAGATAAAGAACCCTTGGGGGAAAGAAAATTCAACCCCATGTGGCATGGTCCTTACGTGGTTAAACGTGTGTTAGAGAAGGGCGCTTATGAGCTAGTAGATTATGAAGGGATGGCCTTGGTGGAGCCTAGAAATGGGCTCTATCTTAAAAAGTACTATGCATGATTTTCAGCCAGGGATGACTATTGTATATTATTGTACAACATTTTTGCATAGTTAGGTCTTGCTTATGGTGATCGGATTTGTTGATTAGCTTCCGTTTCTTATGGCAAATGTCAAGGGAGTCTTCCATCTATATAGGATTCATGGATGGTGCATGCCGTCACACTCAACACTTAACCTCTGCTGCTCGGGTGATTTATACTCCTACGGGTCAGGTATTGTCTTCAGGAGGCGTATGTTTATGGGCCTCTTCAAACAATGTTGTTGAATATAGTTCTGTTATCAAGCTTCTACGGGATGCCATTTTACATGGTGTTCTCTCTCTTGAGGTACGTCTTGATTCGGAGTTAGTAGTGTCACAGCTTAATGGATTGTATCATGTTAGAGATCCAACATTATTACGGAGATTCTTACATGTGAGATTGTTAGAACGCCAATTTGAAAACATAACATACATACATGTTCCAAGAATTTTTAATCAAGTTGCTGACTCATATGCTAACTACGTGTTAGATTGGCATTTGTTTCATAGACAATAAGCTCATCACAAGCATACATTTTTAAACATGTAAATAAATAAACCGGTCATCATAAAATTTTTCCATTAAAACATCCAAAATGTGGTAATACATAGTGTCATAATACAAAAATGGGGCTCTCGAGCCACCAAAATATAAATACACGGTAGTACAAAATGTATCACTCCCAGGTATCTAAGCCTGGGGAGGAGGAGGGGGGTTCTAATCATGGAATGTCACCACGGCTCTAGCTAGCCGTCTAAATAACTGCACCCATGCTCGTGGCACACCCACCACCTGACGCTGCATGGCCTCAGGCAGGTCCTTGACTTGCGCCATGGGTACCCTGTGTGGCAGCCTCACGAAGTTGGTATGAATTCTTTGGAGCGTTTGCTCCACATCCACACTCGTAATGTCATCTCCTCTTCCCCTCCGTCTATGACGAGGGAAGCCTTCAGGCCGCCGTGGTCCTACATCTGCATATATATGATAGGATGTCACTATGTGTTGTGATGCAAAAACATGTATTTTTGATTCCTTATATCAAAAAACACAAAAAAATTAAATAACACAAAAATTTTAAAAAGAGGGTTGAGATTCGTTACCAATGTCACCGTATGCCAATCCTGGTGGTAATGGCATGTCGGGGTCTCCCTGAAAATCTATCCCCGCATAGGTGTAATAATCGATGGTAACTATCTACCGTCGCCACCATGGAAAGAAATTAGCTAGATAGGGGTTGGATGCCTTACCCCACCTAGTCTATGCATCACATCTTCCCAATATCGTTGGGCCAAATCTCAAACCCCGTGAAGAGGAACGTCAACTCTAGGGCTCAATCCCGGAACACGCTCAAAGAAAAACGTGCTCAGTATGCTACTGAAACCAAAGTTTCGTACTCTGCCCATCTTGCACTCACTGAGCTGGTGTTTCATGCTTCCTAGTAGTGCAGTGCTCCAATCGTACATAGTTATCTCATGCACTCCATTGCATAGAACATCAGAGGCCGTGAGGCCTGGTGGAGTGAAGCTAGCCCTGCTATCCTGCCCAATGTCAGTAGTATGGCCTTTAGGCCTAGCACCTATATGGAGTTAGATGGGATCTGACTCCCAACCTTCTCCATGTCTGGATAACAATACACATCTATGTACTCATCGATGGTGAGGCCACCTCCGAGCCCGTGAGATCGTAGGTTCACCACTTCCCCCTGTCGGGAAAGTCCAGTAATAAAGTATATGTCCTCCACTTCTATGGTGAGGGTCATCCCATCAATCTGGAAAGAGTCTAAGTCAGGATCCCAGTAGTCTAATAGCATCTGCAGCAGTCTTGGTTTGGCTCTTAAGCCACTAAGACACCAAAATTTGTAGAGCCCGCATGCACGAAGAGCCTATTGTGCCATTAGATCACCACGTACTGCTTCTTCCACATCCCCATGCTCACGTTCTCTCCATTCTAGAACCATCCTGCATGTTTAAATCAAGTTTGGGTCATTAGAAATCCTTAAAAAACTTGGTCGTGGCCGCATACACGACTGTTTGATAAACAACCACGTATGTATGTGACTTTGAGGGCTTTTTCCATGTATATCCAGCCCTATACGCGAAAAAACCTCGATTTCCATGTGGGCCAAGGCACACACTTTAGGGTGGCCTAGAAATCCAAATTGACCATGGAAAATTGAAAATTTTACATGAAAATGAAAGAGCAGGGCATGGGAAATCACCTTGAAAAAACGGTGGCAGATTCCGTCGGCTGGATCTCCCGGAATTCGCATTTGAAGTTTTGAGCTCAATTGGGTAAAAATTTCAAATGTTATATAATGTTTTGAATTTTTTCCTATTTATAGAAAATTTTCAAATTTTTTCAATTTTTTACCCCCTTTTCTATAGTTTGGACCGTTTCTAATCCTTTTGGACCGTTTTTTGACTAATATATGATGTAGGAGACCGTTTTGAGCATCGTTTCGACCATTGTTTTGACCCGTTCGTGCCGATTTTAGGTATCATGTCTAAACTGAGATATAGGTTAGGTTTCACCACCATTTTCATTTTGCATTACCTTACGACCATTTCATCATAACCGTAGGTACAAACCCATTCTATCTTGTCATGTAACCTTCTTGCTGTTTTAGAAGTGGCATGATTTGAATGGTAGAGCTTGACCTTACATGGGTACCTTCTTGCTGTTTTAGAAGTGGCATGATTTGCATTTGGTGCCCATGCCGACAATTTTGTCTTTTAGGATGTGGGAGTCCATTGTATAGTATTGCCATGACATTTCAGAAGAGCCTCATACTCCTCTTGATATTTTGCTGGCCTATTTCCCCCAGACTCCCTTATGTCAAGTTGTAATTGCATTATCATGAGCTTTTCCTACCTTATTGAGCCTTATGTCGGCTTCCCTGACTTTGAGTGTCAGCCATATAGCCCGAGCTTGTCTCATGTCTAGCCATGCAGAGCCATTTTATATATCCTTTGCAGTTTGATTCCCTATTTTTACCGAGAGGGGACCTTCCCCTGAGTGTCTCTATCCTACACATGTATCCTTGCATTGAGAATAGGTATGTTCCACTACTTGGAACTAGTTTGTTTGCCCATTTGACACTCATCTTCTCCTAGTCTGTAACTTTAAAGCAGTCACTATTCTTTTTCAATCTTTTCAAATATTTGAAAAATTCCAAAAAAATAAAAAAAACCAAAAAGTCAGACAAGAAAAGATGTTATCTTTGGCAGCAGTCGAGTTGTGTCGCCTTCGAATAGAGCATTGTATATCACATCCTTTGGTTGGGTTAATAGTTTTACTTTAGGAGCTGTACTTGTTTATCTGAGTTTATCTCCACCGACTGGTTAAGATTCCAGTCCCTATGGAGCCTCTGTCGATGCCTCCTGTGTAGCAGAGATGTCCTAGTTTTGCATATCGAGTCTATGCTACCTATATTTAGTCACCATTCACCGTTATTCTCTTGTTCGAAGGAAGTTGAAACCTAATTCGGTCATTCCTCAGTTATCTTGACTTTGCATGTCGGCCATTCCCGGTACAGTTACTAGTTCATGCACCTTATGATCGAGTCCTTCCACATCATACAACTTTGCTGAGTACCTCATGTTGGATGATGGGGAATACCTTAATGCCCTCCTTCTAGCGGATTTCATCTCATCAACTCCAGATCATTTATTTTGGGATAGGAATCTAGAGTCATCTTTGAGTGCCTTGAGACTTGCAGTCATCAGTGGCAGGTTCTCTCACCATAAATAGTTTTTTGGGAATACATCAATGTCCCCTGATCGATAGATTCTCTCAAGTGTTCGACCTCAACACATTTATTCACACTTGTTAGTTTTCACTCTAGTAATTTGATTCCCATTTTCATTATAGGTGGGTGATCTCGTGTCTGTTAACGCTATGCATCAATGATCGGTAATCAGACGATGGACTACTATGTTTGACCTCGACACCTCTATTCACATAGTAGGACATGTACTCATAGCGGTGTGTGTAGAAGACCTTCCAGATTGGTGGCATCTCATATAATCTACCTCCTTGATTGTTCCAGTTTTCATGAGATTTCAGTTCTCGTGACTTGATTCCAGTATATGTCAGACATTTCCAACCATTATGGAGATCTTGATCTTCTATATATCTTCAGTCTTCATGGAGATCATGATCCTTTGTATATCTTCATCATGGAGATTCTATGTATATTGTATGTGGCGATGACCACATATGTTATATTGTATCATGCCTATTCATGGCCATTGTACTCTTATGTATCCGGGACTGCTATATGTATTTGCAGTTATATGCAGAGTTGTATCATTGTATAGTTCTGATTGGATGGCTAGTTCTTCCACTGGGTTCTTCATTACTTCATTTATGGGATGGACTTATAATGTATTTCGGCCATTGTATGACCCCTCTGACCTCACACATTAGGGGGCATCTGTTATAGCTGATTTTACCACACATGGTGAATCACACTTTTATGGCCTTCCCTGTCCCTATGCAGACTCCTTAGACCCCATGGACCATTTTTGTTCCTTTGATGTTTCCTTGATCATCCCTAAAAACATGTAAAATTTTCCATACGTGACTTTTAAACCCTTTATCGTGTATATACGTGGGTTTGACCCCTAAAACCGCATACATCGGGATGTGTGCAAAAGGCCAAATTATTTTGGAGTTTTCCTTGATGTGGATCCGACTCACTTGTCTCTTGGCCTTCCATATGCCTTGAGATCGCTCATATTCGACCTTTCATTACCCCATTGAAGAGCTATATAAGGAACCCTTTGGATACATTGAAGGCATGAGGAATTGAGATCAAGAGAACTATAGTCCATTGTTGCCAGAACTTGAGCTTGAGTCTACATCCCCTTTGTCCCTTGGAACACTTTTGTGTTCTTCCCAAGCTTATCTTCTGCTTGTGAGCTTTCTATCGAGAGATGGAGGATTGAAGAAGGTGGAGGCCCAAGTGGGGGAATCGATTTCTCCGATTCGGAGATGTGCTGACGGAGGTTGTATTCATTGTAATCTCTAATTTTATATTAATAGAAATATCTTTTCCTATCCAATAATGTGTGTTTGAATGAATATTTTATCCATGGATGATTTCAAATGCTTATATGTTATTGATTACATATGCTAGAGTAGAGCTAACACAATTATATATAGTATGCTTGTCTTGTTTATTGAATGTTGAGGAAGCAATTTATCAATTCAAGCTGAAGTTGGAAAGCTCAACGGGGATCTACATCAACTGTCCGGAATAAGGTACGAATCGCGATCCTTTAGTATTAGTTGTTTGGTTTCTCTTGCATATAGGAAAGGATTGATTTCTGGAGTTAAGTTGTCTGTTGTGGTACCCCAAGCCATAGGAATTTCTCTCTGTAACAGTGTCCACTCAATTTTCATTCCCTTCTTTTTAAAATAAGTAATGTGGTGTGCAACAAGACATATAAAATATCTCACATCTATCATATTTTTTGGAGTTAGCCAATTCATAATGGCCTGAATCATTTTTGAATCCATGGATATTAATTCTTATGAAATAATGTGACACAAATAATAATTTTTTCTTTGATAGAAATCATAGTTACTTATCTTATCTTACAACATATAATATCTTAACACTTGGAAAACCATTATCAAATATTCTTCATGACCCTCCTATTCTTACAATAAATAAGAATTTCATCTAGAAAAATTATCACAAAATCGTCCAGGTACTTACTAAAAACACTATTCATGAGACAAATGAATGTAGATGGTGCATTAGTGAAACTGAATGGCACTAGCACAAAAGCACAATGCCCATACTTTGTCCAATTTTTTGTGTGTGGATGTATTCTTCCTTGATTCTAACTTAATGGTAAGCAAAACTCAAATCAAGCTTTGAAATTACATTTTATCCTTCCGTTTGGTCAAATAGGTCATCCATTCAAGGTAAAGGATACTTTTCCTTCACTATAACCTTATTTAACTTCCTACAATCAATGCACAACCTATGAGTTCCATATTTCTTTTTCACAAATAACATTAATTCCCTCCATGGAGACACACTTGGTCGAATGTATTTATTTTTTGACAACTCTTGCAAGTTCATTTTTATCTCTATCAATTTTTGGTTACTCATTCTATAAGGATTCTTGGATACTGGTGCAACTACTAGCGCAAGATCAATTATGAAATCAATATCCCTCTTTGGAGGAAATCCTAGCACTTCATAAAGGAACACATCACTGAATTCTTACAAGACTTGATAGTCATCCAACTTGGGAATTTCATTTTCTACTCTATCTAATACATGGATACATACAATTGACAACCTTTTCTAAAATATTTCTTCAACTACAAGGATAAAATATGTCTAATAGAAACCATCTTCAAAATTCCATGTACTATCCTTGGGTTTCCTTCTTCATCAATGCATTCAAAATTCTTGTTGTTGAAATCAAGTTTAACTCGAAATGCTTCCAAATAATCCATTCCAATGAGAACATCACAGTAACCAAGTGGAAAAATATTATTATTTTCTATAATATGCCAAAAACTATATTACCATAATTATTTAAATTATTATTTAGGGTTAAAATATATAGTTAAGTTTAAATATGATAATTCACGACCACTTAAAAAAGATCATGACTTATCACATTATCATGTATATATACACCCCATTATTGTGTTATTAATCATCAATCAAATATTCAAGAATATATATTTATTAAATATTCCATCACGTAAGGGTTTCTACCCTACAAGTGGTATTAGAGCTAGGTTGTCTGATCCAACTATTAGCCATCATCTTATAGATTCTATGATTTAGGTTTTTGACCACTTTAAGGCTTCTCACCATTTATTAACGAGCTCCATCCTCCCTCCATGTGCCAGTACTCACAACTTCAAATAACGAATTATCATCAAATGACCATCTAACAACATGCCCTTCCCAAGCACTCCACTCTCCCACCTCTCCTCAACCTTCCATCCACTATTCACACATATCCAAATCAACCCACACCCCTTCAATCTAGTTCACATCTCCCATGACCTTAAATTTTCCATCCAATACTCCATCCCATTCCTTTTCCCTCTCCTAACTCCATACAAACTCCTACACATACACTGCATCCTCATTCTTCATGCCATCTCTCTCATCCCTCTTTCATTGTGATCTACAACTCCGCACTCCATACCCACTACTCCATGCATAACCACAACCTCCATAACAACAAACTCATGCCTCCATGCTCCATAATACCCACCGCCCCATGTCTCTTCATCTCCTTCCCTGCACCCTGCACTCACGTGCTCCATGCAGCTCCCTCAAATGTGATACACGCAGTCACTTGTCCCAATACCCCCACTCCAATTCTCATCTCTCAATATCTATGCATTTCTCCAATTCCCACACAACGATGTCCTCAACACTCTCAAACTCTCTCTCCATGCTTACCCACAACTAATCACGCTTACACCCTATCCTTGCTCATGCTCTCCCATACTGCTATATTCCATCCACACCATCCATTCCTGCTCACCTCCATCATTCTCTCTTCCATCCTTTTCTCCTAATGACAAAACTACACTCCATAATCCTGCATCCTCAAATCCCACCATTCCTTCTGCCATTCGTGCCACTTCTCCTTCACGCCATTTTCACCTAGGGTTTAAACCCTAATCCTAACACATCAAATATTTATAATAATAAAACTATCATTATTATAAAATTTAATTATTAATATTAATAATCTTCTTAAACTCTATTTTCTCCATTTCACCTAGTAGAAAAATATCATCATATATTATTATAATTATTATTAATAACAATATTAGTATTATTATAATCATTAATAATAATAATAATTATAATTGTATTAATTACAATTATTATTTATACAAAAGGGAATAAAGAAGATAAAAGCTGCCGCCAAAGGAAAATTTATTTACGAAGACATTGGGATTCATTGCACCTTGTTGGTCCAAACATTTTTGAAGAAAAGCAGAAGTCAAAGGAAGACCATTTGTCACCAAAGAAGACAAAGTCAAAGGCCATTTATCACCAAATAAGACAAAGTCAAATGTAAACCATCTATTGTTGAAGAAGTTGAAAACCATTTATCGCCGAAAAGTCAAAGTGAAATAATATTATTTATCACCAAAGAAGTTGAAAACCAAGGGACACACAATTTTCGAAAGGAAAAAAGGGTTGTTTAAAACATCATCAAAATGGAAGAGTTAGATTTTCTTCAAAAGAAAAATAGATTTGTCAAAGTTCCTTAAAAAATACCAAAGGCGATGCTTGAAGTACTTAATTGCACATTTTATGAAAGTCCTGTTACCAACACCATATGTCTAGTTAATAAAGAAAATTTTATCAATGTTGATCTTGCTAATCAACTACCAGTTGTAGAATTAGAAATAGAGAAGAAAAAAAGGAACGAAGAGAAAATAAAAAAACTAAACTTACAGATCAATAATTATAATCTTATATCAGAATTCACCATGGCACCTATAAATGACAATATTACCGACATAATACTAGGGTATAACTTGATAGAAACATTATGTACAATCACCTTCAATTCTAAAAGAAAGTCATGACCTTCTCTTAGGGGAAGAAGAAAATAACAATACATGACTCATTGCTGAAAGTCCCTTCATAAAGAACCATCATATATGAGCTATAAATATCTAGAAGAAGAAGTAAATCACTTGAACAAACTCCTCGTGGACAAGGACGAGGAAGTTTCACATATCTAGGAAAAATTACGATTCAAAGAATCAGAAACTTGCCAACGAAAACAAAAGATAAAAGAACTTGAACAACAAATATATGACATTAAAAAAGAGCATAAGTTGGATATCACAAAAAACTATTGTTACACCTCAAATTGCCACACTTGTGTGTCGTAATTAAGTGTCACGAGTTGCATTCGAATGTCGTCATTAAGTGTTGCAAGTTACACCCAACTGTCATCTTAAGTGACGCGCTTAGTCACCATGTAAAATTGAGGGTATTAATGTCATATCACCATGAGAAACATGATGTTTTTACCTCCTAGGGGTGTTAGGATACTTTGACATAATTATTTTGGTCCCTTCTCTAGTCACACTTGGAATCAAATACAACAAGCAAGGGGTCGAAAACCAATTCAACTTATCCACTTTTGACCCCCCTACTGGATTTTTTGTGGCATGATAGTTAACCTAGGAGTGAAAATAACAATATTTTTGTGCTCTAGATGCCTGTGATGGAGAAAAAATTCCAAATTGTCACTCTGTGCACTCCTTTGGGGGAGCAAAAAATCCCTATTTATCCCTAATCCCTTAGATATTGGATCTTGGATTTCGAGGATATTTTCATGGGAAAAGATACCCTTTGAATCCTCTCTCACATTTCATCCTTGGTAAGGTAAATTACCTTGATCCAAGTTATCCTCACCTAGATCCTAAACCCTCTCCTAGTAGTTGAAATCCTCAAACCCTACTTAAGGAGGGCCATCCATGGGCCAATAGAGGTGATTTTGGAGAGTATCAAACCTTTGGTCTTGTAATTCTTGCAGGGAAACACTTAGAGAGGTGGAGATTATGATCTTAAGAGTATTGAGGGTATATTGAAGGATAGGTGAAGGATTTCAAATTGAGCATGATTCAGGTATAACACATGTTGTATGGTCTCCTTATTGCTTTCTTTTTAATTTAACTTAGCCTATTCCTCCTAGTTTCATGCCACTAGTACAAAATGAGGTATTAATGACTAAATCAATGACTAAAATTCATATATAAACGACTATTTTTGAGTCGAAGATTAATAGTAGATAATTTCCACAATCTTATAGCTTGACTAACTTAGTCATTAATTGGTTGACTTGTTAGTCATTGATAGTAATTGCTTTAGTCATTGATTTAGTCACTGATGTAGTCACTAATTTAGTCACTGATTTAGTCATTGATTGCCACAATTAATGACCAAATATACGACTAATTAAACTACTATATAATAACATATTAATGACTAATCTAAATACAACTAAAATTTAGTCGCACTATAAGATACTGAAAATTAGCTACTGATAGTCATATATATGTGAATTTAGTTGTTTTCTTAGTCACACATTTTTGATAGGGAACGAAAGATTCGAACCACCAGCCTCCTGCCTATAATTAGGCAGGTGCTCTACCTTTAAGCTATCACCCTTTAAGAAGTTGTTATTGCTTGAAAATGATGATATTCAAACAAAATTTGCATCATTCAAGCATACAGAATAATGATTACCAAGTTAATATAGATCCATAATGGCTTACATTGTACTAGTCCTTCAAGTCCTTCAGCTGCATTTATTAAGTGCAAATATATTTTTGCACTTAATAAATGCAGATGAAGGACTTGAAGGAGTAGTAGGGTAAGACATTATGGATCTAAATTAACTTCGTAATCATTGTTTTGTATGCTTGAATGATGCAAAATGAAAAAATCCCATAAATTTATAGGAATGACAAGCATGCATCCATTGTTAAACTATCCAACGATTTATCTAGAGTCATGCCAAGATATCTGAATTTGACTATAAATTCATAAGTAACTTGAATATAATGGTGGATGATGCCATGGAAAGGAGAATTTTAGTTTATATAGAAGCAAAGGATGATAAAATGGTGTCCCAAACTCATCTTCCTCCAATGTGGGACAAGCCACCATCCCTTGTAAAATGAACACATGTGCATGTTTCTCTCAGGTTCCATGAACATCTTACACAACCTTCAGATAGTTTCAATCAGATTTCGATGTCCATATTAACTTCAAATGACCAAAACTTGAACTAGTAGATTTGAAATATTTAAAATATATGTACAAAAAGTCTCTACATCTAATAAACCAATATATCATTTACTTATTGCATGATATTAGAAGGGATGGACATATTGTTAGACAACATTTGGAGAGTTTTTATAAGATTTGGATGTTCATTCCTATGATGTATATGCCCATCCTAGGAAAAAGTAACCTCTAAATTATTTTTAAAAAACCAGATAGAAATTTTGGAATCAACAAGATAGGATCCCTTGTAATTTTCTTTAGTCTCCAATGGAGAAACTCATCACCCAAAATGTAGATAGAATAGTAAAACTAAAGATACTACTAATTCCATTTCACATCAAGAATAATGGGAATTAAATCTAAGTACTCTTAGCCACTAGATAAATGGAAATGAAATGAGATGAAATATAAGCAACAATACCTTCGAATTTGCTTGGTGACAAGAAGTATGAATACTTATGTGATCATTTTAATGAGAGGCGAGTCAAACAACCACTAGCCTGCAATCAAGGAAATAAACCATGTTCATATTGATATATAAATAAAATAAAATAAAAGTTAAAGATAGACTATTCCAATCCCACTATCATTTATACCTCAAAGGAGAACTAGCAAATATCCCACAATTGTTCAACTTTGTGCAAAATTCCCACTTGGAATGCCACTGTTTAAACAAAAAATAAATAAATTGAAAATGTGATAGTAATTTACTCTACCTGTCTATTGGATGGAGAGTCCCATAGCTGTACAACATAATTATTCAAGCAGATGCAATAATATTACAAATGGACATAAAGAAGAAAAAATGTGGTTTAGATCTTCCTTTATATTCTCAGATATATATTATGATCATACTTCATCTCTTAGGAGACAAGTCACTAATGAAACAATTGACATACCTAAGAGAGAGATAGATAGGTAGCTATAGGGAAGAGTGAGAAAAATACATACCTCAAGGTATTAATCAAAACATTATAGAAAAGAGGATGAACTTTCAATCCCATTGTTGCAATAAATGATAGTCTTTTAGGATAGTCATACATCAAGAAAATAGAAGATCCTTTCAAATGTGTAGAGGCATCCTTAACCCACACTCTAACATGTCCATCAGATTGCGACACACTTCCATTTATAGTAGCAGTATCAAGGAGTTTGAAAAGGAGCACAAGAAACCTCTATAAAGTCTAAAACTACAACAAAATACCCTTTTGGCGGTGGTTTTGAACCCCTCCCCCCCAAAAGTTGATTTTTGGTCTTTGGTGGAGGTTCTTAAAAACCCCCCCTCAAAAGTCCCGAAAACTCAACTTTTAAGGCCAGTTTTTAAACAACCCCCCCCAAAAGTGCAATTCTCAGAACTTTTTGGGGCATTTT
>LPNX011057163.1:207516-256588 GCA_001517045.1 Pseudotsuga menziesii
CCCCTAAAGGTGCCTTGCGACGGGTTTGTTAAACCCCCCCTCTCCCCTCCAAGTTTTTTAAGGTATTTGGGGGTGGTCATGAAAAACCCCCCTCAAAAGTCCTGAGAATTTGAATTTTGAGGGGGGGTTTTTAAGGACCGCCCCCCAAATACCTTAAAAACCATTTTTTTTGGGAGTTAGCAAAACCTCTGCAAGCCACCTTTAGGGGGGGGGGTCTTTCTACCCCCCCAAATTCCCAATAATTAGACTTTTCGAGATGTTGTTTGACTTCAAAGCCATATGTACAAAACTGACAAAGTTCTCTTATGCTGAAAATGTGGAGCTCAACGTAATGGTGAAGGAGATGATCAGTCTAGATTTTCCAACTACTGATCAATGGAAGCTACTTGATAACTATGGGAAAAGTAAATACAGGTTGCACTAATAGGAGTCCTCTTTTGTTACCTCGGGTTCCATAGGAGGGATCTTGGATAGAATTTGAAATTTTTTGGATTAGGGATGAGGACTGGTATACCACATTTGGAGTTGTAAACATTTTACATTTCATTAATAAAATTTTATACTATTAGGTGTAATCTATATGGTGAATTCTACTATTTAATACATATGAATTATGTATTTGTTGCATTCAATTATGTCTGGCATATTATTGTTATGTTATAATTGGTTTTTATTTTTGAATAAATTTTTCATTATATATGAAATTTGTAAGTTTGAAACGATAATATACATTTCCTAGCATGTGGGTCATTGTGAAGATACTTCTATACTGTCTTCAAACTATTCGAAAAACCTCTTATTATATCCTTCTAGATATGGTTGGATGCACCATACAACACTCTAGAGATCCACACTCTTAGAATATTTTGATCATCATCCTATGAGTTGTGGTGGGCATTTCCCTAAGTCCAGTTATGCATATTTTACCAATAATTCCATACTTGGACAATTTTTGATCTTCTCCTAGGCTTGGTCTAATTTCCCTAAACCACATTTCCGGCAGGTCCATAATTTTGTTTTCATGGTCTCTTTGGAAAAACTGAGACCATGGTTGAGTAGACAAAACAACAGCCTACAATATCCCCATGTGTTGAGGGTATTTTCTTCAACACACAATTTGTGGTGGGAATCCTCTTAAGGCTACTTGGACCAATATTCCCATACTTAGTCAATTTCTTGATTTTCACTAATTGATCGTATTTATCCAGAACGATGTCATAATGAAAAAATGATTTCAACTTCATGCCAAATCATCATATATGCCATGCCATGCCATGTGGGCATCATCCTTAGTGCAGACATCAACCTTAATGCGAGCATCACTTAGCCCCTTTACAACACGTATGCAAAATAACAATTTTCTTCTATTTTGGCAGATTGATATTTTCCTTATCTGATCACCATAAGAAAAAAAGGCATGGCTATATATCCATTTCAGCAATGAACAAGACCATATCATCTGATGAATATTATCATTAAAGGAACACCCCCTTGTGGGCATTTCCAAATGGTATCTCAAACTCTTTGTCTAACACTTAACCAGTTCTCTTCAAACCCTAGGTCACCAAGGTGATTTCATTTTTCCTTGAAATTTGGCAAGTGAGATACCCAATGGGTATATTCCAACAAGGTGAATCCAACAATACCAATTTAATCTTCTGGAGCTTCTTTCTCTCTCCTTGATGGGCCCTTTATGTGGAGCAGTGCAAATATGGTTGAGAGGCACTTTTGGCAGACTGATATCTTCTTACTGAAAGATGTTTTGATCAGGATAATGATAGGGTTGGATGCACCATACAACACTATAGAGATCCACACTCTCAAAATATTTATATCATCATCCTATGAGTTGTGGTGGGAATTTACCTAAGGCCAATTATGCATATTCTACCAATAATTCCATACTTGGACAATTTTTGATCTTCTCCTAGGCTTGGTCTAATTTCCCTAAACTACATTTTTGGCAGGTCCATAAATTGTTTTTCACTTTGGAAAAACTAAGACCATGGTTTAGTAGACAAAACAACAGCCTACAATATCCCCATGTGGTGCGGGCATTTTCTTCAACGCACAATTTGTGGCAGGCATCCTCTTAAGGATACTTAGACCAATATTCCCATACTTGGTCAATTTCCTGATTTTCACTAATTTGTCGTATTTCTCCAGAAGATGTCATAATGCAACAATGATTTCAACTTCATGCCACATCATCATCTATTCCATGCCATGCCATGCTGTTAGCTGGAATATTTCACCTCCTGCGGACAGCAAGGTGTTCCATTGGTCCGAATGGTTTAGATCCAGAACAAATAGAGGACAGAGGTTGAAGACTCTCCCTAGACGTCGTCGATACCTGGAATGTAATCCTTTGATCATTACCCTGTGTACCTGCAATAAGCTTCAACACACAAACATATCGAAACCACCAGAATATAATCTACTAATCTATGTTAGTGACTAAGAAATCTAACAACATACATGTGAAATCATACAACAACAATATATGTGGGACATAAATCAACTTGCATTAAAGAAATATGAAGAATTTTACAACCAAGCCTTAGTGTTGACATGCATCTCCATGAAACCAAGCATTCTCATCCCCAAAAGCTCGAACTCTAGCTCTCTATACTCTCTCAAATGATCTTGGGCCAAGTGATCAATCCAACAGCATAACAATACCTTAAGAGTTCTCCCCCTCAACCATGGCCATAAGCTTGTATTTATAAGGCTTAATGGATAGGGTAGGTTGAGAGATTAGTGGGTGAGTTGGCCTCTAAGATCCTAGGATGAGGGATCTCGAGCTCAACTGACCCACAACAATAGGGATAAGGGAGGACACAAGGCTTATCATCTAGAAGCCTCGAGAAACTTCTCTTTTTCCCTTTTTACCCAGGGTACCGCATTTCTCCTTCAATGACATAGCGGTTTTGGTAATAACCACTTATGGACCAAGTGCCATAAGCAGTGGCACCACTTGTGGGCAACAGGGGATGGGCGGTGCGAACAAGGGTACCGCTTCTGGATAAAGGGGAAAGTGCGGTGCTGGGAATTTTCATAGAAGATTGATGATAACCATGAGTTTCCACTCCAAGAGCTAGGATTCAGGGAAAGTAGGCATGTCAAAGCTCTTATCACATGATGGTGACAGGATTTTGGTATAACAGGTTGCCCCCCCAAAGCATGAGTCTTAGAGGGATACAATAAACGAGAGCTTTGAGAGAACAAGTCGTTGCCATGAGATGAAAATGTTGGCTCAATCGGAGCATGTCATCAAGTAGGCATTTTTAGTACATCAGTATGTTGACTCATAGACACAAGTAACCAAACTCATGGATGCAGACTAATACAAGGCATATCCATGACAGGAATAAACAAGCATGGATACTAGAATACAGCATAGATCCATGTGATAGAGGACTCAAACTTGGACATAGCTACCAGACATACAATGTAGATCTATGTCATACATACGCAAATTTGAGCAGAGCCATGACCATACAAATGTGGATCCATGCTAGATATACAAAACTCCATCGCAACCTGGGGAAAAGCAATGAGCGCTTTAAACTAACACCCAGGGTCTTCGTCTCGTCTTCCACAAAGTACGATTCTATCCATGTGATTACAATGATCTGAAGTCGAACATGGTAGAAACCACTTGATTACTGGCCAGTGATGTGAACCGTTAACAAGTGTGAGGGAGATCACCATTAATGTCAATGATTCCCAAGGTACTCTAGTACAATCTACTGAGTGTGAATGGATATCTTGATGTCGAACACCTAGTCAATTCTATTGATCAAAGGTCAATGATGTGAACCTATGTCGAGAGCGAGAGAATATTTCATTAAGGTATACAAATCTCAAGGTACTAAATATTGTTTCTAAGACTATTTCCTGGATGATAAGCTGATGTCGACGGGAAAAGTCTCGTCGAAGGAGGACCATGATGAGTCCCACATAGACGACATGAAACTCAGAACATAGTTCTGGAATTATGTGAATGTAGTAACCATATGATTGACTCAAAGATATTGACACAAAGACTGTGTAGATTGTAAAGGTAAAACTTTTTGAAATCCCCTTTGAACATCAGGCGGCATGACAAAAAGACTTGGCAGCATGACTAAACGGGACATACACACAATGCGACAATGGACAATGCATTCTTTTGAAAGACTCAAAGGATTGACATGACTCATGAAAGTGGATCGTCATGGAGACTAGCTGAATACCCAATTGACTAACATGATTGTGCAGGCAAGTGCCATGTTCAAAGGTAATGACAAACAACTACCATTATTTGCAAAATTATTCCCTTCCCATTCCCCCCATCATGATTGATGAGTGACTCTTTTTGGTTTTATGAGTTCAAAGAGGGTAACAAACACTCGATATAGCTTGTCGGAATACAAGTCCAGAATCATATATTTTATGAACCTGAGAGAGGAGGGGTTCATTCCCAAAACGGGACTCTCAATGTTTGATTTAACGAGTCCACTAAAAGAAAACTCGGTATCATTCATGTTTAGAGAGTCTGAAAAAATACAGAAGAAGACTCGAAAGGGGTCCTTTTTCGTATGATTTAGTCCTAAGGCCCGAAAAAGTGTAAAATCATACCTTAGAGAAAACTTCCAGTCATGATTGGCTGGAGTGTTCATTTTTTGTAAATAGTCCTATCCGGACAAAAAAAGAGATAACCTACTGTCGGACGAATGACTCTTCAAATAATTTAACGAGTGTGAAGAAGATAAGATTGCTTGACGATATTTTCGTATTTAGGGAGCCTGAAAAGAGTTTAAAGAGAACTCCATGAGGTTTATTTACACAATGTTATATTTTATGAGCCTAGAAAGAATCGGAAATGGACTCAATGACCTTTTCGTATTTAAGGAGCTTGAAAAAGAGATGAAAAGAGGACTCCATAATGCTTCTTTACACAATGTTGATTTTTACGAGCCTAGAAAGAAACTTCAAATGGACTCGGACCTTTGATACTAGATTTTAACGAGCGCACCTCTGTCCCTAGCAGAGTCGCTAGATTTGTTAGCTAGAATATTTCAACTCCTGTAGACAGCAAGGTGTTCCACTGGTCTGAATGGTTCAGATCCAGAACAAATAGAGGACAGAGGTTGAAGACTCTCCCTAGACGCCATAGATATATGGAATGTAATGCTTCGATCGTTACCCTGTGTACTTGCAATAAGCTTCAACACTCAAACATATCGAAACCACCAGAATATAATCTACTAATCTATGTTAGTGACTAAGGATTCTAACAACATACATGTGAAATCATACAACAACAATATATGTGGGACATAAATCAACATGCATTAAAGAAATATGAAGAAGTTTACAACCAAGCCTTAGTGTTTACATGCATCTCCATGGAACCAAGCATTCTCATCCCCAAAAGCTCCGACTCTAGCTCTCTATACTCTCCCAAATGATCTTGGGCCAAGTGATCAATCCAACAGCATAACAATGCCTTAAGAGTTCTCACCCTCAACCATGGCCATAAACTTGTATTTATAAGGCTTAATGGATAGGGTAGGTTGAGAGATTAGTGGGTGAGGTGGCCTCTAAGATCCTAGGATGAGGGATCTCGAGCGCAATTGACCCACAATAGTAGGGATAAGGGAGGACATGAGGATTATCATCTAGAAGCCTCGAGAAACTTCTCTTTTCCCCTTTTTACCCATGGTACTGCATTTCTCCTTCAATGACAGAGCGGTTCTAGTAATAACCGCTTATGGACCAAGTGCCATAAGCGGTGGTACCGCTTGTGGGCAACAGGGGATGGGAGATACAAACAAGGGTACCACTTTTGGATAAAGGGGCAAGCGCGGTGCTGGAAATTTTCATAGAATATTGATGATAACCATGAGTTTCCACTCCAAGAACTGGGATTTAGGGCAAGTAGGCATGTCAAAGCTCTTATCACATGATGGTGATAGGATTTTGGTATAACACATGCGGGCATCATCCTTAGTGCGATCATCAACCTTAATGCGGGCATCATCCTTAGTGCATTCATCAACCTTAATGCGGGAATCACTTAACCCCTTTACAACACTTGGCCATTTTTTCTTTGTCTTTAGTATGCAAAATAACATTTTTCTTCTATTTTGGCAGGTTGATATTTTCCTTATCTGATCACCATAAGAAAAAACAAAAGCATGACTAGAAAGCCATTTCAACAATGAAAAAGACCATATCATCTGATGAGTATTATCATTAAAGGAACAACCCCTTGCAGGCATTTCCAAATGGTCTCTCAAACTCTTTTTCTAACACTTAACCAGTTCTCTTCAAACCCCAGGCCACCAAGGTGATTTCATTTTTCCTTCAAATTTGTCAAGTGAGACACCCAATGGGTAGAGGCCAATAAGGTGAATCCAGAAATACCACTTTAATATTTTGGAGCTTCTTTCTCTCTCCTTAGCGAACATTTATCTGGAGCAGTGAAAAAATGGCTGAGAGGCGCTTTTGGCAGACTGATATCTTCTTACTAAAATATGTTTTAGTCAGGCTAATGATATGGTTGGATGCACGATACAACACTCTACAGATCTACACTCTCAGAATATTTTTATCATCATCCTATGATTTGTGTTGGGAATTTCCCTAAGGCCAGTTGGAAAAATTTTACCAACAATTCCTTACTTGGACAATTTTTGATCTTCTCCTAGGCTTGGTCTAATTTCCCTAAACCACAGTTTTGGCAGGTCCATACATTCTTCTCTAGGGTCTCTTTGGAAAAACGAAGACCATGGTTGAGTAGACAAAACAACAGCCTACAATATCCACATGTTGTGTGGGCATTTTCTTCAACAGACAATTTGTGGATGGCATCCTCTTAAGGCTACTTGGACCAATTTTCCCATACTTACTAATTTCCTGATTTTCACTAATTTTTCGTATTTATCCAGAATGATGTCATAATGCAACAATGATTTCAAATTCATGCCACATCATCACCTATGCCATTCCATGCCATACCGACATCATCCTTAGTGCGGGCATCACTTATCCCCTTTACAACACTTAGCCATTTTTCCTTTGTCTTTAGTATGCAAAATAACATTTTTCTTCTAATTTGGCAGGTTTATATTTTCCTTTTCTGATCACCATAAGAAAAACCAAGAGCATGGCTAGATAGCCATTTCAACAATGAACATGACTATATCATCTAATGAATTTTATCATCAAAGGAATACCCCCTTGCTGGAATTTCCAAATGGTCTCTCAAACTCTTTGGCTAACACTTAACCAGTTCTCTAACCTTCATTTATGAAGCACAATAAAATTTCTAAAACGTAATTTTGAAGGGTCATAAAATTTCTAAACCGTCATTATATTACAAAGGTTTTTTTAATATTACTAGCAGCATTAATATATTTATCTTATATAAAACTATACTTTCTAAATTTCAATTTAGAAACCACAAATTCACTAAAAGTTAGAAGCATCTATTAAATTAAAATTATTAAATTAGAATTATCTAGTTGCCTTTGTATTTGCAAGTTGCATTGATTTTTCACAAAAACATAGAAAGTCATAGAACTCAATGATTTTTCCATTATTTTTTGAGATTTTCATTAATGCAATGAGCATCTACACTCTACAAATATGGCTTTATGCAATGGGTAGAATGAAAACCAAATTCCAACACTGTTCCCACCTTTCAATTATTCGAAGGGCCAACACAGTACACATATCCAAATTTGGCCTGACCCTATGACTTCCTTTCTAGCAGCCGTAGTCAATTACCAATCATGCTGCTTCTTATGGAACATTGATAAATAGGGGTCACTGTTATCAGTAGGATATGTATTGACTCCATTATCTATGTTCATTAATTTTTGTCAAGTATGGTCGCAGATGTGTGCAAATTTGAGTTCACTGATAGTATGAGTGAAATGGGTAGAATTGGAAAGAATTGGAGACAACCTCATCTGGGTTTTATGGATTTACGTGGCAGTTCCATTTCATCTTATCATTTTTATGTTTGTTTGGAAGTCCTTTCCCATCAATCAGTGAAGTCTTTCTTGCATTGAGTCAACACCCTTTCCCTCTTCAACAACCCGAGCATTCCCTCTCGGTGGCATAGCAGGATTGATTTCTTCAATTCCAGCTATTAATTTCTCCATACCAGATGGGTATTGCATGTTGTTTTTAGCTGAGCCATTTTTGTCTTAGCATTTCTCTGGTCCTTATCATTTTATTATTTCATTGGCATTTCCCTTTTGTTTTGTGAGACCTCTCATGCAATGTGTATCACTGTTATAAATCTTCTCTACTCAAATCTCCCACCCAGATAATTGGAATGCAACTTCCTCTTCCACTCCCTTTCTAACCCTGTTGTTGAAACATGTCCACTTCAGCCCTGTTTCCCCCCCTCGTGTTGCATTGTCATGTTAGCCTTGTTCCATAGTAGTTGGTATATTCATTTGAAGCCAGGAAAGTACAACAGAGGATGAGTTGGCTCGAGGGTGAATCAACATTTCAGTTTCACTCTAATGAAATCTACTTGTAACATGGTCAATCTGACCATTGAGGTCTTCAAATAGAATGTAATAGGTAGTAGGGACAATTATTATTGAAAGAGTTGTATGATGTTACTGATTCAACTGTAAAGTAGCCCTCTGCTCTGTAATGAAATCATAATATAATAAAAATGCTCTTGGGCCCCTTTTAAAACTTTCTTGAGTATCAATATGGTTTAATTTTTGCATTATCTCAGTTTTCTTCCTGGGAATGTATTATATCTATTATGTTCTCGTTTATTTATTTCTATAACGAATGATGATGATTTATATTATAATAAAAAGATACAGAGGATACAAAATTGCTGAGCCATGACATTGGTTTCCAAACATCTATCCAATTCAACCTCTTTTCTAAGTTGTCCTTGTCATGCCAAAATTCTATAAATACAAGATTTACTAGAGAAACTATGATGCCCGTGAACAAGAAACCAACATTCACAATTGTTTTGTTCTCATTTCAAATGTTGGATTCACAATAGAATTTTTTATGTCCAAAATTAAAACTATACTAGTATAATTAGGTTTTTGGATGCGAACTTCCAAATTTCATACCTAGAGTGTACTTTTATTGGAATTGGTGTGCATTTTTAGTTATGGACATGAAAAGTTGGAAAATGCTATCAATTATTGTTTTGGATGACTTGGATTTTACTGTAGATCATACAATTTATAGAAATGAGTACAAGAGATTGTAGAAAAGGTTGGTATGTTTATGTTATAATGCAATTTATTCAATATAACATGAAATGCAGGCCAATGTGTGCATTTCTTTGAGGGACTCAACCCTGTTTTTTACAATGTGGAAATCATGTAAATTTGGAATTTCCTTGCAGAGCATAAGTTTTTATGCATAAAATTTAAACATTGAAATATTATTTAGGTTTTTTATTCCTGAACAGACACTTGGTGGTTTGAATCAGTGAATTTGGCTTTGTGATGCAGGCTGGGCATGCATTTGAGTGAAGCTATCCAAAATTTCCTTGCTTCAGTAAAATGCACACACATGCCTGATTTATTTGTCAAATTCAATGAATAAAATAGGAGAGTGTTTTTTATTATTATTCATCCCCTTTTAGCATTTTAATATTCCAATTTTTTACCTGATACTTTCTCCTTTTAGCGTAAGGTAGACCAAGTGTTAATTTTTCATAACCTCCAGTGATCAAATTTCAAGGGCCGCATCATCATCTATGCCATGCCATGCCATGCCTGTATCATCCTTAGCGCAGGAATCAACGTTAATGCGGGCATCACTTAGCCCCTTTACAACACTTAGCCTTTTTTTCTTTGTCTTTAGTATGCAAATTACGATTTTTCTTCTATTTTGGCAAGTTGATATTTTCCTTATCTGATCGCCATAAGAAAAACCAAGAGCATGGATAAATATCCATTTGAACAATCAACATGACCATATCATATCATGAATTTAATCATCAAAGAAACACCCCCTTGTGGGCATTTCCAAACGGTGTCTCAAACTCTTTGTCTAACACTTAACCAGTTCTCTTCAAACCCTAGGTCACCAAGGTGATTTCATTTTTTCTTCAAACTTGGAAAGTGAGACACCCAATGGGTAGAGGCCAACAAGGTGAATCCTGCAAGACCACTTTCATCTTCTAGAGCTTCTTTCTCTCTCCTTGGTGGGCACTTTTCTGGAGCAGTGCAAATATGGCTGAGAGGTAGTTTTGGTAGATTGCTATCTTCTTCCTTAAATACTTTTTGGTCAGGATAATGATATGGTTATATGCACCATACAACACTCTAGAGATACACACTCTCATAATATTTTTATCATCATCCTATGAGCTGTGGCAAGAATTTCCCTAAGGCTAGTTATGCATATTTTACCAATAATTCCATACTTGGACAATTTTTTATCTTCTCCTAGGCTTGGTATAATTTCCCTAAACCACATTTTTGGCAGGTCCATAAATTCTTCTTTAGGGTCTCTTTGGACAAATTGAGACCACAGTTGAGTAGGAAAAACAACAACCTACAATATCCCCATGTGGTGTGGGCATTTTCTTAAACACACCATTTGTGGTGGGCATCCTCTTAAGGATACTTGGACCAATATTCCCAAACTTATCCTATTTCCCGATTTTAACTAATTTGCTGTATTTATCCAGAACGATGTCATAATGCAACAATGATTTCAACTTCATGCCACATCATCATCTATGCCATGCCATGCCATGCAGGCATCATCCTTAGTGCAGGAATTGACCTTAATACGTGCATCACTTAGCCCCTTTACAACACTTCGCCAGTTTTTCTTTGTCTTTAGTATGCAAAATAACATTTTTCTTCTATTTTGGCAAGTTGATATTTTCCTTATCTAATCACCATAAGAAAAAGCAAGAGCATGGCTAGATATCCATTTCAACAATGAACATGACCATATCATCTGATGAATTTTATCATCAAAGGAACACCCCCTTGTGGGAATTTCCAAGTGGTCTCTCAAAATCTTTGTCTAACACTTAACCAGTTCTCTTTGAACCCTAGGTCACCAAGGTCATTTCATTTTTTCTTCAAATTTGGCAAGTGAGATTCCCAATGGGTAGAGATCAACAAGGTGAATCCAGCAATACCAGTTTCATCTTTTGGAGCTTCTTTCTCTCTCCTCAGAAGGCATTTTTATGGAGCAATGAAAATATGGTTGAGAGGCCCTTTTGGTAGATTGATATCTTCTTACTGAAAGACTTTTTGGTTGAGAGGCCCTTTTGGTAGATTGATATCTTCTTACTGAAAGACTTTTTGGTCAGGCTAATGATCTGGTTGGATGCAACATTACAACACTCTAGATATCCACACTCTCAGAATATTTTTATCATCATCCTATGAGATGTGGCGTGCATTTCCCTAATGCCAGTTAGGAATATTTTACCAATAATTCCATACTTGGTAAAATATTCTAGAGCTTCTTTGTCTCTCCTTGGCAGGCATTTTTCTAGAGCAATGCAAATATGGCTGAGAGGAAGTTTTGGTAGACTGATATCTTCTTCCTGAAATAGTTTTTGGTCAGGGTAATGATATGGTTGGATGCACCATACAACACTCTAGAGAGCCACACTCTTAAAATATTATGATCATCATCCTATGAGTAGTGGCAGGCATTTCCCTAAATCCAGTTATGCAGATTTTACTAATAATTCCATGGACAATTTTTTATCTTCTCCTAGGCTTGGTCTAATTTCCCTAAACCACAGTTGTGTCAGGTCCATAAATTCTTCTTCAGGTTCTCAAACCATTTTTGGTGGGAATTTTCTTCAACAAACCATTTGTGGTGAGCATCCTCTTAAGGCTACTTTGTCTTTAGTATGCAAAATAACATTTTTCTTCTATTTTGGCAGGTTGATATTTCCTTATTTGATCACCACAAGAAAAAATAAGAGAATGGATAAATAGCCATTTAAACAATGAACAGGACCATATCATCTAATGATTTTTATCATTAAAGGAACACCCTCTTATGGGCATTTCCAATTGGTCTCTCAAACTCTTTGTCTAACACTTAACCCGTTCTCTTCAAACCCTAGGTCACCAAGGTGATTTCATATTTTCCTTGAAACTTGGCAAGTGATATGAAAAATGGGTAGAGGCCAACAAGGTGAATCCATCAAGACCACTTTCATCTTTGGGAGCTTCTTTCTCTCTCCTTGGCACTTTCTCTCTCCTTGGCGGGTATTTTTCTGGAGCAGTGTAAATATGGCTGAGAGGCACTTTTGGCAGATTGATATATTCTTCCTGAAAGAATTTTTGGTTAGGATAATGATCTGGTTTGATGCACCATACAACACTCTAGAGATCCGCAGTCTCAGAATATTTTTATCATCATCCTATGAGTTGTGGAGGGCATTCCCTAAGGCCAGTTAGGAAGATTTTACCAATAATTCCATACATGTTCAATTTTTTATTTCTCCTAGGCTTGGTCTAATTTCCCTAAACAACATTTGTGGAAGGTCCATAAATTATTATTCAGGGTTTCTTCTTGATGTTATTAATTTTTCCATTGAACTCATACTAGATGAATTCTGAATGTGACTGTAATCAACCTATAATTTTTCACTAGAGTTTCAACATTACAAGTGATGCAATCTATGGAATGAAAGCCAAGGAATATAACTAAACGAGTGCATGAAAGGACACATTCCCTTACATCTAGTAAATGGGGAATACAAGAATGACAAGTCCATCAAGGATTTAGTACTGTCGATAAATGGGGATGTCTTCTCCAAGTATGCGCAAATAATAGTGTTACCAGGAGATATAGATACCAGACATAAAGGTAATGCCATCAATACCTGGATATAGATATAGATACCAGACATAAAGGTAATGAGATATAGACATGGTGACTTCAATACCCGAATGCGGGTGATAGCAGTGCCATCAAGGATATAGAGGCAGATGATGGTGCCAGCCCTTCATTAGGATGACATCATCTTGAAATCAACCACTCAATGGCTGTGCGTATTAAATCATATATCAGAATTTGACATCTACTAGATGCTCGAACGGAAGCGACCGTCACCTTTTTGTGGGAAAAACGTAATGCATCTCATTGGTTCCTAGGCTGATGTGCCAACATTTTAATTCCTAGGATCCCTTGTCATTTCAGCCAATTTCTCTCTGCACTCTCTGCTTTCTCACAACTCTATTCTGAGCTTTCTCCTGGTCACTCAGACCTCTGTAACTTAGTCCCTGGCTCTGAGATCACCCTCACCCTTTGTCAGCCATCCATGTCTTGTAGACAATGAGGTATCCCTCACCATGGTCGTATGGGGAGAGGCACTCAGTCTGATCACCCAATTCATCTCAGTACTCAGGCTAGTGGTGATGGTTTTGATGTCAAGATCCTTGAAGATGTGCACCTCATGGGTAGTGTCTTGGAAGATGAATTGTCTGGTGCCCTCAACGCGGCTTTTTTCACTCTTAATGGGTGAAAAAAAACCTCCTCATTTAGCTCATTCTCCACTTCCACTCCTAGCCTGTTGCACATGCACCTCCTGATCCTGTCATCCCCACAGCCCCACTTGTTTTAGCCTCTACACCCTCCACCTCCACCATTTCCCCCACAGTACCTATGGAATGCAAGCCTCCTCCTCCCCCCCCACTGAGATGAATAAAATCCCTCTCTACTGGTAAATGCACTCCCAGTATGGAATTGGCAAGGAAGACTGCCCCTCTCCTGGTTAAACAACCCCATGCAGGTAGCAACGACGACGATGATTCATCCAATAACGAAGATGTGGACTCCTCCAGAGATGACACTTCTGATGCCAAGGACGACCCAAGCGGTCCAGTTTACACTGGCTTTGGATGCCCTATCATTGAGGAGAAATTCCATAAGCGTTAATCAAGTTTTTGTCAATGGCTTCTTTCATTTTTTGTCAGAAATACTGTGGGCTTATCAAAGTCAGAATATTTGTCTGTCGATTTTTTCATTTCAGGAATTATTATGTATTTTTGTGTAAGGATACTCTCCTTCTTTCTATGGACCCATTTTCCATCATGGAGGGAGGGTTCGACAATCTCTTTAGAATTGCTCTACCTGCTTGTCTCTTTGAGCAGGAATGTGTTTTTGAACTGTAACATTTTTTGTAATACTACCATTTTTTTCAATAGAATAGTTCCTTAACTTACAAAAAAAACATGGTAACTTCAATGTACAAATTGAGTAGTCTGTATTTAAACCTAGTTTTGATTTTCAAATTCAAAATGATTTCTAGATTGGTTGTTTTGTACAACGTAAAAGTGACTGTTGGAGACATTTACCATCATACACACTCTTTTGGTCAAATTGGCCTAGTTAAACCACTATCCTAAGTATAATTGACATTAATTGACATTAGTGGAGCATTAATTTCCATCATCCAGTCACACCCACGCCTTCCTACATTCAAGGAGGCTAACTTAGCCTTCTCCTACAGTCAAGGAGGCTAACTGGAGCACTCCGGGGGTGATCTGAGTGATATTAATGCACCTAATTGCTAACTGGTGGTTACAATCAGTTCAACCAGTCAGTTAAGGTGCCTCCTCTCATTAAATATATTATTTAATGATTATTTATTATTATTTAATGATTTGGAGTCAACAGGGTGCCTCCACCAACTTTTGATGGTCAGTTCAGCTTCAGTTAACTTCATCGAGGTTCATTGAAGTCATGGATCACTAGCACTTGATGGTTAGCTTGCTATGACATGTGTTTGATCTCCTTCAGTTGAGATTCGGTCATTTATTGCACTCTGACTTCAGTTAGGGTTTGGTGAGTCAATTAGGGTTTTGGTCAAGTGGTTAACTGAGTGTGATTGAATGGCTAAGAGTCAGTTAAGCCAGACTCACTCACTGAGTTCAAATTGTCTCATTAGGTATTCGAATTCTTCATTGGTTCAAGCTATTGCTTGACATTGTTATTGTAACTATTCATTGTTTATTGAATATACAGAGAGGAAACCATTCTAGTTCCGATTAACACCATTTCATGAGTATTTGTTGATTATTCTTTGATGAGATTGATTCTTTGTTCCTAGATCATGTGCAAGAATTAATATGGTATTAGAGAATACGGTGGGACGAAGATCAATCTCTTAAAAACAAGCTTTTTGACATATTTCTCCATGAAATTTGAGCAATAGCTCAAAAATCCAGCACTGCATCAGAAGCCAAGGCTTACCACTTAATACCCCAAGTAAAGAACTTGTTGATCAAGCTTGCTTGATTAACTATGCTAGGTGTGATGAAAGCCTAAAATGTGCAGGCTGTCTGACCTTACGGTGCCCCTTTTGTTTTGATTTGCAGGTTTTAACAGGTACAACTTCGAATGGACTCATCAATCCCTCTTCTCACCCCATTCACAAGCCATTCAGAATGGAAGTTGAAGATGATTGCATATCTGAAGAGACGAGGTCTCTATGAGGTGTCTATTGGACTTGGAAAAGAGTATTATGAGAATGAGAGTGACTGGCTAAATGATGGTGATAGAGATTTTGGAGCAATATGTCTGGCCCTTTCTCCTAGCTTGTACTACCTTATTATTGGTTTTGCTGAATACCCAAAGGAAGTCTGGAAAAAAATGGACAGAACCTTTGGCAAGCACAATGAGGATCATAATAGTACTTTGGAGATCACATCCAACACCACAAGATTTATTTACTCAAAAGTCTCGGCCTCTACTCTCTCTAATGAAGTTGTTCAAGATGAAGATGAAGCAGAATCTTCTACACATTCAATTCGAATTGAAGAAAGTCTCCATGCAATGACTCCTTCTCCTGATGCTCCTGAAGTTCAAGAGATCTCTGATATCTCATCTTCTCATATTTCTGAAACAGAAGAAGACATTCAAATCTCTGATATTGAAGAAAAACATTGCTGCACTTCCATGCAAACATTCACCGGTGATTTTCCTTTGAATTCTGTGCAAAATTTACCAGTAATTGCTTCCGAAAGTGAAGAGAAATTTGATTTTTCTTCCTATAATGTTGCTTCTGGTGTGAAAATATGTAAAAACTTGGATATTTTGGAAGAAATATAAGATTATAAGAGTGACACATTCACTCCCCATGATCTAGATCTTCTAGCAAAATCTTGCAGGATTGCATGCACCAAAATTCAGAATTTTGAAGAAAAAGACAACTGTGCATCCACCGTCTCGGTTGACCATAATTTTTGATCTGATATGAAACTTATTGGATATGATATGATATTATTTGGATCTGATCTAATATTTATTGGTTCAAAATTTCAGGTTCATAAACCTTCAGTACTGCTTGTAGCTGTTCTCATCAACGGTGTGAAGAAACAAGTACCGCAAGTCTCCTTCGAAACTGCTGCTGGGGATTTGATTTCATTTCATAGTTTTGGATCTGTTGTGAACTTATTTAGATCTGATATACATTCTGATATGATATTATTTTGTTCATATTTTAAAATCCAATATCTTTCAGTCATGCTTGTAGCTGCTCTCACCAATTCCGGTGTGAAAAATCAAGTACCGCAGTTCTTCTTCAATTTTGCTGATAGGGATTTGGTGTTAGTTTCCTCTTATGAGGTTGCTGATATTTTATTTTGTGATTCATTAGCTATTTCAGAAGCTATATAATATTATGGAGCTCAAGGATTCACTCTCCAAAGTCCCAGGGATTCTCTACCTTTGGTCACATGCTCATCTCCTCATAGAACAAGTAAAGAGGAAGACATTCTGCATTTGCTTGGACACTTTCTCCTAATATTTGGGGCTGATTTTACCACTCATGGTTTGCTGTTCAAAGCTGCAACATATCAGTTTCTTGAGTGTTCCACACATGGTTCAAATCCTCAAGAACCTTTGCTCTCTCTTCAGATGATTTCAGCTACTCTACATGGGTCCAGTTTTCACCGTGCAGCTGTTTATATTTCTGATTCAATTGAGTGCATTGTTCTTCTTCCAAAGTGGAATATTCCTCCAAAAATATTCATTTAGTTTGGATTCAGAGGTTCACATGCACAGTCTCAGGATGTTTCTGCATAGAAGAACCAATTCTTGATTTACTGCTTAGTTTGAGGGGGGGTATTTTTCCCATGAGGTTTTCCCCATTTCCTTGGTTATATTAAGCAGCTACTTTATTGTACAGGGTGACCTATGGCCTTTATTTCCAGGGCCCTATAATTTTTATGCATCTATATTTTCTAACTCTTCGTGAGTATAGCTTAAGGGGGGGTGTTGGAGACATTTACCATCATACACACTCTTTTGGTCAAATTGGCCTAGTTAAACCACTATCCTAAGTATAATTGACATTAATTGACATCAGTGGAGCATTAATTGCCATCATCTAGTCACACCCATGCCTTCCTATAGTCAAGGAGGCTAACTGGAGCACTTCGGGGGTGATCTGAGTGATATTAATGCACCTAATTGCTAACTGGTGGTTACAATCAGTTCAACCAGTCAGTTAAGGTGCCTCCTCTCATTAAATATATTATTTAAGGATTATTTATTATTATTTAATGATTTGGAGTCAACAGGGCGCCTCCACCAACTTCTGATGGTTATTTCAGCTTCAGTTAACTTCATCGGGGTTCATTGAAGTCATGGAGCACTAGCACTTGATGGTTAGCTTGCTATGACATGTGTTTGATCTCCTTCAGTTGAGATTCAGTCATTTATTGCACTCCAACTTCAGTTAGGGTTTGGTGAGTCAATTAGGGTTTTGGTCAAGTGGTTAACTGAGTGTGATTGAATGGCTAAGATTCAGTTAAGCCAGACTCACTCACTGAATTCAAATTGTCTCCTTAGGTATTCAAATTCTTCATTGATTCAAGCTATTGCTTGACATTGTTATTGTAACTATTCATTGTTTATTGAATATACAGAGAGGAAACCATTCTGGTTCTGATTAACACCATTTCATGAGTATTTGTTGATTATTCTTTGATGAGATTGATTCTTTGTTCCTAGATCATGTGCAAGAATTAATAGTGACTGGCCTCAATTTAGTTAAGAAATAATCTTACTATTATTGTTAATCATTGCATATGAATTTGTTTCTGGATGTAAGCTTATTCCTTTAAATATTTAATTTTGGTCATTTTCTTATTCTTGCTACAATGTGGAAAATAAATTATATTAATGTGGTTTTTTCTGTAAATGTCTGTTTTTGGGAAAAGAAGGAAATAGAAGGATAAACTAATTTACCAAAAAAAAAAAACTTAGTGGAAATATGATATAAAGACTGCTCACTCCACATATTCACAACACAACATCTCATTTCACATGCAATGAAGATTATATAATACTGATGTATTGCAAAATAAAAAACTGTGACCATGGCATATAATTGCAACTTGTGCCCAAAATTTTAATTAAATGTAAAGACTAATCCCGAACTGCAAAAAATTTATAAACTATGTTCTGATCTAAGTATAAATATTCAATAAATCAACTATTTTCAATTGATACAACATCATTGAAATCACTAGTCACACGATATAAGCACTAGTTACTGTTGATGTATTTGTAACTTCAGAATGTATTCACTTGTACATTTCATATATGGTATTTCATTGGTCCTCAACGTTCCTATCAGGAGATTCATTAATATAATCAAGTCATGTAAAGTCATAGCGATTAACCCTCCTTTGTAAGTCGGGGGTAAAGAACCCACAGTTGTGGGGCACTAGGGTTATTAGACTCTCCTAGAGAAGTCAACCCTGGTAAGTTATTGTCAAGTTGAAAAATAGTATAAATAGAGAGTGAGCCTCTCTATTTGTCATACACACTCACCCAGCTATAGCGCATAGGTGAGAGAGAAGAAGCTTGCTCAAGTGAGAGAGAGAACAGCTGTTGGAGATCATCTTTTTGTCTTTGGGTTTTACTGCTTCCATTGGTTCTCATTCTATCTTGGAGGAAGTTACGGGGTTTTCTCCTTTATGGTTTCCCTGAGGAAAATTCTTTGTGTCTCTTGTCTCTTGTGATTATTGCTGTGCATGTTATTCTCTTAGATAAGATCCTAGATCATATTGCTTAAATGATAAAAATATAACATGGTATTAGAGCTAACCTAAGAAGAAGACACTGTGCAGCTACAGAAACTAGGGATTTGTACTTTTTGGGTCTCTCTCCATAGATCATCAGCAAAAGGAGGCTAGGCTAACTCTCCATTGAAGGGCACATCTTTCTGTCGAAGCAGAATTTGATTCTGGGGATTTTCAGTTTTTGACCTACCACTGTAGTGGCAATTAGGGATTTTCACAGAAGTGGAATTTTTGAGTGAGCCCAGCATAGGATTTATCTCCTCCTCAAAATCAAAATTTAGAGACCAAGGTTGAAATTTTTGGTTAGGTAAAACTCCTGGAAAGTCAAACCCTAATTTGACCTCGGGCCTAAAAAACCCTAAAATACTAAAACTGGTAGTTTTGGTACATTCGCTATATCTCGAGAGTGAAGAAGGATCAGGAGCCAAAATTCTCATAGGCCAACGATAAAATCCTTATGTACCCTATGTAAAAATTGTAGACTTAGAGTCACTATATTATGGGAGATGTGATTCCTACAAATCAGGGTTCCAACCTCTTCCAGGATTTATCCCTAAACATGACACCTAGGGAGAATTGCTATATCTCGGGCTATGAAGGTCCAAATGAAATTTAGCAAGATGTTTCAGATAGGGCACATAATTTAATTTATGTGGTAAATGTTTCCAACTCTGATGATGAAACAGTGACACGTGGAAGTATGTACAAGTTCGCTATGCTGAATAGTCCTGAATTAAGTCACCGTGGTAAAAATATCATAAGTCCCAATTGGTGAAACCAATTATGCTAAAACCTATGGTGGGGGAAATAAGACAGGAAATTATACCACAGTACCAAATTTTAGATAGAGAGGGGTAGTACTTTCAAAGATACCACAGAAACAATATAAGGAATTTCTGCAGAGGAAATTGGAAAACTAGGGCTTCTTGTTTCGGGAGCTTCCCTCCACTGTTTTCAGAAAAGGAGTACATTGGACAGCTCTTCTTGAAGAGGTCCATATTTATATCCAATCAGATCTAAAATATTCCAAGTTTTTAAAATTAGGTTTTCTCTGACAAACCCTAGATCATCCAGCTTTGAAACCAGGACGGACACTTCAAATTGGTAAGATCTAATCTTTTGCTATTTACAGTTGAGGTTCTCATTTCAAGATGACTAATTAGACCATCTTGATGACAAGCTTGGTGAAGCTAGAAACTTCTAAGCATGGAAGTATAGGATTTCACTGGTTCTTGAAGAAAATGAATTGGACACCTACATAAGTGGAGAGGTTCCAGTTCTAGAGGGAGATGAGGCTAAATCCTTACACAAGAAGAACTTGGTAAAGGCCAAGAAGATCATTGCTAATTCAGTAAAGGATCACCTTATACCACAAGTGTCTTCCCTAAAGACACCTAAAGAGATGTTTGATTCCTTGACCAAGCTATTTGAACAGAAGAACATAAATTAGAAGATGACTTTGAGAAACCAGTTGAAGAATGTAAATATCCAAAATGAAGAGACCATATAGTCATAATTTACAAGGGTCTTTCAAATCAAAGAACAACTTGAAGCAGTGGATGAAGGAGTAGAGAATGCAGAAGTTGTGATAACCACCTTGAATGGCCTCCCAGGATCATGGGATTCATTCATTTGAGGAATGTGTGCTAGAAGGAAGTGATTACTTTCAGTAGACTCTGGGAAGAGCACACACAAGATGAAGCTCGACCCATAATAAGAGAAGAGAAGATGGGAGCAACTGAAGATCAAGCGCTCACGATTCAAAGAAAATCCCTCAAGTGATGAGGAATATGAATAACTCAATTCTTTAAGAACCTCTTATCCATGTGAAGCAATTGGATAAGAAATGATGCTGTTATGAATGAATAAGATGACGAAGCTGAAAGAAGGATCTACCCATGAAACAAATAAAGATAAGTATTAAATTGTCATTTCATGATATTGTTTCGCTATGCATTTGTTTATATTCAGTTGATGTACTACTAATGATGATAGAATGTTTGCATTAATGACAATATACTACTAATATGCATGTGATGGGTAAGTATCTCATGGTGCTATACAACTCTCCATTGCTACTTATCTAGAATGAAACCTCTTTGCTGACATATTGGATTAGTGCACAATCTCAATGATGTCTTGGTAGAGATGGAAGGCATCTAGAAAGTTTCCGTGAGATATGGATGGATTTTGTATTGGCTAAAATAGTTGCATGATTATATATTTATGCATAATAATTTTCCATTATGAATATGCCTTATGAAATGTTTCTAACCATACAACTAGTGCATTTGACTTGTAGGAAGGATCGCGTACAATTGCCTACAAGAAAAGAAAGATGAGACTTGTTCTGAAGAACAAGTGATGACAGTTCAAGAAATTATCCAAAATGAAGAATAGTATGATGAGAATTCAAGAGGCCTCAGAGACACTCTAGTTATGTGACACTGTTGAGCGACATCATTGATGCAGAGCCTTCCATCTATGAAGAAGTAGCCAAGAAGAAAGGGAAGGAGAATACCAGTTCAAGAAGAATGATGTCTAGGATGCAGAATTGAGACCTGAAGGGAAGTCTGTAATGTCTTCCATATGGATCTACATGATCCAACATGCAGTATATGGAAACATTGTGGGATATAGGGAAAGATTCGTAGCACGAGGCTTCTCACAGAAAGAAGGCATAGACTATGAAGAGAGATTTGTAGCCACTGGAAGTAAAGACACATGACAAGCAGATTCATGTGTGCAAATTAAAGAAGGTCTTGTATGAGCTTAGAAGACACCCATGGGATAACACATACATGAGGAGCTTGAAGATCACCTAGAGTGATGAGGATCTTAACCTTTGCTACAAGGTTGAAGATGAAAGCTTATAGAGGATGACAAGCTCACAGATGGGTGTGAGAAGAAGGTTTTCAAGATAGAGGATCTTGGTATCTAGTGACCCTAGATGGATACATAGAATAAGAGTAGCAGAGGAAGATACTTGTCACTCTAGTACAGGATACATAGAGTGCAAAAGGAAGAGGGAGAAAGATGCTCCGTTTCAGAGGGAGTGATTGCAAAATATCATGAGGTTCGACATGGTACGACAGGATGGACAACTCACTGATGGCTCTAGGATTTACTAAGAGTAAGGTAGATTCCAACATTTTCTTCAAGGTTGAAGGTGGAAGACCAATGATGCTCTTGTTATATGTCGATGAATTGTTCTTGATAGAGAAAGTGGAACTCATTAAAGTTGCAAGAAGGAGACTTGATG
The DNA here is from genome assembly GCA_001517045.1 of Pseudotsuga menziesii. Lineage (NCBI taxonomy): Eukaryota > Viridiplantae > Streptophyta > Pinopsida > Pinales > Pinaceae > Pseudotsuga > Pseudotsuga menziesii. The sequence goes on from LPNX011057163.1 coordinate 229,855, forward strand.
CTGAGTTCAAGATGAAGGACTTGGGTATGGAGCATTACTTTCTAGACATGGAGGTGTGGCACAATGTGAATGGAATCTCCATTGGACAAGGGAAGTATGCAGTAGAGATCTTGAAGAGGTTCAGGATGATGGACTGCAAGGCCATGACCACACCTATGGCATCGAACCTGAAGCTATTGAGTGATGCTTCATCAGAGTCAGTTGATGCTACGATGTATGATCATATAATTGGGTCATTGATGTACTTGATGAATAAGAGACAATATATTTGCTTTGTTGTGAACACATTGATCTAGTTCTTGACGAATCCGAGACATGTTCACCTGATTTCTACAAAGCATATTCTGAGGTACCTGAAGGGTACAGTTGACTATGGGATCAAGAATGAAGCGAATCAGAAGACTAACCTACATGGTTATGTGGATTCAGATTGGGCAGGCGGTGCCATTTATAGGAAGAACACTTTGAGGTGTTGCTTCAGTATGGGATCATGTGTGATCTCATGGTTTAGCAGAAAGAAATCCCATGTGGCACTAAGTACAACCGAAGCAGAGTATGTCGCAACTTGTTCAACTAGTTGTAAGGCAGTGTGGCTAAGGAATCTACTATCAAATTTCTTGGATGCTACTTGTATATATTGCGACAACCAGAGTTGTGTGAAGTTGTCAGAGAACCCAATGTTCCATGACATGTCAAAGAATATCGAGATCAAATATCACTATATTAGGGATATGGTGCAGAGGAGCAGTGAAGCTCCAGTATGTTGCGACGGATTAGCAGATTGCCGATGTGTTGACCAAGCCATTATGAAGAGTGAATTTTGAGTAATTTAGGGAGAAGCTGGGTGTTCTCTAGATCGAGGTTCCTTCCAAGAGGAAGTGATGAGTCTGTGAGCCTTTCTAACATGGTGGTAGGCAGGGCCTCCCATGGTCAGATCTAAGTGTAGAGCCATTCTAACATGGTGATAGGATTGGTTCCTTCCATGGTCAGATGTAAGTGCAGAGCCCTTCTGACATGGTGATAGGATTGGTTCCTTCCATGGTCAAATGTAAGTGTAGGTCCTTTCCTCGGATGGTAGATACCATTCCAGAGGATGTAAGTGTTGAGCCTTTCTAACTGAGTTAGATATAAGTGCTGGGCCTTTCTGACTGGGTCAGACGTAAGTACTGGGCCTTTCCTCGGATGGTAGATATGATGCCGGAGGATGTAAGTTCTGGGCCTTTCCTCGGATGGTAGATATCATGCCAGAGGATGTAAGTGCTAGGAATTTCCTCGGATGGTAGATGGTGTGTCCTACCATGCCAGAGGATGTAAGTGTTGGGCCTTTCAGACTGGGTCAGATGTAAGTGTTGGGCCTTTCTGAATGGATCAGATGTAAGTGCTGGTCCTTTCCTTAGATGGTAGATACCATGCTGGAGGATGTAAGTGCTGGGCCTGTCTCACATGGTGATAGGCTGGGCCTCCCATGTTCAGATGTGAGTGTTGGGCATGCCTTTCTGACATGGATGCTGGATGTGTTCCTCCCATGGTCAGATGTAAGTGCTAGGTGGGCCTTTCTGACATGGATGCTGGATGTGTTCCTCCCATGGTCAGATATAAGTGCTGAAGAATATGAAGACCTACATGGAGGCTAGGCCTACAACCAGCATGAAAAATGGTTGGCTCTGTAGAACTTCCTGTGATGAGTAGAATTGAGAGATAACACCATTTGATTGAGATAGCGAAATAAGTAATGATGATGATCCAACTTTGATGATGATCCAGTGATGATCCAACTTTGATGATAATCCAATGATGATCCAGCTTTGATAATGATCTAGTGATGATCCAACTTTGATGATGATCTAGTGATGATCCAACTTTGATGATGATCCATAAAAGAAAACTTGTCCTGATGAATTGTGTTAAGAGAATACCTTCCTAGTTAAGAGGGAGTGTTGATGTATTTGTAACTTTGGAATGTATTCACTTGTATATTTCATATATTGTATTTCATTGGTCCTTGATGTTCCTATCGAGAGATTCATTAATGTAATAAAGTAATGTAAAGTCATAGAGATTAAACCTCCTTTGTAATTCTGGGGTAAAGTACCCACAGCTGTGGGGCACTAGGGTTATTAGACTCTCCTAGAGAAGTCGGCCTTGGTAAGTTATTGTCAAGTCGGAAACTAGTATAAATAGAGAGTGAGCCTCTATTTGTCACACACACTCACCCAGCTATAATGCATAGGTGAGAGAGAAGAAGCTCGCTCAGGTGAGAGAGAGAACAACTGTTGGAGATCATATTTTTGTCTTTGGGTTTTACTTCTACCATTGGTGCTCATTCTATCTATGAGGAATTTGCAGGGTTTTCTCCTTTAGGGTTTCCCCAAGGAAAATTCTTTGTGTCTCTTGTCTCTTGTGATTATTGTTATGCATGTTATTCTCTCAGATAAGATCATAGATCATATTGCTTAAATGATAAAAATCTAACAGTTACATAGTTCAATGTCATCCTTATGCCAAGGAATGAATCTCTGTTAGGATTATAATCCTCCCTTGTCCAATTTGGTCAATCATGTCTAAATTAGGAGTCTTTTCAGTCTATATTTAGTCACTAGCATCATTAGGTCCACATGGACTAATTGGGCCACATGTACCAGTTACTAGAGTGTGGGGAACACTATTTGAGGCTAAATGCCACTGACTGCACTTGCATGCATTAGTTTAGGAGCCTCCTATACCAATCCCTACAATTTAGGAGCCACTGGGAGTGCTGGAACCAACCTCCTTCAGTTGAGTTAAGTTAGTGACTAGTTAATCCTAGTTAGGAGTTAGTTACATTTAGTTAGTGCCAGTCATTGATTGATTGCATGTGGGAAGGTGCAATTCCTCACCTACCAAATTTAGTTAGGCTATTTAATTGATTCTAAATGACTGATGCACTTATTGAGGCAACTGAGGCTGACTAGTTGATCTCCGATAACGATTTAGACATGTCCAGTTATCCATGCAATTAGGCAGAGTCAATAAATTCTAATTCCTCTCTCATGCATTTGAATTGAATGGTTATTAATACCAGTGTACTACATTGTAATTAATTATCCAATTACTTTTTGATTAATGAAAGCATTCATAGCTGCAAGCCATTTTTTGCACTATTTCATTCTTCAATTATTGAGTAAAATTATCTGATCTATTCTGTGAGTTGTGTGTTGATCCATATATCTATGTGCTCAATTTTATGTGGTATTAGAGCCTCAGCAGGACAACACACTTCTCCTTTCTACAGATCTCATGCCGGATCAATTTTTTTTTGAGCAAAATTGCTCCTCCCAGCTGTGCACTTGAAGCGACAAGTTTACCACATAAATCCTAAGCAAAGGAATTGTTGATAAATATTTCTTGATTAACTAAGTTGGGTGTGATTAAAACTTGAAAATTGCAGGCTATCTGACCTTATAATGCCCCTTTTGTGTTTTTGCAGGTACAACTTCGAATGGATTCATTAGTTCCTCTTCTCACCCCATTCACAAGCTATTCAGAATGGAAGTTGAAGATGATTGCATATCTCAAGAGACAATATCTCTATGAGATGTCTATTGGACTTGGTAAAGAGTATTATGATAATAATAATTACTGACTAAATGATGGTGATGCATCCTTTGGAGCAATAGGCTTGTCCCTTTCTCCTAGCTTGCACTACCTCACTAAATCTGTTGAATACCTAAAGGATCTTTGGAAAAAATTGGACAGAAAATTTGGCAAGCATATTGAGGATAATAATAGCACTTTGGAGAGCACACCCAGAACCACAAGATTTCTTGATCCAAAATTCTTGGCCTCTACTCTCTCTGTTGAATTTGTTCAAGATGAAGAAGTAGCAGAATCTTCTACACAGTTAATTCGAATTGAAGAAAGTCTCCTTGCAGTGACTCCTTCTCCCGATGCTCCGAAATTTTGTGAGATCTATGATATCTCATATTGTCATATGGATGATAAAAAATAATAAATTCAAATCTCTGATATTGAAGAAAAACACCGCTGCACTTCTATGCAAACATTTTCCAGTGATTCTCCATTAAATTCTGTGCAAAATTTGCCAGTGATTGCTTCCGAAAGTGAAGAAGAATTTGATTTATCTCCCTCTAATGTTGCTGATGGTGTGTAGATAAGTAATACCTTGGATATTTTGGAAAAAATATCATATTTTAGGAGTGATCTATTCTCTCTCCTTGATCTAGATCTTCTAGCAAATTCCTACAGGAGTGCATGCACCAATATTCAGAATTTTGAAAAAGGAGAAAACTGTGCATATACCTTCTTGGTGGACCATAATTTTGAATATGATATGAACTTATTTGGATCTGATATGATATTAATTGGTTCAATATTTCAAGTTCATGAGCTTTCAGTACTGCTTGTAGCTGTTCTCATCAATTTTGGTGTGAAGAAACAAGTACCGCAAGTCTCCTTCAAAATTGTTGTTGGGGATTTGATTTCATTCCACACTTTTGGATATGATATGAAATTATTTGGATATGATATGATATTATTTGAATATTATATGATATTATTTGGTTCAAATTTTATATTCCAAGAGATTTCAGTCATGCTTTTAGCTGCTCTCACCAATCTCGGTGTGAAAAATCAAGTACCGCAAGTCTTCTTCAAATTTGCTGCTAGGGATTTGGTGTTAGTTTCTTCTTATGAGGTTGCTGATATTTTATTTTGTGAATCATTAGTTATTTATGAAGCTATATCAGATTATGGAGCTCAATAATTCACTCTCCATAGTCCCAGGGCTTCTCTACCTTTGGTCACATGTTCATCTCCTCACAGAACTAGTAAAGAGGAAGACATTCTGCATCCTCCTGGACACTTGCTCCTAACACTTGGGGATGATTTTACCACTCATGGTTTAATGTTCAAGGGTGAAACATATCAGTTTCTTGAGTTTTATTCACATGGTTTGAATCATCAAGCACCTTTTCTCTCTTATCAGTTGATTTCAGTTGCTCTACATGGGTCCAGTTTTCATCCAACAATTGTCTATATTTCTGATTTAGTTGAGAATATTATTCTTCTTCCAAAGAAGAATATTCCTCTAAAAATAATGATGGAGAATTTCACATGCCAGGCCCCAGGATACCTGTGCACAAAAGAACCAGATTGATCCTGATTCTACTTACTTAGTTTGAGGAGTGCTTTTTTCCCATGTGGTTTTTTCTCGGTTCCTTGTATTAAGCAATTACTTTAGTTTAGCTGTAATGGGTGACCTATGGTCTTAGTTACCGTGTCAAGTTAGTATTCAGGGGGGGTGTTAGGATTATAATCCTCCCTTGTCCAATTTGTTCAATCATGTCTAAATTAGGAGTCTTTTTAGTCTATATTTAGTCACTAGCATCATTGGGTCCACATGGCCTAATTGGGAAACATGTACCAGTTACTAGAGTGTGGAGAACACTAGTTGAGGCTAAATTCCACTGACTGCACTTGCATACATCAGTTTAGGATCATCCTATACCAATCCCTACAATTTAGGAGCCACTGGGAGTGCCAGAACCAACCTCCTTCAGTTGAGTTCAGTTAGTGACTAGTTAATCCTAGTTAGGAGTCAGTTACATTTAGTTACATCCAGTTAATCCTAGACATTGATTGATTGCATGTGGGAAGGCACAATTCCTCACCTACCACATTTAGTTAGGCTAGTTAACTGATTCTAAATGACTGGTGCACTGATTGAGGCAACTGGGGATAACTAGTTGAGCTTCGATAATGATTTAGACATGTCCAGTTATCCATGTAGTTGGGTAGAGTCAATCAATTCGAATTCCTCTCTCATGCTTTTGAATTGAATGGTTATTAATACTAGTGTATTACATTGTAATTAATTATCCAATTACTTTTTTATTAATGAAAGCATTCACAACTACAAGTCATTTTTTGCACTGTTTCATTCTTCAATTACTGAGTAAAATTGTCTGATCTATTCTCTGAGTTGTGTGTTGATCCATGGATCTATGTGCTCAATTTTATAATCTCAACAAAGCATATGATAGATTACATAATGCGCTATTGGGATGTGGTTGAGCTATATTTTCAGATAGAGGATCTAAAATTTCTTTCAAATTCACAATATAATAGCCTTTTCCAACAGGGACATAGTGTACCATTGCATTTGGGTCAGTCTTATGTATTGTTTCCCTTGCAACTTTAACCCTTGAGTTTAATGAGCATCCCCAATTGGGAAGTTGGTCTCAACTCATTAGCATTATCTTGAACCTGCAAATAAATGAGACAAAGTAAGATGCATGGAAATAATAATTTAAACATTGATGATCCTAGATTAAATAATTACAATCTTACCTGAATTGGTGTTTTCATTTTGTCAATTTGCAGTTTCGATGGAACCATTGGTGTTTTCTGTACCAAATTTTCATCATATTTTGATGCACGAATCTGCACCCAACATACAATCATTTCTAATATATTGATAAAATAAAATAAAATTGAACTAAATTACGAAATTTTCCAATACTTACTAGGGATGATGGAGTATGCATTGAAGTTAATTTCTTTTGTATTGGTCTGTTCATAGGGGTTGTTATGTCCCTTGTATTACTCTGTAAAGGAAACAAAATGTAATTATATATATATATATATTCAAAATATGGAAAAAATTATTTAAAATAATAATTAAAAAACTAACCTCCACCACATGCGTGATTTCAGCATGCACATTTTGTACTGTAGGACACAGTTTATTTGAGCAATCGGATATTATCCTTCAGATCATTACTGTGAAAATATGTATACTTAGAAAAGAGTAAAGAATTGGAAACTAACACTTTCTTTGTTGACTACATGTTCTCTCTCCATATCTTCTACTCTTTTTAGTAGTTCAGTTATTGTTGTTTTCAAAGATGAGATTTCCTCTGTTTTTTCTTTCACGGTAGCTTGGCTTATAGCTAGCAACTCCTTGTATGTATTTTTTCCTAAAAATTTAGTTGGTGTAATTCCTAATACAAATCCATGACATCGTCCTCTTGCATCAACCCCTAGTACCTTGACAAGGGCATCATCCCTACTTGCAAAGTCTTGAGATGCAACTTCTACTTGTGCTTGTTCAATTTTTTGCTAACATTGACATACAATTAAATCATATCATAGAAGAAAACATTTCCAACATGTAAAATGAAATTTTAATCAACATCTAAATTAAAAGGTTGAGAACATACGATTTCTTATCCTATAGTTGGTGTGATTAGAGTGCCATCCTTCTTTTGATGGCACTTCTTCCATAAGTATTCCCTAGTAATGCTTGTAGTTCTATCATCAGAGGCTATAGATTTTTTCTAGTTGCAACAAGTAAAATAGTATGGTTAAGTTGTGACATTACAATGAAACTAAAATATTCTAATATTTATCATATCAGATAAAATATCATCACAATTGTATACCATATCATCTTCGAACCATTGATAACGTCGATGTCCAGAGGTATGCAAGTCCCTCTCCATTTCTCTATTTTCCTTGTTTTTTTTCCTTATTTCCTAGAAATCAATTGAAAATAACATATATAAGTCAACATTACAAACCAATATACATTCTAAAAAACTTTATAATATAATATGTGAACTTTTTGCTTACTAGGAAATCAGTGGTGGCTTGTGATAGGACAAATTTTCTCCACACTGTCTCACTTATCCTAATTGGAGGAACATTTTTTAATCTTTCCTCTATTGAATCATAAGGGTCACACTATTTTTTGGTCAACTGATATCTATGACTGTTTGCCTTATGGATAATGGATTTCATACAACATTCTTTAAGGACCGAAGGGATTGTGAATTTTTCCTGCAACATACAAGAATTGCATTTTAGATGCCATACATGGTTTGAAAATAAACTTTGAAATCATACAAAAATAGAAATGTTAAAAACAAATAAACATAATTTCTAATACTCACATTAATAATGTTCCACAAGTCCTCCTCTAATTGATCTGAAACCTTCCTCCAATCAGAATAATTGATTGGAACCATTTCCCTTGCGAGCACACCTATTAATGAAGATAAATTCACGGAGTTTGGACCAATTGGTTGGCTCCTTTCATAGATGTGAATTTTGATATTTTCCTCCAAGTTATTGATTTCCACACATTTAGTTGCTCCTCTACCTTTCTGCTTGACTTTCTTTTTCGATGCTTGTGTAGAGGGATCTTCACCTTGTATACTAATATCTTGTTGGCATTGTTCTTTGTGAACATTTTCTATAAAATAAGGGAACGTAAAGGTGTTATGGATTTCTAAGTCATAAAATTTTATTTATGAAGAACTACACAATTATACATTAATGACCTTACATTTTTCTTCATGTTTCTCCACCTCCTTTTGTGTCGAGGGATCTTTTCCTTCTAAACTGTTATCCATATGGCATGGTTGTTCGTGAACATATTCTATAAAAGAAGGGAAAATAAAGGTGTTATGGATTTCTTAATCATAAGATTTATAGTTATAAGGAACTAGAAAAATATGAATTAATGGGCTTACCTTGTTCATGTTTCTCCTCCTCCTGAAAAGAGGAAAATGTATCTTTGTCATTTGCTTCTTTGTTAGGACTAGTAGAGTCATTCAAAGGAAAAGAAGGTGTACTAATCTTCTTTGCTATTGTTTGTATTTTCCTCTTCTTTGTAGCTATAGCCAAGAATGTTATTAAACATATGCCTAACATCATCATACAAAAAAAAAGAATTATATAACTACATAAGGAAATACATTTTTCTATTTCTAAATATTTACCTTCTAAGATGCATGTCCCTTTCTTTCCCATTTGATCATTTTGACGCGTTCTTTTTGAAATTTTCATAATTATATTTTTTTGATTTCTTGTCATAACCTGCTTTGCCTTTAAAAAAAAATGATTACAGTATTGATTAGCCATATCCTATTAGATTTTTATTAAAGTACAAAGTAATATGTTCTAACAATTTAAATTAATTAAAAGTAGTATTCCCATTTGTTGTGATGGTTTTTTTTGTTGTTGCAAAGAACTCACATATGTAACCTCTTGGGTGGATCAGCGACAATTTTATTAATATAAAACCTACTCATTTCTGTTTAAAAAAAACAATTTAAGTTAAATAAAAATAATGATGTACTTCAATCACAAACAATCACTTACCTCCATGTATCCACTTGTACAAAGCCTGCATAATTAACCAAAAAAATAAAGTCTATCATCACTCAATTCTTAACTGAAAGTTGTTTAAATGATTAAATTATCTAACAGGTTTCAAAAGTAAAAGGGAATACTATTTGTAAGGACTATCTGCTAAAACGAATAGATGTCATAACTTGAGAGAGAGAGAGGGTCAAAGTGTTGGAGGTTTATGTTAGACATGTACAGTAGCCAACAAGATATATCAGTCTCCAAGAGTGAAGACCCCTCAGCCTTAGAGGTTGCAAGTAGGACAAGGTTTACATAGGAAGCCCCAAATATGAACACGGTAATGGTCTTGCAGCAGTGGGAAAGTGCATTCCAACTCTAGTGCTCACAAAACAATCACAACCCAGCTAAATGAATGTCAAACAGTCCATGACTCAGCCGTAGAGTAAACCATTTTTTATAGAATTTTTAAAATTTTGTAGCATAGGAACCACTATTTTGATTTCTGTCAATCCACGGTCAGCCCTAGAGGAAGAGCCACCACAATCCATGGTTACCCCTAGAGGAAACCAAAATTTGTATAGAATTTTTAAAATTCTGTAGCATAGGAACCACTATTTTGATTTGTGTCAATAAAGAAACCACATAATGCGTATTACACTTACTAAGCATATGATAAAATTTTGTACAAAATGCAGCACATAATGCGTTTACACTTAAAATTTTGTAGTAGAGGAACCACTATTTTGATTTCTGTCAATAAAGAAACCACATAATGTTTTTCAGTGTTTGTTGTTTTTAGGTTTTATGTTGTTTTCACGAAAGCATTGATAAATTACCTGCAATAACACAAAATGCAGAACAAGAATGCATTGAAACTTAAATTACAACTCACGCAGTTCACCTCAATATATCCCAACATCTTAGCTTTAGCTTTTGTGGTGATGAATACCAGAATCAAAGTAAGTAAACACTGGTCTGTGCAAAAAGAAAACGCTACCCTTTCCCAACAAAACTATTCGCGGGGGATAAAATGTGAAAAGTTATGTTAGGGGTCCCATTTTTTTTAAAATTTTGTTTTGTTTGTTTTTTTGGTAAATTTAATTTCCTTTATTTTTTGGTATATATAGAAAAAACACCCGAGTTTTCTCCTAATATTTTCAATGAAATGGGGAACGACCCTCGTACTGGGAGTCATGTAGGTGGGAACCAAACAAATGCATTGAAAGGGAATGAAATATTATCCTATTATGGTGGATGACATGAAGTTAAATAATGTAATAAGCATGGATTCTAAGGCATTGAATGTGAGGTTTAGTTTTAGAAAGATGGGGACAATGAGTTTGTTTCAATAGATTCAAGTGCACTAGTAATCAATTTTATCTTACCACATAAGGGATTTCATTTTCATTTGAGGTTAGATGTTGATGTTACATCCAAACATATTATTATTTCTAGTAGGTATTTACTGCATTTATACCTATGGATATTATAATAATTATGAGAAGAGATATACGGTATTACATTTAATCTATATGCTCTCCATTAAGTTTGACAATACATTAATACATTGGTTAAGGACCTACCTGGAGAAAACCTACAAGAAACTATATACTCCTTTTAAATATTAAGAATTTTTATCATTACCTCTTCCATCCATATGCAATTCTTATAAAGATAAAAGGAATTTGAACCATTAACATATGTTTTTTAGACCAGTATTATACCATTGAAACTATTATCCTAATGAAAATCCGATAACTTGCTTGATGGACCATATGAATATGTTGTGACCCCCATCTCCTTATAAGTATAATTTTTAACATACAATGTCAACCCTCCATCTCTTTATAATTATCAAAAAAATTATAGGTATATACCTAGTATTGTAGGTGTCAACACCTGTTATATGAATTAGTGAACCATGACAATCTTGTAGCTAGATCAGATAAAAAGATGGCTATATAGATCCAAATTTTCATCTAATATATCCGTAAGTATTCCCTTAACCATCATCTCTAACTGAAAATTATAGGCACCAGATGAAGTAACATATACTACCTTGAATAGTGGACATTGCAAAGGAGGCAAGTTGTCATTTATCTTGCACTAGTGTAGCATATGAAGGAAAATGGTTGTGATCAACCATATATTCATACTTACATTAATAATCCTTTGATGAATGTATTTCACAAGGAAAATGACTTGATACAAATAAGGAGGTTGAGAGGGTATACCATGAAATCAACCATGTATATTAGCCTATTGTGGTGGATGACATGAAGTTAAATAATGTAATAACCATGGCTTATAATGCATTGATTGTGACTCAAATAATTGTACTAAATTGATATGATGCATGCATTGATATGACTCAAATAATTGTACTAAATTGACATATCAATTAGGTAATGAGGGATATTAGAATAATTATCAGTAGAAATATACAGTTTTACATATAATCTATACGCTCTCCATAAGTTTGACAATTCATTAATACATTGGTTAAGGTCCTACCTGGAGAAAACATACAAGATAACCTATATAATCCTTTTAAATATTCAGAATTTTTATCATTATAACCTCTTCCAACCATATGCAATTCTTATAAAGATAAAAGGAATTTGAACCGACATTAATAACCTATGTATTTTCAGACCTGCATTATACCATTGAAACTATTCTCCTAATGATAATCTGATAACTTGTTTGATGGACCATATGAATATGATGTGACCCCCATCACATCCTTATAAGTATAATTTTTAACCTACAATGTCAACCCTCAATCTCTTTATATTGTCAAACAAATTATAGGTATATTATACCTAGTAATGTAGGTTTTAATGAGGGAAAGGACACGTTTCTAATTCCTACAATACTTGTTATATGAATTAGTGAACCATGGAAATATTGTAGATAGATCAGATAAAAATATGGCTATATAGATCCAAAATTTCATCTAGTCTATCCTTAAGTATTCCCTTAACCATCATCCCTAACTGAAAATGATTGACACCAAATGAAGTAACATATACTACCTTGAAAAATGGACATTGGAAAAGAGGCAAAGTTGTCGTTTATCTTTCACTAGTGGAGCATATGAAGGAAAATGGTTGTGATCAACCAAAAATTCAGACTTACATTAATAATCATGTGATGAATGGATTTCACAATGAAAATGACTTGATACAAATAAGGCGGTTGAGAGGGTATACCATGAAATCGACCATGTATATTAGCCTATTGTGGTGGATGACATGAAGTTAAATAATGTAATAACCATGGCTTATAATGCATTGATTGTTATGTTTATTTGTAGAAGGATGGGGGAAGTTAGTTTGTTTCAATGTATTCAAGTGCACTAGTAATCAATTTTAGCTTACCACATAAGGGATGTCATTAATTATTTCATCTGAGGTTAGATGTTGAGCTTACAATATCCAAACATAGAATTATTTCTAGTCGGTATCTACTACATGCATTTATATGTAGGTGGATTTACCAGTTACTGGATCAAATTACTAATATATCATTCAAGCTCCCATGTTAATAAGTAAGGATACCATAAGGATCAAATAATTGTACTAATTAATTAGTATATTTCCATAGACTCTCTTATGGTTCTACAGAAGATATATATTTTCTCTTTGATATTTTATTTGTAACTACTGGCATTATGATATGACTCATTATTTTTTCTTGCCTTACAAAGAGATCTATCATATGCATTATTCCCTTAAAAAAATTTTCTAGTCTTTTTCTTGGTTGGATTTATGATCTCTCTTCTTATGGAGATCATATGAGCTAAAATTTATATGGTGGTATGCCTTACAAATATACTTTCGTAATTGACATATCAATTAGGTAAGGAGGGATATTAGAATAATTATGAGAATAAATATATGATGTTTCATTTAATATATATGCTCTCCATAAGTTAGACAATTTATTAATACATTGGTTAAAGTCCTTACCTGGAGAAAACCTACAATATAACCTATATAATCCTTTTAAATATTTAGAATTTGTATCATTATAATCTCTAATTCCAACCATATGCAATTCTTATAAAGATAAAAGGAATTTGAACCATCATTAATAACCTATGTATTTCAGACATGCATTATACCATTGAAACTATTCTCCTAATGATAATGATAACTTGTTTGATGGACCATATGAATATGATGTGATCCCCATCACCTTATAAGTATAATTTTTAACCTACAATGTCAACCCTCAATCTCTTTATATTTTATAACAAACAAATTATAGGTATATTATACCTAGTAATGTAGGTGTTAATGAGGGAAAGGACACCTTTCTAATTCCTACAACACTTGTTATATGAATTAGTGAACCATGACAATCTTGTAGCTAGATCAGATAAAAACATGGCTATATAGATCCAAAATTTCATCTAGAATATCCTTAAGTATCCTTAACCATCATCCCTAATTGAAAATGATTGACACCAAATGAAGTAACATAAGATACCTTGAATAATGGACATTGTAAAGGAGGCAAAGTTGTCGTTTATCTTGCACTAGTGGAGCATATGAAGGAAAATGGTTGTGATCAACCAGATATTCTTACTTACATTAATAATCCTTTGATTAATTAATGGATTTCACAAGGAAAATGACTGATACAAATAAGGAGGTTGAGAGGGTATACCATGAAATCGACCATGTGTATTAGCCTATTGTGGTGGATGACATGAAGTTAAATAATGTAATAACCATGGCTTATAATGCATTGATTGTGATGTTTATTTGTAGAAGGATGGGGGGAGTGAGTTTGTTTCAATGTATTCAAGTGCACTAGTAATCAATTTTATCTTACCACATAAGGGATGCCATTAATTTCATTTGAGGTTAGATTTTGAGGTTACAATATCCAAACATAGTATTATTTCTAGTTGGTATCTACTGGATGCATTCATACGCAGGTGGATTTACCACTTACTTGATCAAATTACTTATATATCATTTGACGTCCCATGTCAATAAGTAATGATACCATAAGGATAAAATAATTGTACTAAATTAGTCTATTTCCATAGACTAATATTCAAACAATTTTGTCTTGTTTTTTCTTGGTTGGATTTCAGATCTCTCTTCTTATGGAGATCATATGAGCTAAAATTTATATGGTGGGATGCCTTAAAAATCTAATTTCTTAATAGACATATCAATTAGGTAAAGATGGATATTAGAATAATTAGGAGAAGAGATATACGATGTTGCATTTAATCTATATGCTCTCCATAAGTTTGAAAATTCATTAATAAATTGGTTAAGGTCCTACTCGGAGAAAACCTAAAAGAAACTATATAATCCTTTTAAATATTAAGAACTTTTATATAACATATTCCATTAACTACATGCAATTCTTATAAAGATAAAAGGAATTTGAACCATTAACCTATGTATTTTAGACCAGTATTAATATCATTGAAACAATTCTCCTAATGATAATCTGATAACTTGCTTGTTGGACCATATGAATATGATGTGACCCCCATCTCCTTATATGTATAATTTTTAACCTACAATGTCAACCCTCCATCTCTTTATAATTATCAAACAAATTATAAGTATATTATACCTAGTATTGTAGGTGTTAATGATGGAAAGGACACCTTTCTAATTCCTACAACACTTGTTATATGAATTAGTGAAACATGACAATCTTGTAGCTAGATCAGAGAAAAAGATGGCTATATAGATCCAAAATTTCATCTAATCTATCCTTAAGTATTCCCTTAACCATCATCCCTAACTGAAAATGATTGTCTTATCCAAACATAGTATTATTTCAAGTCGATATCTACAGCATTACGTAGGTGGATTTACTGGTTACTTGATAAAATCACTTATATATCATTCAAGGTCCCATGTAAATAAGTAAGGATACCATACGGATAAAATAATTGTACTAAATAAGTCTATTTCCACAGACTCTCTTATGATTGTACACAAGATATTTTCTCTTTTATCTACTATTTTTAACTATTGGCATGATACGACTCACTATTGTTTCTTTCCTTACTAAGAGATCTATCATATGCATTCAAACATTTATTTCTTGTTTTTTTCTTAGTTGGATTTATAATCTCTATTCTTATGGAAATCATATGAGCTAAAATTTATATGGTGGTATGCCTTACAAATCTACTTTCTTAATTGAAATATCAATTAGCTAACCAAGGATATTATAATAATGAGAAGAGATATACGATGTTACATTTAATCATGTGATGCCAATTTATAGCCTCCACCTCATTTATGTATTTGCATTGTTCAATGAAAAATTTTAGTGGTGGAAGTGTAGTAGTTTTTACAGATGTTTGCATCGGAATTTCTATTTAATTAGGTCATTGGAGAGTCAACAATAGGTGGCATATGAAATTATTGAAGCAATTGATCTCTAATAATGTTAAGGCCATTGCAGTACTTCACCTTTGGATAATTTACTCACTCCCAAGTGATATTTCTTGAGATCTAAAGGAAATGAAGTTTCCCATACCTTCTAAGCCATTAAATGAGGTGATCGAAGCCATTTCTAACTCCTAAAAATACATTGATATGTTAAAATGGCGGTGAGAACTTTAACATCTTCATCTCCTATCATACTAACAACATATACTAGTTAGTATATAGGTTGGGATATCTCCACATTAGAAAGATATTTATATTTAACCCATAGAGCCTCCCTACGATGTAAGTTATAAATATCCTTGACAAGAAATAGAATCTATAGAATCTAGAAACGCTTATGCAATAATTAAAATAAGAATATAAGAAACTAGGACTCCCTAGCACCATCCCCATACCATATTCTATAATAAGGTTTATCCCAAGGGGGTCTTTCTATGAGTTTAATAAGTCACAATATTATATTATACCTAGGATTATAGGCTCATGTCATGGTTATACATACAAGAAATTTTCAGAACGAACTAGATATAAGATGCTATAGATTCATGCATATTCTCTTTTTCACCTTTTTTGTTTTTTTATGTTTTAAAAAAGAGGAGTAACAAAGGGGCTGATTTCATCGTGTGGAGGCCGTATTATTGATTTGTTGGCTGAGTTTGGATTGTGTGGGCCATGACATCGTCTGGAGAGGACACAATCTTGTTTGTGAGGATGATTTACTTTATGTTGGAGAAGACACAGTCTTGTTTGTGAGGAATATTTACAGTTCCACATCTACAGTGATCCACACAGTTAATTTGGGAAAATATAAAGGGTTGTTACAACCAAAAAGGGAGCTGCAATCCATATTGACACCCACAAGAATCTACTACAACTTTGTTGGGTAATCTCATTGTATTTTTCCTTCTTGTTATGATTGTGCATAATGCTTTTGGGTAGTGAAGAAGGGTGCTGCAACATAGTAACAAGAAGAAGACAATTTGGGTTGTTTTGAGGAGCTGGTAGGGTAGGGAAGACACTAAAGAAAAATTGAGACACCAAATCTCACTTCCATAAATCATTGTGCATGCCCAGGAAGCTACAAGTTAGAGTTAAAGTAATTTAAGATTTTCTTGTCCACCTTAGAACTGTTGTTATAGTAATTGTAAACTCAAAGTTATATGAATATGATATTTAGGGTTTATTTTCCTTATTATTTATGCAAAGCAATATCTATTGCATTTACTATTCACTGTTAGCGCTACGAAAATCAAGATTTGAATATTATAGTCAATTTACACATATGATGGCACTGATTTGTGTACAGACTTCAAAACCCTTGAGATTTCAAACAAAATCTCCATGTTAAACAACTTTCCACACTATCTAACTTTCTTTTGCAACGAAATGGTAGGTTTCTGCATGTTCCCTTCCGCAACAAAATTCTTTCCAGAAGGCAGGAATCAGAAGTCGGATTTAGACTTTCGACACTTCTGAAAAAAAGAGTTTCCGCACAATGCTTCTTCCCCATCATCGATCTCGTCATTGATCTATCAATTTGTGGCCAGCCTTAGTGTTCATACAACTTAGTTTTTCACAAAGCAAAATGGATTTCTGATCGTTCGATCAGTGTCCCCACCAAATCAACGGTGGATTTCAAAATTTATTAAGTGCATTCCATAGAATATCGCACACATGAAATTTTTTTCAAAGGTTTCTCCATGATCGATCCCCACTCTATGATCTTGTTTTATTTGGTCGACTGGTTCAACCCTTTATAAAGATTCATTGAATTGATCACTGACAGGATCAATTCTTCTCTGAAATTCGAAAAATATGGAAGTACAAAGCCACCAAGTTTATATACAGGGTTATATGGAGTGAATGCGGGATGAATTCATACTTCTACAGAACTATATGAAGACATGAAATCCATCAAAACCACACGCAGAGTCTCATCCTCTTTTCTTTATTCAATTCACCGAAAATTCAAATACACACAAAGAATTCTACTTGTTCACTCCTCGCTCACTCTTCTGTGCACCTCTAATTCCTCCATTCATTCTCTATGAGCTAATCAAAGTTTCTTTGAGCTATCCTCAAAACTCTATGACCTAGCCTAAGCTCTGTGAGCTAAACTAAGCTTCTGCGAGCCAACAAGCTTTGTAAGCTAACTAAGCTGCTAAGAAAATGACTCGAACTGATTTAAATACAAGAGGATTCTATTTCTAGATCTTATAATAAAGGAGTATAGTCCTTATTGATCTCTTCTAACCCTATGACTCACAACTAACTCAATCCTAACTATTACATGTGGAAAAGGATCTAGATTCCTTATCCATTTTATTCAGCTTTTACAAAATAAAGCAAATTACAAATGTACGAGACCCTAGGTCTCTTAAGAGTTCCATTGACCTTGTGAAGTCATGAATGACTTCACCCTCTTGATCCTATGCTCCTGCATCAACATATCACCAGTACATTGAATAAAAAAACCAACTAATACTATTTGGCACAACTCAGTGGTATTTTTGACAAGTGTTTTTATGAAATCCCTTAAACAAATTACATAAACAAATAAGCAAAAAGAAAAGCAGGATCTAATGGGGGTCATTACAGTTTACTATTCAAAGCATATCCCCCTTGTATAAAAATGGAACCCTATTGCTTCCTTTAGATAAAGCTTGTTCATTAGCCACTGTCTCATCATGTTGAGTGGAGATGAGAATTGTGTGAATGCGTAGAGGAACCATGCACCACTCTCATTTTTGTACTCAATGGTTACTTCTCTTTTTCCATCAGGCCTCAAGTAGGAGTAGGTTCCATTCTTTCTGAACTCTGTGAGCTTTGCTCACATCTTGGTAGCCATCACATGTGTGAGAGGCAACAACTCAGGGGTTTCATTAGTTGCATAACTAGTCCAATAAAGGGTAGCGATCCATATACTAGACCTCACACATATTGCCATCCATACTAACAGATCACAACCTAGTCAAGCAGTACACAATTATGCTGCCAACAAATTTACACACCCTCATGACACCCTTAGTAACCCAGAGTAGATCATGGTACCTTTATACATAGGCTTGGGACCCTTAATAGTCCTCAAAGCACTTTCAGCCAGTCACGATAGTCCTAGCAGTCTTAAGACATGTCACAACAGCCCTTAGTAGGCTCAAGACAAGTCATGGTTTTCTCTAGAAAGCATTAGTAGAATTTACACATGAAAATGACGCAAACAGGAAACACAAACTGAATATGAACACTGTGATGAATCTCAATTACTCAAAAAAACAATTTTCATTAACACTTCCAAGAAATATTATAGAGCTACAATCCAAGCATAGAGTCTTCAAAAATCAAAGTCGAACCCTTCCTCCTTCGTAGAGGTTACATTTATAGTGAAATTTACCCCTGAGACGTATCTCAAAATAGGGCATCAAAATTAGTTACATTGTAGGATTCAAACCCAAAAGTACATCCTAAATCCTAACAAACTCTGATGTGGCAGATGCACTGTACCCACAAAAAAATTTAAGAAGGCACACCGTGCTACACGTGACCAATCAAAAAGGGAAATCTCGACATCTGGGGCTTTCTAGCTCGCTTGATGAAAACAATAACTCTGAGCATATTTTTAACAGACTACGACTGACTTAGCTGTTGGAGGGCCTTCCAGGTTTGTTAACCCAAAAATCCATCACTCAGCTGTACATGGCCTACACCACCCAAGGACACCCATGCATGACCCTCATTTCACCCCATTAGACCCCCACACCCTCAAAAAGGCTTAAGAATGAGCAAAAGGGCTTAAAACCCCCAAAAAGAGCCTAAATAGTTCTCCTAGGGGCTAAAGCCTCCAAAAAGGGGCTAAAACCCCTCAAAGGAGCTAAAAACCCCAAAAGGAGCTAAAGATAGAGCGAAAGGGGCTAAACGCCCAAAAAAGGGGCTAAAGCCCCAACCAGGAGTTTAAAACCCTAAAAATCCCCAAAAAAGCTATACATAGAGGGGTGGGGGTCACTCTCAAGACACTTCCCCCTTGCATACTGTATCTCAAAATTTCAAGTTTTAGTTTAGTTTTTTCCCCTAGGTTAATTTTTTTGTTGAATCTAGTTGAAAATCTTGTTTATTTACATTTTCTATTACTGTTGAGCCTCCACAAGGCAAATCTGATTCCATTTGGCCACAGTACAGGTTACTGTCAGTCGAATCTGACTCGGGGTAAAAAAATTCCACCTTCCAGAGCAGGTCACACTTATCGGTCCCAGACAGGGGACCAGGTCGCTCATTTGAGCCTCACAGGTGCGACTAGGTCGCCCTTTTACCCCCGAAAGGTGTGACCCCCTTCCAAAAGACAACCCGCTTTTGTCTACAAAATCCGAGCGACCTCCGCGCTTGTTTATAGAAAAATTTGGTGACCCCCTCGCCACATTTGACCTGAAACATGTGATCTGTCACTCAAAATTGGTTTTTTAATAATTAAGGACTGTCAGTGTGGCTCAACTGCCTCTTTCCATCCGAATTTTTTTATTTTTATTTCTGTTTATGTTAATGACAATTTCATGTACAAAACAAAGTGTAAATTAAATACTAAATGGGTTAATGAATATAGTTTGACTAAAACTCACTTAAAATCAACAATATTTCTTACCCTTCCTCCTCTACCTAGTCATCACCCTTCGGGGTATTCTGAGATAAGACGAAGGGCATAGCTCGTATAGTACTAGGCACTTCACCCAATATTATTTGAAACCACTAAAAATGGGTGACTTGGAAGGTAGAGGGGGTAGAGAAGGAGGGCTTCTCACGGTGCTCAGCATCCTCCCTGTTGACCAGCCTTGCATCCGAAAGGTGACCTGTGGATCTACGGATGGGATTAGTCCCATTGTGTTGAGAGCCCAATGCCTTCTCCTGGTTGAAGAAGAATATAGGTGTAAGGTAGTCACCTAGTCAGGCTATCACAATTCAGGATAAAAAATGGTATATGTTTAAAACATTTCCAATTTCGATTTATTGCTTTCATCCATAATGATATGAACTCTGTGGAATATTCATAAACCATTTTCAGCCACCATATAACACAAAAACAAAAAGAAATACACACCATACCATGTAAATCAACCCAACTTAGTTCATGACGCTGAGAGAGCCACTAAAATTTATAAATTTGCACTAAGTTAAAAATTTGTAGTCTTTGAGGACATAAGTCCCTGACTGCCTCAATCATGGGAAGTACTTGGGCTCAGCCCAAAAACTCATTGTGAGGAGTACCATGAGAACCCCAATTTAGATGGCCACTGAGAGGAATTGCCAAGCGAAAAGGGCAACGACCCCCACCGATTGAGTAGCACGCCTATGAGGAAAAAGCCAAGTGTTGTCTTCTGGCAGTCTTGGTGGCCAAGTGACCACCTATAGCCAATAGGAAGCCATTGAAACCAAGGTCCAATAATCATTACCACCAATTTGACATTCAAACTTAACATAATTGATCCCTCACGCTCTTTCTCGCGCCTAATAGGTGAAACCACCACAGTTCGGGTCATTAAATAGGCATTGTCGAGACCATTCTCGATGACCTCTCACACCAATAGAGGGCCACATAGCCTCTGATTTAGATTCAGACCCATATCAGTCTGAACCAGACCTGCACATTGCACCATCAAGCCCCATGGTTGGTGCAAACCCGGATCCATTTTTCAGCATAGCAATTGCTAGTGGACCCATGTCCACACCGCAAACTATCACCAACAACCCTATAGGTGGTCGTAGCATGGTTATGCAAACTATGATAAGTCAGCTACCACCACCCATATTGACCAGTCAAGCTGTCCCACCTGCAACACATGGGGGTAGTGGCCCTTCCACATACACTGCCCCTCCTGTCACACATGGGGGCAGTGGTCCTTCCATATACACTGCCCCTCCTGTCACACATAGGTGCAGTGCCCCTTCCACCTACACTACCCCTCCTGCCATACATGGGGGCAGTGGCCCTTCCATATACACTGTCCCTCCCACCACACTTGGGGGCTTTGGCCCATCCATAATGGTGCCATAAGTACTCCCAGCAATGCAAATGCATTATGCACCTGCAAACCCCAACACCATGGCTGCCCCATCTCACATCAACCTGGGGTCAAACCTTCCTTTCATGGCACATCTCAACTTGCTTGATTTGGCTCGGTTAACAAATGACCCCATCCTCCATCAAACGTTTTGGCCTCCCATGCCAACAAAACTACCCTCATATAGTCCCAAGTTTGAAGGGAAGGCAGGGGAGTGCCCCAAAAACCACATCATGACATTTCATCTATGGTGCTCATCAAACAACATCGTAGATGATTCGATCAAGCTAAATCTATTCCAACGCACCCTCATAGGTGCCGTAGCCAAATGGTACATTGAGCTAGCACAAGCCAAGTACCCATATTTCAACTCCTTGGCTTTCATGTTCCTGCAATATTTCCAACTCCCCATAAGATATGACGAAGGGGTGGAGATCTTGTTATCTTGCCACCAGAAAACTGTTACCCACATAACCGACCACATCCATGAGTGGTGGCAACACCGTAGTTTGTGTAATATCCAACTTGATGACAAGATCTTCCTGGATTGGTTCCTCAAAACCTTGCTCCCACCTATAGCAAAGGACATCGCATCCAAATGTCCCCAATCTGAAGAGGAGGCCATCTTGAAATCCTAGCAATTTGATTTGATTTATGCATAGTCTGGGTAGCTTTACACTGTCATTCCAGATGCTCCCCGTGCAAGCACTTCCCACTGGGATGCACCGGGGGCATCCCATGCTGCAGATGGAATCATAGGCTCGGTCTCTCACTAACCATAGCACCGTCCAACACCACCTGTAGTACCACCACAACCAAGCAACACTGCTAGTGTTTCCTACCAAAACCAAAATCCAGACTATGCAAGAATGATGTCTTAGTCTGGAGTCACAACTTCTTACATGCAACCTGCACCGCCGCAATAGTCTCAGGCCTTGGCTTGGCCAACATAGAAATACGCGGGGCAAATGCCCACATTTGTGGCACCACCACCCACCCAAATCTACTATGCACCACCAGTGCAAGCAATTCAAGCCCTCACCCCTACTCCACCTGCTCCATTGGGACAAGTGTTTGCACAACAAAACCGTCCCAACCAGCTAGCCCCCAATAATCAACAAGGGAAAGCTAGGAATAACCGACCCCGGAACCAAGGCAACAATCAACCGCAGGGAGGCGGTCAACAACCAAACCCTCCCAACAATTTCGCGGCAAATTGGCCATCGAAAAATACTCCACGATCAAATGCATCGATACATAATGCCCTGTTGCGTACAAACCAACCATGCACACTTTGTGAAGTCTACGGGAACTACACATTCAAGTATCCCTTCATGGGTCGCGCTAAGCAGGCCATTCAGAACGAGGTTCAACATGCCACCAACAGAACGGACCAAGCCCAACCCAACCCAACACTACAAAAACATCCTCCTATGGTACTCCAAAACCCATTACCAGTCCAAGGATTGGTGGCAATTGCACCCCTTCCCCAACCTAGTCACAACGCTCTGGGGGCACCTCCTAGAGCAGAAACAGGTGTCCACCACCTGCTAGCTATGACAACTGAAGAGGTCAATCTACAAACTAGATGAAATTAGTATGGAACCAACACTGAACCTGTTGACACATCATCGACATCAACGTCTAAAATAGTCAATGCACCTCTTCAGTTACCCCCATTCTCACGCCCCCTTATACACCTGATTTCTAATAATGCCACAGCTAGAGTTGCTGTTAGATACAACAATGTGGATGATTTGGCCCAAACACCAACCACCATGTCTACTCTTGAGGTACTCAAAACATGCCCAACACAACGAAAAGTATTACTATCCTCCCTTGGGGCCATAGACCCCTCCGACTCCAAGTTGATCACATTCGACACAGAGAATGGAGAACCACGAATACCAGCAACCATTTCCTTTCAAATCCCGGTTTCTATCCTAGTTTGGCAGAAACTTGGATCCCCAATTCTGCAACCATCCTCCACAACTCTGCGGGCTTATGACAACCATCCCACTAAAGCCCAAGGAATCCTCCCCCACATCCCCATCACATTAGCTGGGAAGACAGTTCTGATTGACATATAGGTTGTCAATGCTCAATTGGACTATAACCTTCTCCTCGGAAGAAGTTATATGTATGCCATGAGAGCTGTCGTATCAAGTGTCTTCCGTCTCATGATGTTCCCCCATGAAGGGAAAATCGTGACGGTTGACCAACTGACTTATCATGATCTGGAAGGGATAACGACACCCGCCAATGTTATCCCTACGATCAACACCATTGATCCGCAAGGGACAACCACACATGCCAATGTTGTCTGTGCGATCAACACCATGGTTGAAAACATACCAGCCTCCCCATTGCTGAATGTGGGCCTAGGGTTGTTTGCTGATACCACCATGATGACTCCTTTCCCCTTAGTGTCACCACCACCAACACCAAATGAGATTGCAGATTTGTGCATGCTCTCATCCAGCACCACTGCACCCAAACAATAATCGCAGCCACAGCCCCAGCCGCAACCACAACACCGCCCGCAGCTGCAACATCATCTGTAGCCACAGCATTACATGCAGCCACAACCATAACCTCATCCCCACATATAACCATCAGGGAGTTATCTGGGATGCTCTCCAATTCATACAATTCCCTTCCTCTTTCCCCCACTTGGTGTCATGAGCAAGCTAGTAATGGCCACCCTAAACCTACCTAACTTTACATTGGGAATTCTTGTGTGGTATCTTGATCCACCAGCTCAACCACCAATGCACCAGGTAGTCTTAACCCCTTTTCAACCCATTGCGATCGAGTCTCATCCTCCACCTAGCCCGTAAAAACCAACCACCACACTTGCACCCGCACCACCCCACCCAAAAAGGGCCAAGGGAAAGAATGCGAAAACCATCGCAGAGCCTTAACAGACCCCGCCTTGCGCCATCTGTGAAGAGCAGGGCCATCCAACTCAGAACTACCCTGAGATTCCTATAATCTGTGCACATTTGGATGCCATGGATACAAACAAAAACCTCCCCATGGTTGAGCTTCCAAGCGCGCCAACAGTAAGAAACAAGTCACTAAGAACAAACCATGCTTGCGCCCACTGCGATTTGTATGGACATTATTCTCACCACTGTCAAGACTTGACCAATTTTTGAAGGGATTTAGCTGACCTCCTTTAACATTCCCTTGAATCTGAGATCACCCTAATCGAAGAAGTTCACCCCCCATCACCTTCTTTGGACACCATTTCCATTTACATGATGTCCAGTTCAACTGACCCTATTGTCTCCACCACCAATGACGGTCCATCATACCTGCCTCTTTGTTGCTTCTATAATGATGAGGAGATACTTGAAGCCTTGACCATCCTGGAATACCCATGGGATGACATGCACCATCGCTCATTCTTCCTCCTGGAAGAACTTGTGTCCCAGTCTGACCAATTTTCTGTGGAAACCAAATATTTCATTCATGGGAAAGTTGATTGGTTCAAGAACCCCATCCCGGAACTAGACACCTTCGAAGAAGGAAATATGGCCAAAATCTCACCAACCATCAAAATCAACATCTCAACCAATCCTGAGGTCGTTGAAGAAATCATGCTGGGGGCATCTTGCTCCCCAGAAAAAGTCACTGCCTCTAAAGCTCTCTTCCAAGAATTCCGTGACATCTTTGCATGGTCTTACACTGAAATGCCTGACTTAGATCCATCCATCATGGAACACCACATCAACACATGGCCCGATGTGGCCCCCATATGTCAAAAGCAACGACCCATCCATTCGGTTAAAACTGAGATAGAGAAGCTACGCACATCCGGCTTCATTTACCCCATTGCCTACACCACTTGGGTTTCTAATCCCGTTCCTGTGAATAAAAAATAGGATACCATCCGCGTTTGCATAGAATTCTGTGATCTCAATGGGGCATGTCCCAAAGACAACTTCCCAACACCCTTCATCAATTAGATTATCGATGCATGCGCCGGACATGAGGCCTTTTCCTTCATGGACGGATTTTTCAGGATATAATAAAATTCAGATCCGGAAAGAAGATCGTTAGAAGACTACGTTCACAACCCTGTGGGGCACATTCGCATATCGATTCATGCCCTTTGGCCTAAAAAATGCTGGAGCCACCTTCCAGCATGCCATGACATATTGTTTCCACGACCTAATTCACATCATCTTGGTCTACCTGGATGAACTTACCGCTTGATCACCAAAACAAGCCCAACACCTAGACGACTTGTGGCAAGTCTTTTTACGTTGCCACAAGTACGAAATCTGCTTGAACCCTTTCAAGTGTGTTTTTCGTGTCCCAACGAGCCATCTCCTAGGGTTCATCATGTCACACAAAGGAATGACCGCTGATCCATTGAATGTCCAAATGACTTTCCCCCTAACGTCACCCCTTTGAGTGATGATATCATAGCCTGTATTATAGTCTTTTCCTTTTACACATTTTTCAAAAGTGAGTCTTATGTATTGTTTCCCCTCATTGCTCCAGATGGATCCTACCTCAAACCAGTACATGGGATTTGCTGATGGAGCAAGCAGATGGTCTCCGAACCTTGGCTCGATTGCATGGGTCATCTAATCCACATTGCATGAGTTGATCCATATCGATGGAGTATGCATGGGAAATGCGACCAACAACCAGGCTGCGTATGATGGGTTCTATGGCCTCTTGGCCACCACTCTCCAGTTAGGTGTACACCATCTCAATGTCTTCTTAGACTCCCAGCTGCTTGCTTCTCAGTTGAACAACTACTATCACGTACGTGATCCCTGCATCTTTAGAAAATTACTGCACACTAAATAGATGGTTAGAACATTTGAGTCCATTACATTAACACATGTTCCCAGAAACCTCAATAGTGTAGCAAATCAAATGGCTAATGAAATTCTAAATTGGCACATTCATAATAGCATATAGGAAACATATAACCATAACATCATGCATAATCACATCCAAAAATACACACACAAGTGCAACAATACATCATCTAGGCATTTGCATTTCACATCATCATAAAAAGACTCACATATAAAACCATAAAAGAGCATCCACGTGCATCAAATATAT